>KV424523.1:0-172831 GCA_001632445.1 Peniophora sp. CONT | reverse complement strand
AATGATGCTCGTCTCCCGAGTAAGTGAATATAATCACTCCTCTAGGCTACGCGCGATGTGCGAGAGAGCCAAACGAGTTCGCAGTGAGCTGTACTCGATGAAAGGCCACGAAAGAGAAGAAATGTATTGGAAGAGTAGTAGATACTGAGAGACTTGTGGTAGTTGATCTTTTTCTGTCTGAGGGAAGCAGGAGAGAGGCTGGGGGTTTATATACTACAGGATGCAGTCAGATGTATGAGTAAGCGGAACTGGTAGCTAGGAAACAGGGTGCAGGGGCCGTATGGGCTTAGGAAAGTACTAGAAAGATCGTCGAGTCGAGACAGAGAGTCTATCAGGAGCAACCCAATCGGGATGAGGCAGGGAGCCTGGAAATACCGTCGGAAGCGTACTGTACCAGTCAAGCTATCAGTCGGAGCATGACGTGGACGAAGGTTCCAGAGCCAAGAGCTCCGATTCGGACCGATGACGGGAAGACGCGAGCGAGAGCGAGCGACGCGCCGACGCGACGCGTTGAGTCACATGGCCGTGTTCAACTTCCACAGACGCGTTCGTACTGAGCGCGCAAACGTGCCGCAAACGACGATGTGCGTATGTAGCCTATCACGAACATCGGCCAAAGGTGTCAGGCGAGACCAAGAGTAAATATCATGCACTGAGAAACATGTTAATCCCGGCCCGCAAAACTCACTACGCCAATGACTTGAACTCACAGGCGGGGTATACCGTCCCAGCATCCACTTCGGTTTTCAAATACGACTTCAGCTGCATTGCAATGAGTTTTGTGGTACTTACCATCTGAAATCAGGATGGTGCTTGCCTTGCGAAAGTAGGCCTTCTCAAGCTCTGGTTGCAGTGCATCGTACCAGCTCGCGCCCATGGTATCACGCTCCAGACTCTCGAGCGAATCCTTCACAGACCCGGAAGCTCTGAGCCAGATCAGATGAAATTTGAATAAACCATGACATATTGCGGAGAGCCGTACACTTCTGTCTCCTCGTCAGCATCTGGGAGAGTCCGAGCTTTCTTCGTCGTCTGTGTGGGGGTGGCAGGAGAGGTTGGTTCGATTCGTCGCCGTTTAGGCGGATGCTGATGAGCCTCCAGTTTATCCATGGTGTACACAGTTGCGGTTGCTTCTCCTGCAGGCACAGTATCGGAGTCTGTTGCTATAGCCTTGCTCGCCTTCAAAGTCCTGTTAGAAACGGCGACCGATGCTTGGTTCACAGAGGTAGACGGTCTTCGCGAGCGAACAGCACTAGCAGCAGTTGTGCTGGAGGCCATGTACTCTGTGATCTTCTTCATATAGACGTAGTTCAGGAATGAGAGAACTGATCGTGGTGGTGGTGGAAGGAAGAACAGACTCGAACCACAACGGGCCACACACTGGCTCAACACATCAAACGCGGCCCGGTTGCTCCGAGTACCCCTATCCAGGATCTGTAGATCTTTCGCGTCTTGACTCCTGCCTCGACTATGACTGCAGACCTAGCCGACCTTCACGACCCATCCAGCGCTGCCTATAAAAAGGCTCATCGCAAATACAAAAAGTCAACGAAGCATCGGCCTGACTCTGCCGATACCGAATGGACTGCTTTTCGAGCATCCGAGAAACGCTTCAAAGCGCGGTTCCCGCAGCCTGATCTTTCGGATGTACTTGACTTGGCTGCGGATGACACGGAGCGAAGAGAGGAGGTAGACAAGGGTTGGTGGAAGGGCAGGAGCGACGCGGTGGAAGTGACGGAGATTGCAGTGGGAGGTGGGAGGCGAGGGTATGCATTTCCTCAGATTCCTGGTGCGTAGCTTACATCTCTAGCTTTGAATATACTATTGTATTGAGAATGAAAAGGGTTGGTGCTGCTACCGAACTTTGTATCTGAGAGTCAACAGCGTGATCTGGTTCGCTGGGCTCTACATGATCATGCTCGTTCGCCGAATATCACAAATCTTGACACGCACTACGCTATGCCTCATGATGGTCTATGGAAGACATCCGTCGAGTCTCCTGATGAAGTGATACAGCCTCTCGCTCAAACCTCTCTATCTTTCCCGGCCGAGACTGCCACAGAACCTACAGGACCACGCTCACTCATCTCCAATACGCCCGCTTCACCGGATACCCTGTCCGAACTCATCGCTGTTCCAAAACCGCCACCTCCTCCAAGCACTAGCGTACCACCACTCCCAGCCGCTTCCCTGTTGTACAAGTTGCGATGGGCAAACATTGGCTGGTTCTATCACTGGACTTCGAAGATGTACGACTTCGGCAAGGGCAGGCAAGATATTCACGAGCGCGTTCGTGCGCTATGCAAAGATGCGGTGGGCTCCATCCCTTGGGATGCCGTGTATCCGGACACGAGCACTGAGGGATGGGATAATGGGGAGCCTGATTGGGATACCTGGGATGAGACGTATGGTACGACATCACCTTCCGTATGGCAAGTGCAAGGGTCTCATGAACGTTGCAGAGCCTGACGCCGGAATCGTCAACTTTTACCAAGAGAAAGATACACTGATGGGGCACGTCGACCGCTCTGAAGTCTGCGCGACCTCGCCGCTCGTGTCAATATCCCTTGGCAATGCCGCCGTCTTCCTCATTGGCGGACAGACTCGCGATGTGCCGCCTGTACCTATCCTTCTCCGGTCGGGTGATGTTGTGATTATGTCCGGGCCTCGATGTCGGCGCGCATATCATGGTATGAACGATCTCCATCTCAGCATGGCGCCTTCAACTTATACTGCTGCATCAGGCGTGCCCAGGATCCTGGAAGGCACACTTCCAAAGCATCTGGATGAGGATGCTAGGTGTGAAGACGAGGACTGGGCGCCATACGCGAAATATTTACGCACAACGCGTATCAATGTCAACGTACGCCAAGTCTTCCCGAAGGGGTTCGAGCCTCCAATACCGCCACGCGGTGATGTTGAGCAGTGCTCAGTCTAGCATGTATATTAGGTGTATATTGGATATGTGCATTAGATATCAGCGAGCACTATAGCCGCGCTACCAACATGGCGGCGGACGTCATGGTAATCAACGTCATGCGCTGTCCACAAGTCAGAGAGATCATTCGTCTCGAGAAACGTTGGACTCACAATCTTCGACTTCTCCCCATTTCTGAATTTGGCTGGAGACCTCGACCTGCGCGGCCACTGCCGCTTGCTCAGCAGTAATCTGCTTATGAACAAGAGCCATTGCAAGCAAGAACGACTTGGTCGTATATGTCGCGCGCTCCAGAGCTGCACACTTTAATCAACAAGTGCCCAGACATTGTGAACGGCAAGACGTACCAGCCATTTGCCAGCGGTCGAAAGTCTGCATCACTTCGTCCAGAACCACCTTCGACTCTGCCGGTTGCGGTTCAAACATGATTGTGTTGGTCGTTCTTATTTCGATTCCAAACTTCTCGCGTGCCCACGCAATGACGGGATTCCAATGCTCGGCCTGCAGTTCGGCGAGAGCTGGTGGGTGGTCGGAGAAGAAGCTGCGATAGGGCAAATTGAGCAGATGCATCGTAGAAAAGGAGAGGAGTACGCACCATATTGTGTCCGTGTCAAAGTACTTCAGTAAAGCAGCGCGAACCTCCTTGCGTGTCTCCTCATTATCCATGGCGTCAATGGCGCGCGCGGTAATCGACGTCTACTCAGAGCTGTGAGTAACAGGATGAAGCATTAAGCATACGACGCACCATAGGAAGAGCATGCTGCTTCAAAAGTAATATTTGATTGTCCCACTCATTTGCGATGAGCGTAGCAAGTAACCGCTTCTCCTGGGGTACGGCCAGCTTATTTCCGTCGGGCGTCTTCAAAGAGCGCTTGTCCAAAGTCACAGAGAGTACGCCATCTTTTGACTCTATACCGACTTCCTTCCAGAAGCGTTTCTTACTGGTTTCCGCGCCTGAAGTACTTTAACAAAGCGTAGCGCAAGTCAAGTGTATGAACGCACGGTTTGTTGCGGTGACTGGAGGCACCTCCGAGGCCAAGCCACGACACCACCTCGGTGCACAGTGAAGAGCATGGGACACAGGTTTCCGGCTAACAGCTCTGAGGGAGTGCTGTGCAAGCAGTGTGGGGATCATGGTCGTCTGAGTCCAAAGCCGGACTTTGCGACTTGCGTGACGCGACGCGCTTGTTTGTCATCGCGTGAGCGCGTTCAATTGGCGCGTTCGACGCGTCGCGTCGCGTGAGGTTGACCTGAACCACCATCTTCATTACACTTATGGCTGGAGGCAAGCTCAAGCCGACCAACCAGCAACCCACGCTTTCTCGTTTCTTTGCTCAGTCTCCCACGAAGCAAACTGCAGCGGTCAAGCGCAAGGCTTCCACGACCGCATCAACTTCAACTTCACCGGTTCAGGCTGGAAAGCGCGATAATTTTGCCGTCATAGACTTGACTACTTCCGACGATGACGAAAGCGCAACGCCTCCTACGAAGAAACGAAAGACTGCACACGTCCATAAGCATCTGTTCCTGCCCGACGGTACACCTACTCCAGAAACAGAACCCCAACACGCCGACTCTTCCACTAGAGCACCGACCGCACCCTCCAGCCCTGTGCAGGAGCGCCGCAAATATGCTGCGTCGGAACCTACAGTGAAAAGGACGGCTAGTGAACTACTCGAGATGCAGCAGACTCGAGCTAGAATGGCTAGAGCGCTCATCGCCGACAACAACTCGTTTCATCGAAGTCGAGACGGTGGATCCTCTGACCATGAGAAAGCGAATGGCACAGAAGAGGAAGATGAAGAGGACGATAAGTTCAAGGAGCTACAGGCTGCTTTCGCGCTCAAGCCCTCAAAGAGCCAGGCGAAAGGAAAGAAAGTCGCAGCTCCGCCGAAGAAAGGCAAGGAGGTGGGACCTAGTGGACAAACATATACCCCTCTAGAACTGCAAGTACGCACGAGTGTTTGATACGCGCTTATAACAGCAATGCTAAACTATGAGCTCAGGTCAAGCGCTTGAAGGAAGAACATCCCGACTTGCTACTGATGATACTTGTCGGTTACAAGTACAGATTCTACGGAGAGGACGCCAAGGTAGTGCTAACATTGTGACCCCGATATATCTATTCGCTCAAACAATTGGCCAATAGATAGCTGCCAAACACCTTGGCATTGTTGCATTTCCGGACCGTAACTTTACCTGCGCCTCGATTCCAGATCACCGACGAGACATACACATGAAGAAGTGAGTCTTTGGCGTGCCGTGACGTTGACGTATCTAAAGCTGTTCAGGTTACTCTCGCAAGGTTACAAGGTTGGCATCGTCGAGCAGACGGAAACTGCTGCACTCAAGAAAGTCAGCGATACACGCAACGATGTCTTCGAACGCAAGCTAACACATGTATACACCGCCGCAACGTACGCCCATCAACATCCATTCTGTCCCGTAATCACTCAATGCTACGTTCAGTTATGTCGATGAGCTCGACTCCGTCGACGACATCAGCAAGGGCGCACCTCTCCTCATGTGCTTAGCAGAGCATACGCTCGGAGGTATGGGCGCAGACGAGATGGTAGGCGTGGGTATGATTGTCGTTTGTCCAAGCACTGGAGACGTCGTTTGGGACTATTTCACAGGTGGTTTCATTACTCGTGCGTCGATTCACGGCCTGAACTGACAGTGTGACCAGATGGCCATATGCGAACTGAACTGGAGGTGGGCAGTATACCCCTGCATTCGAGCTTTCGTTCTAATTGGTCTAGACGCGCATGGTTCATGTCAAGCCTAACGAGCTCTATATCCCGGAACAGTCGCTATCGAAGCCGACGCAACGCATGCTCAAGTACTTCGTCGGGTATGATGCTGTTCAATGCGCTAGAGGAAGTCTTGCTTACACGCCTCTAACAGACATGCAACGTCGGAGCACAAGATCCGTGTCGATCACTTTAAAAAGGCATTGCCTCACTCAGATGCGTTCGACAAAGTATCAGCCTTCTACACCGACAAGGAGAAGGCTACGGCTGCAGGCGCTTCAGACAGCTTTGCTTCCGGTAAGGATAACATTGTAAGTCTACGTAAAGCCACATCGCTCACCGATTATAGGAAAACTCATGGAGGTCGTCGCGGGCTTACCCAACCTCGTCACCATCGCTCTCGCCCATTCCATTGACTACTTATCGACATTCCATATCGCGGACTCATTAACGGCGACGAAGTTCTTCACGCAGTTTACGACTAAAGAGCATATGCTGCTCAACGGAAATACTGTCACGAACCTGTATGGCTCATCGACTTTCCTCGCGTTCCTGGTCTAATTGTGCACGCAGGGAGATCTTTCAGAATGACACGGACTTCACTAAGAATGGCTCGCTCATGTGGATCCTGGATAAGACGCTGACAAAGTTTGGCTCGCGGTTGTTACATAGCTGGGTTGGCAAGCCGCTGGTTAACATCGAGTACGCGCCGTATTCATCTCCAATCCCCTTCTGTTGAACATCTCTCAGGCTCCTGCGGGAACGGACTGACGCTATCGAGGAGGCTATGGAAGGGACGTCACAGCGTTTGTTCATGGTGCGTGACGCATTGCGCAAGCTTCCGGACTTGGCGAAAGGGCTCTGTCGGATACAGTATGGGAAGGTAATACGGTCCACCAGGTTTGCTTCAACACACGACGCTGATGTTCACGACGCAGTGCACTCCACCAGAGCTCGCCACACTCCTCGAAGCGTTCAACAAAGTCGCGCGGCTACTAGGTCCATCAGATAACATCACTGAGAATGTCAAGTCACCTCTCTGGCGCGACATCCTAGCATCTCTACCTCGTCTTTACGGACCTCTGAAAGAGATCATGGACGCCGTTAACTTGAATAAGACTGCTGGAGGTAGGAAGGTCGATATGTGGACCGACCCTGAGCGCTACCCCGAGATCGCGGATGCCGATGTGGGGATGCAGGGCGTTGAGATTGAGTTGGAGGAGGAGCTTGTTAGCAGTGCGTATCAACACATGATTCCGATGTTGTCAGGGTGCTGAGGTGCTGCAGTACGGAAGATCCTCAAGATGCCTTCCCTGAAATGGACTACGCACTTGAGCGACGAGGTACGTATTTCTGAGGGAAGCATGTATCTGCTTGGCTGACGGTGGTTCCACACCGAACCTGTACAGTTCCTCGTAGAGTATCCAAAGGATCGCGACTCCTCGCGCGTGCCCGACAACTGGATCCTTCACAGCGCCGTCAAGAAAGCGCGTCGCTACTGGACACCAAAGGTCAAAAGCAAGATCGCGGAGCGTGCACGATATTCCGAACAGCGTCAAGCTGCGGCAAATAAGGCCTACGCATCCTTCTTGGATGAGATCGCGCGCAAACACTATGCTCCACTCCGCGACGCGGTGAACAAACTCGCCATAGGGGACTGCCTCTTTGCGCTGGCAACAGTGGCTCATAACCAGGATTATGTTCGACCTGAGTTCGAGGAAGGCGAGGGTGATGAGCTGGAAATCGTCGATGGGAGGCATCCTATGGTCGAAGCTCTGCGCTCTGATCCTTTCGTGCCGAACTCGTTGAGCATGGGTGGCGACGACCCGCGGTGTACGATCATCACTGGCCCGAATATGGGCGGGAAGAGTTCGACTGTGAGGATGGTTGCATTGCTTGCGGTCATGGCGCAGATTGGGTCGTACGTGCCGGCTAAGTCGATGCGATTGAATATGTTGGATAGCGTGTTGACTCGTATGGGCGGTGAGCAAGGTACTCCCGTCTCGTATGCCAACAATTGCTGACTTCGAAGCAGCATCGGACGAGCTTGCACGCGGACGCTCTACGTTCATGGTCGAGATGTCCGAAACGAGCGATATCTTGACGACAGCGACAAAGCGCAGTCTCGTCATCCTCGACGAGCTAGGTCGTGGTACTTCGACATTCGATGGGGTAAGCTTCTCATTCGATCGCCTACGCTTCCACGCTCTGTTGACCCTAACGCCGCACACTTAGATGGCTATCGCACACGCAGTCATGGAACATCTCGTCGCAGAACGGCAATGCAAGACACTCTTCATTACGCACTACCCAGCCGTCGCGACCGAATTAGCCACACGCTTCCCGGACGACGTGCGCAACGCGCACATGGGATTCCGCGAGGACACTCGCATCGACGGCCGACGCGATATCGCGTTCATGTACAAGCTTACACAGGGGCTTGCAGCCGAGTCTTTCGGCATTGAATGCGCACGGCTTGCTGGTTTGCCGGACGATGTACTCGATCTTGCGCAACGGCATGCGGAGAGGATGCGGGGGCTTGTCGAGGAGAGGCGCCGACACAATAGGTATATCCTTGTCCTCTGCATGCTGTTAAACTGGTATACTCACCATGCTCATTTAGGGCTCGACAAAGTCTGAAGCAGATCATATCATGTCTAGATGAGTCAACGTCTGGAGGCAAGAGGAAAACGCTCCGCCAGCTCTCGTCGCTCATTGCCGGGGTATCGCGGTGATCACGGTCTCCTGACTGAACTGGGAATGCCTAAAGTACATCAACTGGGATCGCATACATTTGGATAGTCTGTCATCGCGTCATCACAATATATAATAGTCCGTCATCAGCATATATACATCCTTCGTTCAAAGACGTCACTGAGCATAGTCCGCGGGAACCAAGCGAGAACAGGTCCATCCCAAGTTCTATAAACTCGCGCGCATCTCAAGCTGCGAGATAGGAAGCTACCAAAGCCGCCCCCATCGAGAACGCCGCAGTGATCTTGACGTGCGCGTCTGGAAAACCTTTAGCAGAGTAACATAGCGAATAAGTGTAAGTGGCTTGGAACTCACGAGTCGCGCTGCTGGTCAAGCTCGCACCGGTAGAAATGGACCCGCCCGCGCTACCGGCAGTAGCTGAGGCCGCCGCCGAGGGCGTGGCGTTCTGTGCTGCTAAAATGTCGGTTAGATTTAATACAAGAAGGGAAAGGCTCTGTACACACTCGCCGCGCTGCTGTGGCTGTCGTCTCCGTCGTTATCGTTGTCGCTGCCGCTCCCGTTGTTGTCGTTATCACCGTCACTGTCATTGCCGTCGTCGCCGCCCTTGTTCTTGTCCCCGTCGGTGCTGCTTGTGCTGTTCCCCGTAGCTGCGGGTGAAGCACTAGTGATGACCGGGGTCGCAGACGTCAAAGGGCTCGTTGCTGCGATTGTTGATGCAGCGTCGCTGTCGGTGTCCATGCCACGGTCGCCGTCAGGGTCATTGGCGCCCGTAGCCGCTGGAGAAGCGCTTGTGATCGCAGTGACTGCTGGGACTGCAGATGTTGCTGTTGTAAGATGATTGATCAGGCCTCCTTCTTTTCATGGGCGCAATTGAACTGTACAGACCACGGCCTTGGTCGCTGTCGTTGCCACGGTCCCCGTTGGGATCGTCGCTACCCATTCCCGCAGAAGCAGAAGGCGCTACGGTGATCACGGGCGCGCTGGATACCAGAGACCTGCCTGCTGGGATTGTTGAGACAGCGCTTGACGCTGCTTTGGGCAGACATGAGTACAAATATCGTATGAGCAAGGATCAGACATACAGAAAGGACGGTCATTGTCATGCCCATCGTCTCCGCCGCGATTCTGGTCACCGTTGCCGCCATTGTCATTGTCATTACCGTTGCCGTCGCCGTGCCTCGGGGCGCTGAATACGGGTGAAGCGAGAAGAGCCACAGCCAGGAAGACGACACAGAAGACGTTGCGTTTGAACTGCATGACTAGTGAACGTAGAAAGTGCGCGAAAGGGTTCAGCTCAACTGATGCTACAGCGGCCAAGTGTCTTGCCACTTTTATATAGATCTCCCTGTCCGCATACGCTCAAGCAGAGGCCATCTGCGGCAGTACGTTTGACATGAGAGCCAGCCAAGAGCACAGGCCGGCGGCATGTGTGCACGAGCGAGGGAAATATAATACAAGAATTTGCTCAATCAAGCCACCGTCAGGGTACCAAGCGTAGAGGCGCGCACAGCCTCGCCCAGAAAGCTGGGCTTAGTCGCGTACGATGAATGAATTAAAAGCTCAAGCTGGTCATTTTGTCCCCACACCGATGTTGGGGTACACACGACACGAGCTGCGCGGGCAGGAGGCCGGGGATGGTGAAGTGTACATGCACAGAACCTGTGCAGCTGGCCCGATGCAAGGGAATAACGATCGGTTTATGGGAGCTGCGCTGGGAAGTGCTACCAGGCGAGCTGCGGAGAGGGGATTCATCCTCGAATGAACGCGGTATGGTCAAGGACTGACAAGGAGACCTGCTCATGCTTGCGCTTGGCAAGTAATCGCGTGCATCTTGGACGGAGGACGGAAGGCCATGGGTGGAGGAGAACAAGACATTCCTCGCGTCGGGAAGGCTGATCGCGATGAGTGTGACCATCGTGACCGACGCGTCGAGTGCGGCGACGCGTTCGCTGGCTTGCTTCACGCGATCATGTTCGCTCTACGCTCCTCGAGACAGCTATGTCGTTCTGCGCCCAGGCTTATACGTTTCTTGGCTCACGAATCAACTCCTGGTCGTCCCTCTGACATTCGCCCTGCTGAATCTGAAGCCTGGGTTGAGGACACGCGCCACAAACCTACCAAACCGGAGAGCCCAGCCCCTTGGTTCCTGGACCCGGAAGATGCGGCAGAACCTGTCTTGGACCCTCTCGATGAGACACCTGGGCGTGGCATCCCACAGCCCAAACGTGCGGAAGTGCGACCTTTGCCTGAAGGAGTACCAGATGCACTCGTGTATTTACACAAGCAGCTGTTATTGTCTCCCTTGATCGAACCTTCAGAGCTACTGGTACGAGAGCCAATCACTATGCCGCTTGGACTTGCTCTCCCCGATCGCATACATGGGGCACGCCGCAAACGTGGTTCGAGGAGTATGGATCTGGGCACGACTCTACCGCTCAGCGGTGGCGGTGTATGGGACTGGATTGTGTTGGTCCAAGTATGTTGATTGCACTGTTAGCATTTCTCTTTTCTGACTCGCTTCGCAGTTGAAGGAGGGCGTGGATCCGACAAGAGCCATGTCCATGGTCATGAGCTTGACAAGAAAATCTGTATGTATCGTGTTTTATCCCATGCTTATGCGCTGACACCGCATAGATGGAGGCCTGTAATAAGACCGTAACTCTCCCCACCAGATCTCAATGGAAGGTCGGCGGGGGCTGGAAAATGGTGGACGCGAACGATTTCGCTTTGCACATTCTCACCCAGGAAGCGCGCCAGGCATATTTCGAGAACACGGATGTGTGGTGAGACCTGTATTGGTTGCGCAGGCATGATGTGTGAACTACACTACAGCTGTATAATGTCCTTTATCCGATTCATGGAACCTGCTCACCTCTGCTCACACCATGTTATTTCCATTTTCTCCTGTCCGTCACGATCACGTGGGTATCGCAATCTTCTGTTTTCTCAGGTGTCTCTGGCTTTTCTGTCTTGCGCACGCGACAAGGCATTGCAGTCTTCAACCCAATACTTCTCTGTGCGTTGAACGGTTACTGGGACCACCCGGCGGAGTGTGGCCACGTTAGATTCGCTTCGAAAGCGGGGTTATGTGGTGTAGTGGGGCCCATCACGCGACGTCATTACATTCAGTTGCCACTTATCCGAATACACTATCAGCGGCACTCCTTTGGGGCTCACGGCCACTTCTGCGCCGATATGACGTCTCGCGTGCGCAAAGCCCTGCTTCACTTCTCGTATATAAAGAGTGGGACAGAAGCTCAAAAACGTCCACTTTCAGCCACTTCATCGTCTTTACCAACGAACTCCGACCTCTTAACTTCACCACTTCTACTATCATCATGTCCGTTAACGACCGTGAGCTCGGTGGCAACAAGGGTGTCGACACGTATCCCGGCGTCGCGAACCCAACTATCCACAATGGCGTCAACGACCCCATGGCTTTGAACTTTGTGCGCGCCTTTTTGCTCTGCATACATCCACGAGTTTACTGACTTTGCGGTAGGTGAATGATCCAACAACAGAAGACACTGGCGCTGGTGCTGGCCCGAATTTCGAAGGCCACAAACAGGCCCAGCGCAACTTCGCCCAGACGTCGGGTGTCGTCGAGGGCAAACCCGGGATCATCGAGTCCGCCAACATCGACCCCTTGAACGAGAACTCGAACAAGGGTATGTGTACTTTCCTCGGCCCTTCGTACTTTGCTTATCGTTATCGCAGATGATGGGTGGGCAAACGCTACGCGCGAACCAGGCGCATCATCCGGTGTCACTGGCGCATCATCGGGCGTTGCCGAGTCCGCGACCGGCTACGCTTCACAAGCGGCCTCAGTTGCTACAGGCGCGGCGAAGTTCGCGTACGGCCACGCGACGGGCAACGAGGAAGTCAAGCGTCAGGGTAGCGAGGCCGTCTGGGGCTCAGAGCAGTAGATCAATGTCATATATTCACAGCGAAATAGTGTACGATAGGGATCGTCGGGCGGAAACATGACATATGTTGTTTTGCGCACATCTTCGCTTCTGTGTGATGCTCGTAACCCGCTACGTCTGTGTACTAAGCAATATCTTTGATCGCCGGGGTGCGTTCGGGTATAGTTGATGGTCGACTTGGTATGCACATCAGTGTAGTCAGAGTATAGTCGGGCCAGATACACGCCTCTTCCGCCGACTGCCGCATGAGACTGATGCCCGTGCTCTCGACTCGTTGCTCAATCTCACCATGCACCGTGCATGATGCAGCGATGACATGCCACCATATCAGAATAAGATGGTGTCAAACATCTCTCACCCTGTGGCGTACGTCTCACCTCGCACTTGTCTGAACAGTTTGGCGCTATGAAAGCAGCATGATGATGAAGGGCCCGGGCCTTCGCACTCGGGAAGAACGGCTTGGGCGTCGGTAAAGTTGACCAGGACGTTTATCTGTATCGAGCATCTGGACAGAGTTACGTGCCAGATCTAACCTTATAGAGCCTATAGAGTCCATCTAATCACCCTTCTCACAGCACTGTATTCCTCCATATGCGCGCATTTCCCGAAGCCGCCGGCGTCTGCAAGCCTGCAACGCAACGGCGTTCCCATCACAAGCATCAAAGTGTCAGACGTCAGACCGCTCACGGCGACCCGGCGAGGCTTGCACGTCGATGCTATGTGTCGTGTCAGCCCCCGGTCCCTAGATAGTCATAGAAATGCTCAGATAGTATGTGGAGACTACTAATAACTCGGCTGCGCCTCCTCTACGCCTCGTTAGCTGTGTGGAAACTCTGTGTGAGTGCGAACATATCACTGCGGCTGGTCAGATTCAGTTCCTCCGCAAGTGAATTGGTACGCTACCTTTCCTCCTGCCTCCATCGTCGCGTAAATTGTCAACTCACCAGTCGGCCGGCGCAACGATGGCCAGCACGTCGCACTCATCGTTGCCGAACCCTATGGCTCCTGGGATGGAGTCTGTATCAACAATTTGCGCTGATCTTCTCGAAATTTAAGCGGCCCGCTTCTGGTCTCGACGAGCAGGGCGAATCCGCAAGTAAACATACGAACATAAGGCATCCTGTTCGTCCCTACGATACCGAAGCCAGAGTACATTATGGGTGTCAGCAGGGTAGGTAGGCCCTGCATTTTTACCCCGCATCTAGGGCGAGATGACAGGCGGCAGCGGCGGTGGCGGCTCGTCGTCCGCAAGTCAATGAACAAGCCTGCACAGCCACTGGATCGGCCGGGGATCTCGACATCTCATCGACTACCCCTGCCTTCATGAGTTGTTGATTTATCGCCCTCCGACGCCCTGGCCTTTGACGGCCGCTCTGCAGGGGCCCGCACGTCACACCCTCATATAGAGGATCAAACGCGTTGGGACGCGAGAAAATGGTATCTTCGGCAGGCGAGCCAGCTGCTTGTACTTAAAGGTGCTGCCCCGCCGATCTGCGTTCCTCCTTGCCGCTCCGTCGTTGGCTTGTCCTCCCGCTCCCTGGTTTGTCCGGGCTGCATCTAGTCGCGTCTGCACATCAATCCTTGCACCTGCCTGCACACGTCGAAGCTGATCTGCCTGCGACTCCCCATACTACCATTGACGTACTGCCTCACCTGAACGCACACGATACAACTCTGCGCACACATGGCCTCCAGTTCAAGTTCAGATTTATGGCAGACATCACCCATGGCGGGCTCACCATCAATGCCTCTGTCACTCTCCCCTTCGCTGTCCGATAGGAGGTTCTCGCCCTTCTCGCCGTCGCATTCATCTCAACCATCGACCTCATCAATTTCATCCGCGGCTTCTCTTCCCCTTTACACGCCAAGCTCATCGCAGGAATCTCTCGCGCATCATTATCATCCAAACCCCGAGCGTACGCTGAAGACGAGCTCCGTCTATTCTGACCGGTCGTATCGGCCGCTACCCACTCTGCCACGCTCGACCTCTATGACATCGCTACGCGAGGAGCCCCTGCTACGCCCAGAAGTGCGGGCGCCGTACAGCCCTGCGTTCGACATTCCCTCAGTACCGCAAGCTCTTATGGGCGGGCATTCGCCTTCATCCAGTGTTCATCCAGCGTCGCCGGGAGCTTTCTCGACGGATGGTGTCCTGCAGTCTCCGGCGTCTGCGGTCAGCGGCCGCTCTCTTCGTCGTTTGCCTCGGACACCCGACGTGGCCGCGCCTCGAACAGGTTTCCCGCCGGGTGCCAACCCAGACCGTCCGCCACTAGCGCGTGGCGTGACAACCACTGGACATGAGAAATCTGCTCACCGTCGCCCCTTACCTCCATCGCTTTCGCGCTCCAACACGGGCGCGCCGACGTTACTATTGGGCATGCCAACACCACGCAAGGGTGTGTTTGACACAGCACCGCGTAGGAGCGAATCCGATACACCGCGCAGGGGCACATTCGACACCACACCAGGCCCGTCCACTCCTCGCAAGAACGCGTACGGCACTCTGCCCGCGCGGCGCGCTTCGCCGCCTGTGCTCTCTCTCGTAACGGAGTTGAGCAGCTTGAGGCCATTACCTCCTCCATCAACTACGCGTCCGCGCAGTAACTCATCGCCTGCTACGCCCATCTCCTCTCCGTTGTCCGCCGAGCCAGAGAAGTCGCGCGAGGAGAGTCAGCGTATGAGTCTGGCGAAGCTTCAGCGTGTGTTATCCCAGCACGTACCGCGCGAGCTGGTGATCAGGAATCCCGACTGGTCGGATGAGGAGAGTACAACGGACGAGAGTACGAGCGGCTCGCATCTTGTTGTCGATGAGGACGAGCGTATACCCATGAGTGCCATCGAGTTCGCTCCGGCCACGCCCGCCTCGATTAAGCGACCTGCGCTCGTAGCTAAGCATGCCGAAAAGCTGCGGCCTGCATGGGCAGAGGAAGCACGGAGACTCGCGCCTGCGATCCTGGAGCCTCCGCCGGAGCCTGTCACATCAAAGGAAGCCACGCCGATGGCGGACGCCTTTGACCGCCAGTCGAAGAGGTTGAGCCGGAAGTGGGTGCGCGAAGTCAAGGGAAAGCGTTGGGTGGAGGAGGACTACCAGGGCGTAGTCAAGCAGCTACGCTTGCTTCGGTAGTTTGCGCGTTCTTTCTCGTTGTCGATTTCTCTGTTCATCTCATTTCTTTGTGGTATATTGGATTGCTGTCGAGGTTCCCTGCTATGTACATATGGATCTCAAGTTCGTTCGGCTGCACACATCACTATAGACACTAAGTATTACTGGGCCTGTGGCTACCAGATTGTACGACCATCATTCTACACATCACACGACGTATACTATATTCGCGCGCACTGTAATATAACCCCGGATCATGCTCCGATACTACCTTAATATTATTGCATTACACCCGCCCCAAGGAGTGACAGCTCTGTCCGAGACAAACAGATCCGTCGAGCACGCCCCTTCACGGGGTTTGACACGCGTAAAGCCACAGGAACGAATGCGCGCACAGGAACAGGTCCTGCGGAGATCGCGGTCATGACAGGCGGCGGACGCCGACGCGTTCAGAGGCTCGCACGACGCCAAGTGCACCGACCGACCGACGACCACCACGGCCTTGATCTGTCGCGGCTCGTTCGCGGCCATCTAGAAGCACTGCTATATCTCATAAATCTAATCTGCGCTATCCCTGCGCCTTGTTTGTGCGCAATCGACTGATTACGCTTTCTCGTACATTGCACGTTGCTCGGCCGAGGATTGTGGCATCAAGGCGGTGCTACCTTTTGGTATTCTTCAGACCGATCGAGGCGCAGCTTTGAAACTCCTTCTTCCGTTCTCGATCGACCTTGTTTCTTGCCAGTTGTCTCGTTAATTCGGATATTATGGCGAGCCCAAGCGAGGAACATACGAGTACAGAGATACCTGCCGCGCCGGTCGCGGCGCGCGCAAGCCCTGCCAGTATACGGTGCGCATTGGTGACGTGATATCTAGATGCAGGCTATAGTACTCAGTGCGGGAAGTGTAGGGACGCGTACCAACACTTGTATCACTCGGGACAGAGCCTCGTGAAGCTAAAGGATGCGGCGCTCGGCGGCAGGCTGTTCGACATTGACGACGCGGCGCCGGGCGTTGCGGGTCGAAGTCTTGCCTGGAAGGTGTGTATCAATGTTTGTTTCACCCCAGGCCTGTATTTTGATTCATAGTACAGATATTCTTGACGCCACCAGAACCATTACAACCGCCAGAAGATCTACCGCCTCAGCTTTCGGCTTATCTCGAGGCATTGCGCGCGGGGCGCTTGGAGTACTCTAGACTACTTCTAGAGAAGATGCGTGCGCCAGATGGAAGCTATGAAGACGGTTTCATCGTGCCGGGTACGGACGCACCACCGCCGAAGAAGGGTGGTGCGAGCAATCTTGACCGCAATAATCCGCTCAGTCTTCATGACGAGGTGCGACGAGCTCAATTGTGATCTTATGCTGCGTTCAAGCTCACATTGCGTGCAGAATCCATGGAACGAGTGGTTTGAGTCTGTGGAGCTTCGCAGAACTATACAGCAAGATGTTGAGCGGACGTACGTGCAACCGTGGGCTGGTGTTATACCCTGTGTTGACGTGCTCCAGGTTTCCTGATATCGCATACTTCCGCGAACCAGCCGTTCAATCCCAACTCTCAAACATCTTCTACCTCTACTCCGTAATGCACCCCGCAATAGGTTACCGACAAGGCATGCACGAGCTTCTTGCACCACTCTACTATGCAATCGACTACGACTCTCTCCCAGCCGACGACGTCCCCGAAGTAGACTCGGCTTTGAAAGAACTCTGCGCGCGCCGCTGGATCGCCGCCGATGCGTGGATGCTCTTCGACCATGTCATGCGCTCAACGAGTAGATGGTATGAGTGGCGAGAAGATAAGCCTTTGCCTGGTCCAGCGGGACAAGTCGTTGAGCCAAAGGTCGCGCCGATTATCGTGGCGTGTAACCAGATTCAACACGAAATGCTCCGGCGCGTGGACCCAACGCTGGATGCACGACTGCAGACGGAGGGTATCGAGCCACAGATCTTTGGTATCCGGTGGTTGAGGCTTCTCTTCACGCGAGAGTTCGCGATGCGGGACGCGATGATGCTCTGGGACGGGTTATTCGCTGTTGACGCGAGCCTTGATATCGCACTGTGGCTGGCTGTCGCAATGCTCCTTCGTATACGCAACCGCCTCATCCCGGCGGATTATAGCGAGCAGATCACATACCTCCTTCGATACCCTACGCCACCCGTCAGCTCAGGGACGCACCATATCACGTTGCTCCTCCGCCAGGCTCTCGCATTGCAGATGGCGCCTACGCCCTCTACCGGCGCGAGCATCACGGTCGAGAACAGGAACATACTCAACATCCCCATCGAAGTGCCCGAGCCACCACAACGCTCTTCCCGCGGTGGAAGGCAAGGGCGCAGGCAGACCGTCTCGACGGATGAGCCCGGACATGGAAGGGCTTCGCCTTTCGGTCAGGCGCATACGATGGGACGTGCAGGGGGCAACCAGTACAACTTGCCTGATATTGCGAAGAACCTGTATGACCGCGGGGAAGCGCTTGGCATCAACAAGACGATCTTCAACGCTGTCTCTGAGCTCAAGGCAAGTGCGTCTTCTTTGCAATATGCGTTGACTGTACGACTGATGGAGATTACGTTTACAGAGGAATCTTCCTGATATTGCTGCCAACTTCAACGCGGCGCGCTCGCCGAATGCTGCAAGTGCTGGATACGGCGCGTTCCCTCTCGTCGATGACAGACCTTCACCACCATGGGAGCCCCGTCCGCGTTCAGAGATCGAGCGTGAGATCGCTACCGTACGCGCAACGCAGCGGCGCCTGGGCGAGAGTATGAACTGGATAGTCGACACACTATTGCTCGACGAAAGCACTTGCAGCACCGACACTACTAAATCCCTGTCTCTCGCGAAGAAGAAACGCGAGGCGCTCGAAGCGTTGGCTTATGTTCGGGATGTCCTAAATGGCGCTGTTTCGGGAGAGATCGACGAGGAGAGGTTGACGAGCGAGGAGGAGATCAAGGCGCGTAAGGCGAAGGAGAAGGCGTCGAGGGCGGAGAAGGCCAGACGGTCATTGCATACGCCGTCCGCGAGTCTGTCAGCTATTCCAAGTCCGCCACCTCAGGTTCATTCGCCGTCGCAGAGCACTGCGAGGCCCGTCGAGAAGGACATATCGCCTCCTGTCACTGCATCGATACCTGCGCCGGCCTCGACGCAGGCTCCTGCACGGCCCACGGTGCAAACGCGGGCTTCAGTTTCGCCTCAGCGGACAACGCCAACTCATAACCGTGAACCACCATGGAACAACCCGCGCCCGATGATTCCTTCCCCCATTCCCAGTACACCCGGCCCTCAACCGACCATCTCGCCCTTGAGCGGGACTGGCACTCGACCCTCGCCGGGCGTCATCGCGCCGTGGAACTACACGCCATCGGACTTTGCCGGCAAGAGCAGCTTCGGTGCGTCGGTGCAGACGAGTTTGGCTCAGCCTCCGCGAGCACAGGCGGCGGCGCGATCTGTGGTGGGATCGGCAGGGAAGGCGGGGTCAAGTGGGTATCCGCCGAAGAGTCCGAATAGTGTTGTGCAGCATGATCCTTTGGGTGCGTTGCCGTAGAAGTAGAAGGGAATGCGCGGGTTATCCTTAATACTGTACAATGTTCTGGTATCTTGTATTTTTCTCGGTTTTGGACAGTCTTCGCTTAGGTGTTTCCTGCACACGCTCTACAGTAACTTATAGTCCCTATTCACATCGTACCGCGACTCGCAATGTTATATCTGACATGTGCTTTTCACTCGACTTTTGAGACCTAAGAGCCGACGATGCGGGGAAATGATCGTAACGTCGAGATCGGCATGAGCCGGCGTAGCGCCCGACGGCGCCCGATCCAACCAAAACGCGCACAAAACACATGAATAACCGCTCGGCTTCCGGTCTCCGCCTACCAACCTCTTACCTCTCCTTCCATCTACCCCTCCACTCGCCGCGATGCTCAGGAAGTTCTCGCAGAGCGCGGTGCGCGGCCAGCGCGGGCTGCACTCGAGCGCGGCAACTCGTATGGTTGTTAGCACGAATCCTGTTAAGGCGCAGGAGGTCCCGGTGCGTACTTTCTATACCCGCATTCTATACAGTATACTAATAACTTGGCGTGTGTAGTCATGGTCGAACGGGAAGTACCCGTTGATTGAGCACGAGTACGATGCTATTGTTGTGTGCGTATATCTCAGCCATAAATGTTGGATGCGGGGAAGACTGACGCGTGCGTTCAGCGGTGCCGGCGGTGCGGGATTGCGCGCTGCGTTCGGTTTGGCAGAGGCGGGATTGAAGACGGCGTGTATCACGAAGCTCTTCCCTACTCGAAGCCACACGGTCGCTGCTCAGGGTGGTATCAATGCCGCTCTCGGTGTAAGCTTCCATTCAAGTGTCAATCAATATTCTTGTGCTAACATCCGTTTACAGAACATGACGGAGGATGACTGGCGCTGGCATATGTACGACACTGTCAAGGGTTCGGACTGGCTTGGTGACCAGGATGCTATCCACTACATGACCCGCGAGGCTCCCCGCACTGTTATCGAGGTTCGTTCGATATTTACGACTGCAGTGTAACATGCACTAATGGATATCTAGCTCGAGCATTTCGGTGTCCCCTTCTCGCGTACGAAGGAGGGCAAGATCTACCAGCGTGCATTCGGTGGTCAATCTCTCAACTTCGGCAAGGGTGGTCAGGCATACCGTTGCGCCGCTGCGGCCGACCGTACGGGCCATGCATTGCTGCACACTCTCTACGGCCAGTCCCTCCGCCACAACACCAACTTCTTCGTCGAGTACTTCGCGCTCGACCTGATCATGCAAGACGGCGAGTGTGTCGGTGTCATTGCGCTCAACATGGAGGACGGTACCCTGCACAGGTTCCGTGCGCACAAGACTGTACTCGCGACTGGCGGTTACGGACGAGCATACTTCTCTTGCACTTCAGCCCACACTTGCACCGGTGACGGTAACGCCATGGTCGCACGTGCCGGTCTCCCGCTTCAGGATCTCGAGTTCGTGCAGTTCCACCCGACCGGTATCTACGGTGCTGGATGCTTAATCACCGAGGGTTCGCGTGGCGAGGGAGGATACCTCCTCAACAGCGAGGGCGAGCGCTTCATGGAGCGTTACGCGCCGACAGCCAAGGATCTTGCATCTCGCGATGTCGTCTCGCGTTCAATGACCGTCGAGATCCGCGAGGGTCGTGGTGTCGGTCCCGAGAAGGACCACATCTACTTGCAGCTGTCGCATCTCCCGCCGGACATTCTCCATGAGCGTCTGCCGGGTATCTCCGAGACTGCTAGCATCTTCTGCGGTGTGGACGTTACGAAGGAGCCGATCCCGGTTTTGCCGACTGTGCACTACAACATGGGTGGTATCCCGACGCGTTACACTGGCGAGGTCATCACTCAGGATGAGCAGGGTCAGGACAAGGTCGTGCCGGGCTTGTACGCCGCTGGCGAGGCTGCTTGCGTGTCCGTACACGGTGCAAACCGTCTCGGCGCCAACTCTCTCCTCGATATCGTCGTCTTCGGTCGTGCATGCGCGCACCATATCACCGAGACGCTCACGCCCGGAAAGCCGCACAAGGCGATCCCGGAGGAGGCTGGTCTCGAGAGCGTGCAGTTCCTCGACCAAATTCGCAATGCGAGTGGTAGCCGCCCGACGGCGGATGTTCGTCTTGCCATGCAGAAGGCGATGCAGAGCGACGCGGCCGTTTTTAGGACGCAGGAGACGCTCGATGAGGGTGTCGAGAAGGTTAAGGATATCTACAAGACATACGCGGACGTTGGTATCAAGGACCGCGGTATGATCTGGAACTCGTATGTCTTCCTCCACCCCTTCGTTAACTGTGATTGCTAACATTCAATGCAGCGACCTCGTCGAAACCCTCGAGCTCCGCAACCTCCTCCAGAACGCCGTGCAGACTATCACCGCTGCCGCTGCTCGCCAAGAATCGCGTGGCGCACATGCACGCGAGGACTTCCCCGAGCGCGACGACGAGAAGTGGATGAAGCACACTTTGACGTGGCAGAAGGACGTGACGAGCCCGGAGGTTGATATCAAGTACCGTGGTGTCATCGCTACTACGCTTGATGAGGCCGAGTGCAAGCCTGTACCGCCGTTCAAGCGTGTGTACTAGATGCTGAGTCGGAGGGAGAGGGGTTTGTAGTAGTGCCAGTGATGTCTTTACTTACATCAGCTATGTCTGGATCGGTTGGTGTGTATAATCGTAAAAGCATGATTTCAGTATCTTTATTGGTCTTTGAGTGCTTTCGCAACCATGATGCGAGCTCGTATCGCTAATGCTAAGGGCTCGGATACCCGGGCCGACTGCGGAAGAAGCCGGAAACGAGTTCAGACTTTCAAGCCGCCTGCCCTTTCCTTCTGTCCTGCCTCTTCCAGCATTATACACTCTGTACATCGTTCCCAAATGTCAAGATTGCGCCTGTGCTATAATACGAAACGCACACTTGTGCATCGCCCAGTACTTGGGATGGCCAGGATCACCCAGAAGGCTTCCATGGTCAGTGCAACTCGCAGATATAACAGCCGTCCGGATCCTCGCCCGACCACTTCGGCAGTCCAACCAACACTTAGCTCTCTCGCGAGTCATGAATCGTGGTAGCAAGTGTCGGGAGGCGCTGACGCGTTGGCGGGCTCGCGTTTGTCCTACACACGCAACGTGCCGGGAGCCTGGCGAGGACAAAGCAAACAGTGAACCACTGCATCGCGTGTCGGCCTCTCCTGGATACCGACGTCCGGACAGCGTTCTAATGGAACTGGTGAATGTGCTGGCGTACTTGGCCCTGAGCAAGATGCGTGGATTTGGTTGTGCGGGAACGTCAATTCCGACGTCCGGCAGCGCTCGAACGGACACGAGGCTACGATTTCTAGAAGTGCTAGCCGACTGCAGTGCTTAACTGGTAGCTTAGCAAGTGGCGGGCGCCCTCCTGCTTCTATTCCCCTTACTTCTCTCGGATCATCCTGTGAACTATCTTCAACAGCCAGCGAAGAAGCTGTTGTGTACTCATGTGTACACCTGCTTTGGCGTCCTTGTCCCTGTGGTGCTTTTGTCCTCACAGCTAATCTCTCGTGGTCAATCCTCGTAGACCCTTCGATAAGAAGCTGAGGAGGCTCTGCTGGACCGCACATATTCCCACCTTCGGCGCTCCCGAGGTAACGGTAGGTCCAGTCTTCAATGCGTCGGGCGCTGCCGATGCAGCTGTCCAGGCGCTTTTCTCCTCACCGACCGATGCCTTGACTCTCTACGCGAGGCTCTGTTTGTCTTCCCGGCCATCACGACACGCGTAGGCGGGTGCCGAGGTGCGCCACCGGTCCTAGCTAGGTATTTAACCCGACTGTCCTTTGGTCTTTTTATTCACAACTTCTGCTCCCCCAGTAGACTCCTCAATCCCATCCCCACATTGACCATCGCGCTTGCCCCTTCGCATTTTGTTCTCTTCTTTGGGTTTCAACCCTCCCGCTTTCAAGATCACGTATCACGTACGTTATCTACAATGTGCTGCTCGACGCTCCTGCTGACGCCTCGTTTTTTCAGTTGTCCCATGGCTTCCAAGAAGCGCTCAACACAGAAGGCGCGCCTGGACGATGAGGAGGCATGGACTATCCGATTGTCATGATAGTGTGTGCTGACGATGAATGTCAGGCTCCCTCAAACAAACAACCCAGGTATAATCCGGAAGCCAACGTTATTGAAGTACGTTTTACTTTACCATGTTATCAGCTGAAGATACTGATGAAGAGCGGTAGGAACACATAAAACGGGTGCTGAACGAATACCTACTCGCTCAGACGGCCTTCTTCCGCCTGCTCAAGGGGCGCGCGCTGCCGTCGTACGAGGAGAACGGTCAGATTTATGGATATGCACATCTCATGGAGGTGTCACCGGAGACCATTCCTCGCCTGCGGCAGCTCCTACCACTTGCATCACGGCACAAAGATCAAGGCAACGACGTGCATATCACTACCACATGGTTTAGTGTCCATATCTGGCGGGGCGCCTTTACCGATGAAGACCGGGCGGACTGGATGAAGCACGCCAAGTGGGTGGAGGGGGAGTTCAAACAGCGGTATCCCGACTATAAGTATAATCCACAGTCCAAGAACCGGAAGGTTGCCAAGAAGCCCAAGGTCATCGCTCAGCCAAAGCAGCGTTTCACCATACCGGACTCCCATTACGGCGTACCCCAGGCGCCGATAGCTTTGGGATCCTGCATCGCGGGCCCCAGCAATCCGACGCCTTCGCGTAGACGTACCGTCAAGCGCCGTCGCGGGGGTGACGACGACGAGATCGCCCCTACGCGACAGCCAGCAAAGCGGCCACGCGTCTCTGTTATGCAATCCCCCGCCTTGCATCACCTCCAACCTCCTGTTGCACCTTTGCCTTCCTTCCCCTGGTCGCCTTCATCCTCGTCTTCGTCTTATCCGCCGTTCACACCCGCCCGAGCATTCATCCCTATGGACGGCTCGCCTGCCTTCTGGCGACAGGGATCATCTATGCCTGCACCCAGCACGAGTGCTTACCAGCCCAGTCTGTCTACGCAGCAGTGTAACAACCTGAATGGCGCAGACGTCTACCCAACACCTCAGGTGCAGGGGGGCCCGCACATGCATAATTACTTTGGTTCTCCCTCCCCGCATAGTGCCAACACAAACGCGGCAGCTTACAGGCGCTCAATACTCGAGCAGTCCGTACTACCGGAGTCATTCCGCCCGAACAACTATGTCACTCAGCCGGATGAGGACGTTCGCGCACAACGCGAATCCTTCCTAAATTCTTTGGGATCGTCATCCTCGACACTCAGGTTGCCTCGCCTATACGATTGTGACGCTCTTGCAGTCGCTTGTAGCGACGAGTACGGAACTTCTCGCGCTTTCGACACGGGCGCGGACAGCTTCAATGCCCAGAATCATCACAATGTCGTTGACGTCTCACGCACGGCGGCACCCTCGCCGCTTGGGAACATCCTCGACCAAGAGGCCATGCGCGTACCATATGGCTCTGAATTGTATGGCTACGACGACTGGAGTGGCTTCCCCACGTCGACCGTCGTCCCGTCGTACTCCTACGCCAGCCATCTGCAGTACGGTAGTAGTCAGGCTGGTGGCGGGTATGCGGGGCATGAGATAGACTACCCGTATACGTACGACACCTCTGTAACCGACACCACTCGAGGTCGTCCATCTCCCTCGGCGCGGAGGTCGGCGAACGTTTCGCACACCAGCGCCAGCCATGATAGCATTACGCCAGCCGTCGCCCTTGCATCAACGGCTTCAAACGCGACCGGCTCGGCCGACACCTCGGTGTCCAATACGTTCCAGATGTGTGGGATACCGTAGAAGAGGTACGCCGTGCTATCATTAGTTGCGCGCGCATACATACCAGTTGTCTGCACGCTACAGTTTGCTTTTTCACTTTCGTGTTCCTCTTATTCCTTTGACCCCTCGGCTCGCTCTCCAACAATACCGCCTCGCTGTCTACTCACTCCGGCTCGCTATCCGTACTCTCAGTCGCATCGCGTCATCCCTGGCTCGCTTTTCGTTATTCCTATTCCCGCTTCGCTCTCCACCGACCTTGCATCCCCCACACCCTCAGCCTGTCATCTAATTTCGCTCGGCATACCTATTTTCTCCGTCTCCATGGACGCTTGCATGTGGTTCCAATCATCCTGTATCATACTGCACATCGTATCCTACCGATGGGCCCACGCGAGGCAAATCCCACGACCTTGTTGTTGCATCTCGTATAGAATAGCGGGGCTCCTCTCCGCATTAGGTCAACGAATGTATCATGAAACTGCTGATGTACCAATACAGCACATGGTTGAAGCCCTACGTAGTCACTCAACTTCAGTGGATGGGGCAACCAAGAGATGTACCACCATCTCTGAACAGATTATATTATACAGCGGAGCGAGTGAATCAAGAATAAGTTAATCGTTAGCAACGTAAATGTCCAGAAGGCTTGGAGGAGTGTGGCATTCCAGTAGTGCGTAAAAGCCAGTCTCAGACCCTGTGCGTATATGCGGCCATGCCCTGTACACCGCCGGGGGCTACGAAGGTGCGTTAGTTCGGGCTCGTCCACATCAGATTGTCGTGTAAAGGCTTACTGAGCGGCACAGAGTTCTGGGTCAACGCGGCGATGCTGACTAGAGATACCAATGCAGGCTTCGGGGTAGCATCGAGATCCCAGACTCCGATATCTACCAGGGTGGGAAAGAGGGTGTAGAAATAGCTGCGTTACGGGTTGTCAGTTTTATCGCACTGGCACCTGATTCAAGAAGGTTCCACCTTTTCCTACCAACACTGATGGCAATCGAGTCAATGGGGGCATCCGGAAGGGTAAAGTTCTATTAGTTCGATGAGTAGGTTATACGATAGGGTCAAGGCCCTGCGGACGTACGTTTACAACCGAGGTGCCGAGCGCGTTATCGATCCTGACCTCGGTGACAACGTCCGCAGAAGTGTCCACCGCATAGTAGCTGTTGCGCGCCGAGCTATACGTGCTCCAGCACGCAGCTTGTTGGCCTGGAATTGGTACCGCCTTGATGCGTACGGTATCAGCCGTGATACCCGCGCTGAAGTCGATGATGTCGAGGCCGAGAGCAAAGTCGACTGCCATGAATGCGTCGGTACCTCTGATGTTCGTGAGGGAAAATGGGAGTCCTGCGCCTGTCGGCGGCGCGATACGCGTGTAGTTTGCCGAAAGACCGCCAGACTGGTCAAAAGACCATAAGGCAAAGAAGCCGGGATCGGACAACGTCCCCTTGACTGCTACGAGGATGTTCTTCTGGTCATTCGTAAAGGCAATCTGGGAAGCAGTGTTGAAGGGACCTGTCGCAGGTACCGTCTGATTGAAAAGTCCAAGCTCCCGAACGGTGTTGTTCTGCAACTTCAGACCCGCCTTGGTTACGTCAAAGCATCTACAGGAGGATATGTTAGCTTCTTGCGGTCATCTCACACCCGATAGCGGAAATACTAACGCTACTCCGTTCTTTGCGCCCGTATTCTGCACACATAGCGTGTCTCCCGCACGGTTGAAAGCGACGGAGTTTGGCGAATCTCCTTGTGTCGACACGGGTTTTCCAACCATCGTCAGAAGCGTCGGGTCGAAGGGGTTGATGCTGAAGAGGACTGCTGTGTGATTCACGGTCTAGACGTGGTAGGACCAATCAGTTCCGTATCGTACTACCGTGAACGTAGACAAAGCTCACATTGACAGTGGCCAGCAGGTTCCTCTCTTGATGCACTTGCACGATGCCTTGCGAAAAAGTGCCGTCGGGGCCTTGGACAATGGGTCCGAAGTCATGTACACCTACACCTCCCGCATATGTTGAAGTGGCGCCAGTCTGAGAGAACTTGTTAGCTCAGTGTCGTCGAGTGAACCGTAAAGGACTTTGACGTACGAGAAGGCCATCGGCGTTGACGCTTGCTGCGACGACATAGTTACCAGCAGCATCATTAGTGATAACTGTAAGGCCGGTCAAATCACGATGCAGGATGCAGTGTGAGGCGGACACACAGTAAAGAGTGTGCTGAGGGGACATGTAACTCCATCGGTAAGCCAACGATTCCGTTGCAGGCGTGAAAATGGCCAACACGAGCAGGGTTAAAGATGATGTTTTCATCGTCACGTAGAAGAAGAAAGAGGGAGAAGAAGAAGGCAAAAAAGAGGAAGAGATGGAACCGTGGTGCCCTGCTTTGGGTTCGCATCCTTATGAACGTATACAGATTGAGCTTCTTCGCCGTTGAACCCGCTGAACATTGTTCATCACATCGACGGCGTCGCAAACGCGCGCTGTTCGGGAACGAAGGTCCGGATTTGAAGCGAATGACCTATGGCTGTGGCTTCTAAAGAAAGGTATTGAAACCTGTAATAGAGTGTGGCAAGGAGATTAATCGTGGTCAAGCATCGTAACTCTCTGAAGTTGCAAGTTTGTCTGAAGCACAGGTCGCGCAGCAAGAGTGTGACTCTGTTCATAATTGGTCGACAGTGCAAATTTTGAGGCAGAGATTGGGCTGCATCTTCCGTAGCATCGCCGGGTATATCATACAGTGATGTAGAGAACAATCAACGTTTCTTCCCCGAGATACCCAACGCATGTGCTTGGGCCTGTACTTTGGAGCCAGCTGGCAGCCGAGATCGCCGCTTATATCCCTCGAGTATATGTGTGTGCTATAAGATGACGCGCGTGCACTGGATGCGTGGGCCCGGCTATACTACAGGCGTCGGATGCGGGCACGTGGGGAACATGGTGGTTTCAAAGAGAACACTCTGAACAGCACCCGCCCCAAGGCAGTGCCATCGGCATAATCCGAGGGTTCTCACGCGACTGGACATGGCTTAGTAGTAGGTTTGGGCGGTAGCGTCGCGTAAGCGCTGAACGCTCTATATAGTGAACGTTCAGCGCGGAGCGTCCGTGTCACACGGACTCAGTAGGGCGCCAGAAGTCGTAGTTCTGCACGAGGGCTTCCATATTGCAGTAAGAACTCGGAGGCAACCCTGACTCCCTGATGACGCCCTTAAACTTCAGTTAGTGCTCACGGTGGCCCAGGTATATAGCCGGATGGTCACGCTTAAAGACACGGAACAGGTACGGTAACAACGAGTGTATGGAAGTTGGGAAGTGGGTGTAAGCCCTTCACTCGGGATGGCATGCATGTACTACTACTACATTGTCGCGGCCGAGATGCCGAGAGCGACTATGGCTTACTGCACGTTAAGGACAACTACTGGGTTCTGCACTGCACATACGTGGTTTCTCCCGCAATGTGTTTCACGTGTGTGCATAGTAGGAAGAACTCACACAAGCCTGGTGACAAGGCTCTGCGACGGAAGAGATAGACGTGGCAGGAGGCCCGACACGAGAATGGTTCAAAATACCGGTGCTGAGTTTGTAAGTACTGGGCGGCATATTTCGCGAACCGAGAGAGTGCCGCTGGAAACTGGAGAATACGCGTGGTATGACGAGCGCAGGGAGAGTGATATGTAATGTAAGCGCCCCAGGTCGAGCGCCGTACATAATTTCTAAACAGATCAGTGAGAGAAGCACACGTCGTTTGAGAATACACTAAGGTCCACCAGAGGCGCCAAGATGGCCCTTGGTATAGGTATATGACCCTCTAGCTAAGGTGTCATTGGGGAAGAGCGGAACTCCTAAGCAGGACGACACTGGATGAGCGAAGGGCAAGCATCACAGGCACGAGAAGCAGGAACTTGTGTGGATAGATGCACTGGCAAGGGAAGAACGACTTTCTTGTCACAGACTCAAAGGCGTGTGGGTAAAGTAAGACTCGGAGCGAGCTGAGCTGCGTCTCAGGGGAGAAGCGACAGGGTGGCAAAGAGAAGGTCGAACCTCCTAGGATAGAAGCAACAAGGTGGATAGGTCGACAGGCTTCTGAGAAGCGACAAGGGGGCGAGAGAAGGCCGGCAAGCTTCTCAGAAGGATTAGGGTGGCAAAGGAAGCCCATAGGCTTCTCAGAATCATATGGAGGCGGCGAAATTCTCGAGGGCACATGTACAAGCATGGTAAGCATATGGTGAGCTTCTTCGAAGGATGCATGTACCTGCATGTCCAGAGGGTAGCACATCAACCGCTTCAGTCGCACAAACGTGACCTCAGTGAAGAAGGCGCTTAAGATTGGGATAGGGGAAGAACCCGGCGAGCACTGCGCTGCCGAGATAAGCGCGTTTCAGCAAACCGGCTCTGGCTTGACATTTCGAAGCCTCACACGCAAAATCCTAATCGGTAAGATTGAGACGGTCAACGGAGTATATATTCCTTGCCTCAAGTCGCGCAATCGCAGCAGAACTCGGTGCCGGAACACCCGCGCTCTCTCCCTCCTGTACCCAGAAATCCCCCAATATGAAGACAGCTCTGAGCTGCCATGCCTTAGCTGCACCCTCTCGCCTTCAAATCCCTGAATCAGCTGTACTGCACCCGTACTCTATTCATCGAAAAACCCCACCTATTTCACGTATGCATGGCCACGATGCCCATGTTATCCTTCCTTTGAAGGACAGTACTGATAGCATTCAACCAGATCTTGAAGAGCTAGATGCATACGCGATCTCGTGTGGACCCCAAGTCCAGCTCCCTCGCCCAGCTGTTGTCAACCCATACCCTCCCCGGCATGAACCTCGACCTATTACGTGTAAATATATCAGGTTGCGACTCAGAGTTTGCAACATGATCACTTACCAATCCATTAGTATCTGGTCGTATACCGAGACCAAATCATGACCCACAGCCAGAACAGCCAGTTTCTACAATAGACCGACAGAAAGCACGCGTGTCCACAGAGCATTTACTTGGCATGGTGCATTCGCATTTGTACTTTGCATTTCGTGTTAAGGCTGAAGCATCCTCATTATAGATCGCATTTATCGGCACGACGTGCACGTCCATAGCATCCATTGCTCTACAGTCCAGCGCATCCTCCTCTCCAAGCTTCAGCACGTGCGCAGTTTGCGGGATCGTAGGGACACTTTTTGCGATAGCGGCAACGGTTTTGATCTCGAGCGGTAGACGGGTCAGCGCAACGCGCGTATTTTGGGCGAGCAGCGCGTGCGCCGCGTTCGGCGCGACGGAGCTGGTGGTAGCCACACAGCTTTGGATAGTTTCGGCACTAAGTGTATGCGGTGTAATGGCGATGCTGGGGTTGACCTTGTACTCTGGAAGGAAGAGGGATTCGGTTGGTGATGTCGAGGCCGGGGTGCTGTATGACGCATAGTAAAGACATTGATATCAAGAACAATCAGCTCGCATGACCATGTATTATCAGAGTTATTGTGTATTTTTATCTGACCTGTGCTAGTCAGCTGAGACGCATGACGGCAAGACGAAACGCAACGGTGCTGCGTGCATTCAAGTTGGAGTTCACCGTTAGTGAGGATGATCATTATCGTGGCCATTGGCAGTCGTGTCTGCCCTTATACCTCCAGTACTTTCGAATAGTCTACGACTGTCATTCCGTAGATCAGTTAGAGATAGATACTGGATACAGTAAGCTGCATGAGAGTGAGCGTCGAAGACAACTTGGAGCTCCCACGCTGATGGCATCACAATCTATTTATCACTGTTTGTAGGCGCCAGTCATGATCAAGCGCGTGGCGTGGTACTCTCTTTCCTCTCGACGACGACGAACCACCAATCTATCGCAATGGCTTCGCGTTCAGGTGGCCTCTACGGCGGCATCCAATTCTCAACTAATAAAGCTTTCGCCTCAACTGCAGAACCTACTACTTCTACACCCCCTCCCGCCACAGCGTCTGCCGCTACTTCGTCAGCAGCGGCAGGAGCGTCCGCGTCTCCACCCGCGGATGAGGCCTCCAAGGCCAACACCGGTATCTAGCTCTACACGCAAGCATATCGCGCATCATACTCACCGCTTCATCCCGCCTTTCCTCTTGGGAATATTATAATCCGAAGGCGCACCTGCACCTGGTTGGTCCGCCGCGCTCGCGTTCGCTCCCATACGGAAGAAGCCGGCCAAACCCGCGGCTAAACCACCGCTCGCAGCATTTGCGACGAGCTCGGCTGTGGTGATGGCGCCGCCTGTGTTGGTCAACATCAATAAGGAGGTCAGCGCTGAGAAAGAGACGGTGAAGGAAGAGGGCAACGGGAAGCAGGGCTGGGGTAAGAAGGTCAAGCCACCGAGCATGATCCTGGACGAGGACGTCAACGGGTTCCGGGGGCAGGGACAGAAGAAACGTGCTGGTGGCGGCGTCGGCGGTGGCGGACGGAAGAATCGCAAGGTGTGTTGACTCTCTATCTCAATATTGAACGGTATTTCATCCTCTTCGTTATTTTTCAGAACAGGCAATTTCAGCAACAGGTCGTGATATGGGACCCGAGCGAGAAGTACGATCCTCTTCGCCCGAACGACTATGGCGAGTACAAGATGTGGCGTTTGCGCGAACGCGATGAACGGATTGAGCGCGCGAGGATGGAAATGTTCGAGCGTAAGCGCGCAAGGAGAACTCCGTCGGAATATTCAGAAGATGAGCACAGCGAAGACGAGCGCCCGCGCAAGACTGGTAAGCGCATATCCCTGCTTTTGTATATATGAACTATGTCTGATTATATCTCTTAGGGCGTATGGATGACTGGAAACAGGACGAGAATGACGACTACGATCGACCAATGGGCATCGGCGGACGCGCGCCTATCACTGCCGCCCCTGCGGATCTGACAGGCGACGAAGCGTACCTACGCCGCGTCGCGCTCTCAAAAGGCATCGCACCTTCCTTCGCACCCGCCGCCCCTGCCGCAGCTTCGGCGCCATCATTCGCACCCGCCTCAACAGCCCCGGCATTCTCCGCGGCATCATCTGCCACACCTCCGCCCTCGGTCCCGCCACCACGCGACGAATCGGGCGATGCAGCCTACGCCCGTCGCGCGGCCCTGGCTGCTCAATCAGGCGACGAAGCATTCGCGCGCCGTGCCGCTTTGTCCGGTACCAGCGCCGCCCCAGGTGCTCCGGCATTCGTCTCTCCACCTCCACCGGTTGCGTCAGTACCCGTCTACCGCGCACCAGATGTGATAGCCCCGCCATCCCCTCCAGAAACGACTGAGAGCGCGTACAACCCCTTCGCGCCGCGCGATGTCCCGCCTCCGCCACCGCCAGGTACGGGCCCACAAGAAGCGTTCCAGGCTCGCGTACAGAATAGTAAGAACGCGGCTGCTGCTATTGCCGCACGACTCGCGGCGCTCGCTCCTGGACCCGGCTCTGCGCCGCCGCCTGATATCGCCGCTGATAATGCGAGTGGCGAGACCTCTGGAGGAGGGGATCAGTCGAGCTTCGCCGCGCGTATGATGGCAAAATGGGGACACAAAGAGGGACAAGGGCTCGGTGCGGACGGAGGAGGAATCGTACATGCTTTGACCGTCGAGTCCGTTAAAGACGGCAAGAAGGGTAAAGGAAAGAAGAATCAAGATCAGGAGGTTAAGCAGCAAGGTGGAGGGGTGGGTAGGATGGGAGGAGCTGCGAGGATCGTGGATGCTAGTGCGGCTGCGAGGGAGAAGGAGGAGTTGGTCAGATTTGGAAAGCCGAGTCGGGTGGTGGTGCTTACGAATATGGTGGATGTGGAGGACGCGGGGGACGAGGACCTTCGTGGCGAGATCGGTACGCTTATGGTTCACACATTTTGCTATAAGCTCTATTTGACGATCCTGTGAATAGGCGACGAATGCAGCAAAAATGGCACCGTCATCCGCGTCGTCGTACATGCCCTCAACCCCATGCCCGACCCCGATGCTCCAGATGCAGTACGGATATTCGTATTATTTGCTGGACCTGCGGGCGCGTGGAAGACTGTACGCGAACTGGATGGAAGGTTCTTTGGAGGACGAACGGTCAGGGCTAGGTATTTCGATGAGGGGAAGTTTGGGAGGGCGGAGTTTGGTGGAGGGTTGGAGTGAGGAGAGGTGTAAGTAAGTATGATGCCGTGGGTCGTGGTAGTGTACCAAATGTACCATCTTACTATTCTTGGAAAACGTCGTACGCTTCGTCTTGTGTCTCTCGCTGCAAACTAGAATTTACATCTTGGTTTGATATCGATACAAGAAGAGCAATGGATGTCTTGTCACACGAAAGCTGAGTGTCTGCCACTGATCAGTGTCATTGAGAACCCTGAAGCTTCAGGAAGCGCCGCGGCGCTGTCCTACACTACACGTTGTGCACGTATAGACGCCACCAAAAAGCAGTCCCGAGGCTTTAGTAGACATGTAAAAGTCGTGCAACGGGACCTTAGGGACTTAGAGCAACTGTGAGACAGGCTTCGATTATGAGAGGCGATATTGCGCGTCCATGTACTGCCTGGCCTTGCGTGCGTCTACCTTTTTGACGGACCCAAAGACGCTGGCATGTGCTAAGGATTGGATACTGGCTAGAGTGTTGTAAGCAGTGGATGAGATATCGAACGTCAAACTTGGGCGCATGGTGGTTGACGTCAACTGGTCGCGTCCAGGTCGCGTCGCGCGATGTGCAACTTGAAAGGCGCAGCGATGAAGCGGTATCATCAATCTCCCGCATGTTGCAGGACACTTCAATTATTCAAATTCATGCATGAACCTGGGCGAGTACGCTAGGACGACCACGACGGACGAATGGGCGCCCGCGGATCTGACGAAGCCAGACGAAGCCTTCGCACCATCCTCCATGCCTCCTTCGCAACCCGCCGCATTCGCATCAGCGCCATCATTCGCGCCCGCCGCTGCAGTACCGGTATCTCAGCAGCTCGTCCACCATGCATCCATCCTCGGTCTTGCATGAATTAGATGACACAGTCTACGCTCGTCGCGTCGCCCTAGCCGCTCGAATCGGCGACGAAGCCTTCGCTCCCCGCCGGCCATGACCACCCACTCCCGCAAACCCCACAAAGACCTTCGTATCTTAACCTCTCACCAATAATGGCAGTACATTGTCCACCGCGCCGCAGACTTGATGATCTCGCCTTCACCGCCTGACCGGTGCGAGAGCGCGTACAACGCCTTCGCCGCGCGTGACCTGCCGTCGCCTTCGTCGACCAGTTGAGCCCGCGAGATGTCTCGTATACGGAAGTGTGGCCAGGTTGAATTGCGGATGAGAAGTCGCCCGCTGCGGCGCTGCGTCAAAAAGGGATCGCGCCAGTTCCTAAGGCGGGGGCTCGGTGATGGGAAGCATGCCCGTGCTCTTTTACCAAGCGCTTAGCGCCTCTCCCCTATAAACTCGAGTCACTCGAGTTGGCTCTTTTTCTTAAGCGACCATAATCAAGACGCCGGTAAGAGCACGACCTTCTTATACCCCAGGCTCGACGCTTATACTATGCCCAGATCATGACTTTGATAGACGTTGATGCTCTCACAACGCCTCCTACCTCAACTGCCTCTGCAGCATTGAGTGTCGTCCGTGCATACTCTTCACCCGCGCTGGTCAATCACTGCCTAAGATCGTGGATATGGGCCGTGTCCCTCGCAGAATCGCAGGGCATCTCGTTCGACCGCGAACTGTTATACGTCGCCACGATGTTGCACGATCTCGGAGTCACTCCGCATTTTGACGCGCACGAGGTCGCGTTCGAAGAAGCCGGAGGAGCAGTCGGTCGCGTCTTCGCGGCAGGAGCGGGTTGGTCGGAACACAGACAGCGTCGCGTTGCAGAGATCATCGAGAGGCACATGTTGGCTTCTGTGGATAAGGACGTCGATCCTGAGGGTCACCTCTTGGAAGCTGCTACATCTTTCGACGTCTGTGGTGTTGCGCCGGAACTTTGGCCGGATACTCAACTTCGCAAAGCTGTCACTCAGGCGATCCCGCGCCTCGATTTCGATCAGACTTTCGTGCACTCTATTCACGAGCAGGCCGTCCGGAAACCATCTTCCCAAGCTGCTCGGTTGGATAGGTCGGGACGCGTTCTGGCTGGTGGAGAGGCTTGGGTCAAGTTTATAGAAGGCGTTTAGCGCACTAGAGAGTTGGGCGCTCAATGTATCTACTTAAGAGCTGTGTGTTCTGGCGGGGCGAATAGTGATCTACCGTTCAAACATCGGCTTCGATTCACCTATCTCTGACTATTTCCAATTTCATGCTTGCACGTTCGCAGACAGACTTTCTGGCATTCCGAGGCGCAACAGATACAGTACGGAGACAGTTCGATACGGCAGGCACGAAACAGGAAGATACCGGAAAGTGTCCAAGACAAAGCGAGGCGAGAGGCAGAATAGACTATGATACAAAGCAGGCAACGAGGAGAAACATGTATGCACGGAACGAAAAGATATGCGGGGAGCCGGGGATGTGATTGCGAGTGAGTTTGGGATACATTGTGGATGTGATGGTATTGCGAGCCGGGGAGTTATGTGTGTAGATGAAGCGAGACGAAGTATGCAGACGGAGAAGAACAGATGCAGAAACCTAGAAGCCCGGGTATAGCGCAGAGGCGTGCGACACAGGTGACCCGCTCGCCTGCCACGAGCCGAAGTTGAGAATGTCATCGAAATCCCCGAACGCCTCGAGCGGCGAGCCACCGATAGTAGACGTTGGCGAGCCGCCCAGGCACAAGCCTGGGAAGCTGAGGTCTGCACCGAAAGTCTGAGGTGAGCCGTGCTGAGAGCCGTACTGAGGCTCGATGACGCCGAGCAGGGCGTTGTTGCCCTGAGGCCAGTGGTTGTCACCACCGCCGAGAACGGCAAGACCGTTCTCCCCGTAGTCGAGAGGTGGTAGAGGTGCGTAGGCAGCGTACTGCGTACCCCACGCCATGTTGGCGTCGTAGGCCTGCAGCGGTTGCGTGGTGTACCCGCTGTAGGACGCGAGCATCGGCAGCTCGACCTGGTACGCGCCCATGCCGTACGCGTAAGGAGAGCCCTGAATAGACAGACTCTCCTGAACCCACGTCTCGGGCTGGATGTGAGCGCTGCTGGAGTCGTACTGCTGCTTGAAGCACGACGTGTCGGCACTGCCTTGGTTGAGGACCGCGCCCGAGAAGGCCTCAGGCGAGCCACCGAGTGTAGAAAGGCCGGTGCCGGGCGTGAAGGGCATGTCCGGCGAGAACGACGATGACGAGGCAGCGGACTCAGGCGAGGATGTGGTGGACTGCGGCGACGACGGCGTGCTAGCTTTGCCCTTGCTCTTGGGTGACTGTGGCTGGTACTTGTAGTTGGGGAAGCGCTTTGCCTGCTCCTTCTTGAGCTCCTCGAAGTAATCGTTGAAGGGTCTCTTCTCCTCGTCGCTCCAACTGTGCCAAGTCAAGCTGAACTGTGTGTTCCAGTTTTTGTGACCGCCTTTACCGGCGTCCTTGGGCATGGCCTCGAGCGCCCTCTCCAACTGCTTACGAACGCCGGGACGCTTGTCCACAAACTCCACGATATCCCCGACCTGGTTCGCTTTCTTCTTGGGGGGATTGCCTGTGAGGACGTAACGTGTTGATGACTGGCCCAAGAAGTAGCCGTTCTGTACCCGGGGGATCTTAGCGGGCGGGCCCTACAACAATGCCGTCAGCAAACCGACACAAAATCACGTAGATGGAGTCGTACATCCTCAAAACCTGCGTCCTCAGCTGTACGCTTGGTAGCGGGCATCACGAGCTGATTCTATAGAACATGAGAACCGGAAAAATGATGGGGAGGAGACAACGTACTCGGTGTGCAGTGTTGAGAGTAGAGAGTGGGTAGCAAGTGAAGATCAAAAGCGCGAAGAGATGAGGGGGGATGCAGTAGGAGGAATGCAGCAGGGGGGATAACTACCGAGGGGCAGTGGCTGAAGAAGGAAAGCTCAAAGTAAGGCGGGTTAAATACCCTCTTCGGGAACCACAGCTAGGACCACGATAGCCTCCCGGCACCCGTATACCTCTTTCGGTAAGTCCAGGAACGCATGCAGCGCCTCGAGTCGAAAGTTATGGTCCTGGATAGCGCTCGGACGTCTTGATCGGCAACGCCCGACGCATTGACCTGATGTCAGTGGGTATAGCTATACTGTAAAGAACGATCGACACGGGCAGAAGTGCGTTGCTGCCTCAGAAAGAAGGTACGGAAGATTATGGCCACCGGAAGATCTGCAGTATGCAGCAAACACAAAAGACCAGCAAGGAGAAGGCCGCCACGTCTAGCATACGCAATACTCTTCTGCCTACTTCCAGCACGATCTCGAGGACATCCATTGACAATTTAAATCGAGCCCCACGACCGACCGACAGAGCGGGAGACGATCTCAGGGAGCGGGAGAGGGTGTACTGCACCGAGAGGGCCCAAGCATTGCCAGTTCTAGAAATCGTAGCCTCGTGTTTCCCTGCGCAGCTGGACGCCGGAAGTTGTAATCCGACTCTCCTTTGACCCCAACCGCTGATAAGAATGTACAGAACACTCCCAGTCGAATTCCATCGAAGAGTTCCGGACGTCGGTCTCCAGGAGAGACATGAGGCATGCGGTGGTACAGTGCTTTCTTTGTCCTTTCGTACACGTTGCAGGTGCGAGGCGCAAGCCTCGAAGCCGCGTCAGAGCCGGCACGCCAGGCACCATACAGCAAGTGGCGGGAGGGTCGGGTGCGATGAGCATGGAGCCATGCGCCTTGCGCGCGCCGTTATGGTCGCCCAGGATGTGGTCCTTGCTCGGTGTCGATACGCAACGCCCGAGCTAAAGGAGATACTATTTTCAACACTGCATAGTATATGCTGTTCGCTATGGCAGTGCTGGGCACGGCGGAATACTCTTCAAGTGTTCGATCATGCCCGAGTTGGAACTCTGAACAGTACTGAAGCTGGTGGAAGAGATCAACAGACGACGCGCGGTTTTGGTGCGCCGTCGCGAAACACGACTTGCTCGCGGCATCTTCCGGATGTTGTTCCTCAGTGAATCGTAACAGCATCTACTAGCCTTGCTATTCAAGGTAGTGTACTTCCCAGCGGGCGGAAGAGAACCTGTCCACTACGCGCGAAGAATAGCGACATCAGAGAGCTGGCTGCTCAGGAAGATCATGGGGATTAATCGATTTTAAAGCGGCTACTGGGAGAATTGCGATGCGGTCCGATGCCGATGTACTCTACGTGAGATGAACAACATACAAAAACATTGTAGGGAAGATTGCGAGAGATTCAGTCCGACGATGCACAGAAAACGAGAGGTGTCTGAGGGTCCGGGTGGTACGAATCAACCAGTGAGAGAAGACATGAACGAAGACAACTCCAAGTCCTGATATTCTTCTTCTGTGGGTAGGTCTTCAAGACCCTGTAAGATGTTCTTCGCGCCGGGTGGCGCGTCAACCGCGAGCTTGTCCTTCTTCGCTGCGGCGGCCTCCTCATCCGCAGAGGTATGCTTAAAGAGGTCGAGCACGAGGTCGGTGTCCATGGACGCCAGACCGGAGTTCTGCTGTGTAACGACGGAGTTCGCGATGTTGAGTTTGAAGCGTTGCAAGCTGTATAAGAGTAAGCATCAAAGATTCGACGGTGGACACCTTGACATACCCCATAATCTTTTCTTCGAGCGTGCCCTTGGTGATGAGACGGTAAACGTTGACGACCTTCTTTTGCCCAAGACGATGCGCGCGATCCATAGCCTGCAGATCCTTCATCGGGTTCCAGTCATGCTCGACGAATATGACCGTGTCCGCGCCAGTGAGCGTGAGTCCAAGACCGCCGACGTGCGTCGTCAGAAGCAAACAGTCGATGCTAGGGTCAGCGTTGAACGTCTGCACGACATTGTGACGCTTGTTCGCGTCTGTGCCGCCATCGAGGCGCATGTAGGTCACTGCCGGCATGTGCTTCTTGAAGAGGTCCGTCTCGATGATGTCTAGCATCTGCTTCATTTGACAGAAGATGAGCACACGGTGCTGGGAAAACGCGCCCGAAGAGGATGAGTCCGCGTCAGCGAGCTCGCTCTTTCCGCCGTCGCCACTGTGAAGCGAAGATGGACCCCCGATGCCGCAGTCGACAAGCAATTGCCTACAAACTGTTTAGAATCGACGCGAGTGCTGCGATAACTGAGGACGTACCGCAACGCAAGAAGCTTCGGTGCGTGCACAATGTCGCTCATCGCCTTCGGGTCCGACTGTCCAACCTTCTTCAGCGCCTCCTTTACATCGGTCGGTGACTTGAGCACGAGTGCGGGGTGGTTGCAAAGCTTGCGGAGGTACTGCAGCGACTGGAACACGTGTTGCTTCTTGCCCTCGCTTTTAACAGCCTCTTCGGCGTTCTCTCGAGCCTGCGAGCGCGAGAACTCGTCGTAAAGCGTCTTTTGCAGGTCGGAAAGCTCGCAGAAGTAGTCCTGGATGATCTTCGGGGGCAGATCGTGGAGGACGTCCTCTTTCAAGCGACGAAGCAGGAAGGGCAGAACTTGCTTGTGCAGCGCCTCAAGCGCGAGCGCGGCTAGAATCCACTCTGTGAGTATGGTAGCGCTCATCCACAAGTTTAGATCACTTACCAGCTTCGCCATTCTTGCTCTTGCCGTCGCGATTCGAAAGGATAGGCTTGCTGAACTTCTCCGCAAAGTACGCCTCTGATCCAAGGAAGCCGGGCATGAGAAAGTCGAACAAGCTCCAAAGCTCGAGCACGTTGTTCTGGATCGGCGTCCCGGAGAGAATAAGGCGATGGTTTGCCTTGATGCACTTGACGGCCTTGGTGAGCTTCGTGCGCGCGTTCTTGATGACATGGCCTTCGTCGAGAATGCAGTACAACCACGACTTATTCTGAAGCGTAGCGATGTCGTTGCGAACAACCTCGTAGCTCGTGATGACGACGTCGTAGTCCTTGAGTCGTGACGCAATACGCTGGCGCTCGCGCGCATTGCCGACATACATAACTGGCCGCAGATTGTCCGAGTACTTCTTGATCTCATAGAACCAATGGCCGGTGAGCGTCGGAGGGCAGACGATGATGGAAGGAAGATGCTTCGCGTCGGGCGACTTGGTTTCCTTGTACCGCTCGTTACGCTCGAAGTGCTTGCTGGCGAGAATACAGATAGACTGGAGCGTCTTTCCGAGACCCATATCTGCGCGCAACAAGTCAGTGATGGCAGGGTAATGAACAGATCATGGGACATACCGTCACACAGGATTCCGTGCAGTTGGTACTTGGCGAGAAAGGCGAGCCAGTTGATGCCATCTTGTTGATACTTGCGCAGCTCGGCCTTGATATCGACGGGGATCTTGTACTGCTCGACCTTGCTGCCGTCGAGAAGCTGCAAGAGGAACTGGCGCTCTGCCTCACGACGTGCGAGCATCTGCTCGGAGAAGCCCTCGGGATCGGGCATACCAGCCTCCAGCGGTACCATCTTAACGAGCGTTGCGAACGTGTTGGTTGCCGTCGAGCGGATGTCGTCGTCTGGGTCGCTCATGCGCCCGAGGATGGGAACCACGAGGAATATCACGTAGGGAAGGGCCTTGTAGTCGAGCCGTTGTACGACGTCTAGAGAATATTTAGCATCGGCTTTCGTTGAAACGATGACTCTATACTCACTATACACCAATTCGCATGCTCCCTGCCTGTTCGCAGAGACCGTCGTGTCACCGAGATACGGCAGAATCTCGTCGATCACGAAGTGCATGGCGCTGACAGTCATCACGTCGCACATCGCCGCGAAACAGCGCGCGGCTGCCTGCCGGATGATGGCGAACTTGCTACGCAGCGCGCGTCCCACGGCAGGGAATAGCTCGTTCACTTTCGCCCAGAGGTCAGCATGAAGCGTCGGTATGACAGCCTCGAGAACGCTTAGACTGTCGATGACGTCTTGTCCGTGCTGCTTCTCAATAGACTCGTCCATTGCCTCGACAGACTCAAGCTCGCATGCGCTCTGGAGCCCACCCGCCATACTCGGCCACATGTTCGGTACTGTGTCCAGCAACTGAGCAGTGAAGCGCGCGGAGAGTTGCTCGAACGCAAGTCGAGCGCCTCGTCGGCTGATACGCGACTTGTCCAATCGAACCTCGTCAGCGGGAGTAGTAGCTGCGCCGTTCTCTTGAGCTTTGTGAGCGCTGGTGAAGGACAGTATACCATCCATCGTCTTGCGATGTTGCGCGAATGTAGGTGTGCGCTCCACGTCCTGGCACAAGAACGTCGACAGGTTTTTTACAATCTTGTCTGGGGGCTGCGCGAGACTATGCGCAGCACAGAAGTCGATGAAGCGAGCGACAGCGACGGCTGAGCGCGTTTGCAAGTGCAAGTTCTCCTCCATCTAAGCAAAAGTTCATCAGCCCTACGAACATTATTCTGAAGTAATCGGGCCAACCTTGATGCCGTTCATAATGCCTTTGACGATGGGGCTAACTTTGTTCGGCGTGCTACGAAGCGCTACGAAGGCAGCGGCGAATGCAGCAGCAACGCGTACGTCGTGCTCGCTGGTCTTGGCCGTCTTGTACCGCTCGATGCTCGCCGCGACTGCCCTACGCTTCTCCTCGAGTACCGCGAGTGGCTTCTTCTGCGTACGTCCAAGGCTCGTCTTGAGCGACTGGAAGATCTGCCCGACCGTCGCCTCAGCCGTAACGAGCGTGAACGCGTTTGGATCCTCGCCAGACAAGTCGATATGCGCTGCAAGTTGCGGAATGCTGCCCACCGGTATCTTGCAGTCGCGGTGGAAGCCGTCGAGGAGTGCACGGCACTCGACGCTAAGTGTGTGTAGTGCCGCGCCCATCTCATAGTAAGCCGGCGGTGGCTCTGCCTGTAGCACTTCAAGCGCGAGCTCGGCCATCGTGCGCGCCAGTTGCGAAGTCTCGACGAGCGGTGCTGCCGATGGCGATGCATCTTCGGACTCCCGAGCCCATTGCTCAGTGATAATAGCAGTGAGCACGCGCTGCAGTACGCTGGAAGACTTGGCGTAATGCGTCAACAGAGGTGGGAACGCCTCCTCGAGTGCTTCGCCAGGCGGACTCCAGAGGAAAAGTAAGTATGCCAGAGCGTTGGACGCGGCGATACGGGACAGCCAGACGATGTCTTGAGAGATGAGCGTGAGATCCTGCGCGATCATGTTCTTGTCGACGTTATGGCGCTCAGCCACCGCGACGCTGTCCGCATCGGCGTCGGCGTTCGGGTCAAGGAAGACCGTCTGATCGAGCGGCGCGCCAATAGGTGTCATTGTGAGCGAGAACCAGTCGAGGCGCAGTTGGGGAGTGACGGTGTTCTGTAGCCAGTCGGGTTGGGCGGCGAGTATATTGAGCGCCGTGCGCCAGGCAGTCGAGGTCGCGATGCGGATGTCCGTCCGCTCCTCAACTATCAGGTTCTGGAAGAGCAGCTGAAGGAAGTGGGCGTTGATCCAGTCTTTAGGTAAGCTCGTGACGTGCATGAAGGAGTGAAGCGTCTCGACGACGGCGAGGCGGACAGATACAATGGTATGCCGGAAGAAAGGGAAGAGAGTGGGCGCCAACGCAGTCAGCGGTTGTCTGTGCAGTATGTTAGCAGCTGTCAAGTACGAGTGGAATCCAACACATACGAGGTCGTGCTACTTGCCAGCACAGCGATGACCTTATCGTAGGATACCAGCTTGCCCAGCAAGTCCATGACGACTCCAACACTCGAGCTGAGGTCGTCCTTCATCGAACTCAAGCAATTCCACAGCACACTCAGAAGCAGCGGCAACGTCGACTCGAGTGAGTTGACGATGTGCGAGACGATAGGGAGCAGACAAGACGCAGCACTGGAGCGCACGTCGTCGTCCCCGTCCCCGAGACCGAGCATAGCACAGTCGACAACCTCTTGCAAGATCTGTTGACCAGTGCCGAGGCTGAGGGACGTAGGCTCATCGACCTCCATCTTCACCGAGGACGACTCCGTCTGCTCCTCCTTGCCCTCTGTGAAGATGTCGCTGCGAACGGCCATCTCGTACTGCAGCCCGAGCAACCCCGCATGCCGAACCTGCCAAAGATGCTTCGTCTTCGACGCGTCGGCAGCGGCCTTACGTCCGCGCTTGCCCTTAACCGGTGGCGGCGCACGCCCGGCTGGCTGCATGAATGCATGGCTGGGGATCGGGAAGTCCTGGCGGATCATCTGCAGGAAAATTCCGTGGACATGCCGTACAGAGCGGCGTGGCATATGCAAGAGCAACGCGGCCAGCGTTTGGCTCGTTGTCTCGCGCACGGGGCTGACAACCTGGTCGCCACCGTAGTCGCTGAAGCGGTCCAGCACGAATAGACACAGAAGTTTGGCAGCAAGCGCATTACACCAGGCTTCATGTGCGCGAGCGTTGACGGTGCGTGAAAGACCCGCGCGCATACCGGCGTGAGCGCCCTGGATCTTCAACAGCTCGCGAAGCGCCATGCTCGCGCCGTGCCGTACCTCCCAGGCCGGGCTGAAGAGGTCGACCTCAAGTACCTTCACCAGTCCGTCCCATACCCAAACGCCCGGCTGAACGCGCAAAGCCTGCATCTGCTTCTCGGACTTCGGCGAAACGGCACCGCCCTTGGTCGGGTCGACGACGACCTTGTCTGTGCCGGCTGGTGGACTTGTCAACCGTGAAGAGCTGGCTGTCGGCTTGTCCTCCTTGGCGATTACGCGCGCTCTGGAAATGAATGTCAGGACTATGTGGCGGCAAGCGAAAAGGTCGCTGACTTGTTGCCCACAGGTACCGCTGCATATCTTGAGCTAGAGGCCTGCGGTGGTGGTGCAGCGACGAAGGCGCTGTTGCCGACTTTCCGCTTGCGCTTCAGTCGATTACGTTCGCGGGCCGACAGACCCGCGAGGTCGTCTCCTACAGACGCGCTAGGCGACGGAGGATTTGGGATAGCGGGCGTGCTAGACTTGGAGCGATCCACGGGCGAGGGCTCTTTCGTCGAAGGCACCTTGGTGTCGATAGGCGTTAACGGAGAGTTGTTCTCGAACGGATCATCAGAAGGCGGAATGTCGGTCTTGATGTGCAGCCCGTTGTCGTGATCATGCCCGTTGGTCTCCTCGGGCTGGTCATTCGCCCCGAGCTCCTTGTCGAGGTCCATATCGAGGTCTAAGTCGTCATCGTCAAGAAAGTCAAGCCCAAGTCGACCCATTGCCTCTTTTCGCGCCTTCTTGACGTCGGCGGCGGAGGTGAGCACGGGTGGCTTGATGAACTCCTTGCCGGAAGAACCAACAAGAAGCTTATCAGTCTGGACGGAGCAGAGTTCCTGCACCGACACTGTTGGGAACTCGGGCGGGGAGTCTACGTTGGCGTCATCTAGCTCCTCTTTAACCGCATCGGCGAGCTCGTCGTGATAAGGGTGCCAGACGGGGACGAGAGAAAATATTTGTGATAGAGCGGATGTGGCGGCGGATCGCGTGTCGTATGATTTGGAGTGGAGATACGGAAGAACCTGACGAGTATCCATTAGTATAGCATACTGCTGAGATAACAATGATCTTACCCTTGCTACGACTGACATGAGTTCATTCCATGCTGAAGGGTCGCCCAATGCATGAAGGCGGTGAGATTTGACGTCCTCCTCGACGGCAACGTCGCTGATGACACTCTTTGCTGCGAGCTGCGCAAGTTGTTTGGCGGCAGTCGAGCGTACCGACGAGTTTGAGCCGGTGTCAAGTAGAAGAAGGAGACGATCGAGCCTGGAAAGAGAAGACGCGTGGCGGAAATGAGGCACAAGGACAACTCACGCGACCGTGGCACGCTTACCTGGAGGACATTACGTGGGTGTGGCGGGGTTCGCCGAGAGGGCGGCGGAAACGAGGTCGCACCCTTCTCGACGCGGCCGATCTTATATCGATTCTTGCCCCTCGCGCTGGCAGCAAATTAGCTCCGGATCTCCTCCAAATGGCACTTCCTGCAAAGTAAAATTGCCTCCATCACCCGCTCCCACGTGTACAATTACCGCGTCATCCCGGCGAGGCGGTTCGCGCGTTGCCTTTTGAACCTTCCACCACCATGAACGGGGACGAGCTGAAGGACTTCTGTAGAGTGCTCCTCCACGATGGAGAAGACGACGCAGGTGAACAATGACGTTGGAATGCAAACGTGGCAGGCGTTTGATGATGATGAGAAGAATCCGGCGAAGCGTGTATTCGTGATCGCCTTCATACAGCCGCCGCGACCATTTCGGAAGGTACCGCCGCGTCAAGCGCTGTGGCGGCAGTCGTCGCAGACCTCGATGTCCTCCGTAACGAGGCGCGAGCAGAGATGCAGAGCGCTGCACGTGCTGGAGAGGGTGACCCATACAGCTGGAGGAGACTGTATACCGATGCAAGTTTGTTGAAAGCGCTTTCTGCGTTGATGGGCGGGGAAGATGTGGCGGAGAATGTTGTCCTCGAAAATATTGCCGTCCTCGATCACGCGCTCGTCGTGGCGGGTGCTGCTGGGGACGGTAGGTACGAACTCATCATCAACGCTATCTCAACCCTGCAACGCTGGTGTACACCGCCATCACCGCCTACAACCGCTGTCGAAGATGGTTCAGATGTCAGTGAGATACAAACGCGCAATGTTGCGCTAGCCTCAAGCATGCGCTCAGTGCCATGTCTGGATCCACCGCCCTCACTCGGGAGATTCGCGCGCGAGTATGCGTATTCCCCATTTGCTCTGCGCGGATACGCTCGAGACTGGCCAGCACTGTCGGAGCGCCCGTGGGCGAGCGCCTCTTACCTACGCTCCGTGGCTGGGCCAGGCCGTGTAGTGCCCGTTGAGGTAGGACATGACTACCGTGCCGACGACTGGACACAAGCTATGATCCCCTGGGACGACTTCATCAGACGCTTCGAGGCCGGAGAGGCGCTTTACCTCGCGCAACACGATTTGTTCTTTCAATTTCCTGCGCTACAGCAGGATATCATCATTCCGGACTACGTCTACAGTGCACCAGCACCTCCTCACGACTTCCCTGCCTACACACCTCCCGCGAACGCCGAACAACTCGTCACAAACGCGTGGTTCGGGCCTGGAGGCACCGTGTCGCCCGCACACACGGTATGTCTCCTTCGAGTGCCCACTCTCCCCTATTTGGGACAGCCTACGGCGTTCTTATGTGCAGGAAGAAGCTGATCCGTTGCCGCAGGATCCGTTCTTCAACTTCTTTGGTGGGTATGGGTGATCCATCACCGCTTGTTCCTCCTTCGAGCGGGCCCGCTTCTCGAGGCTTCCCTCCCAACTCCGAGTACACGCCGGTGCTGATGTTTATTCTTGAACACAGTGCAGGTCGTCGGACGTAAGACGCTGTGGCTCGCACCTCCAGCTGCTACACCGTATATGTATGCATACCCGCCACCGTCAGCCTCCGGAGGCGTTGACGTCGCGCACAACCCCGCCGCGAACACGACGGCGCCTTCCATGAGCAACACTACACGGGTTGATGTTTTTGCCGCCCGCGGAGACGAGGAGGAAGGCGAGTTCGCAGACTTCTGGAAGCATGCTGTGCCACTGGCAATGCATGTTACCCTGGGACCAGGAGACGCTTTGTTGCTCCCACCGGGATGGTGGCATGCGACACGTAGCGAAGAGACGAGCTTCAGCGTGTCAATGTGGTACTGAGATGAGAATTATACGATAGAGTGCACGGAGCTATAAATAGTGATTAAGAAGACCCAGCAGGAGCACCAAATGCAGCCCCTCCCGCCTCAGCATCAATCTTCATACTCTCTTCCAACCCACAAACCTCAAATACGAACTTGGGACTGAGATATTCCGGCGCCCCAACGACCCCGGTCTCCTTTAGCCTCTCCATCCCCTCCCTGATAGCGACATACGCAGGCGCGATAGACGCAAACGGGAAGATAACCATACGGAAACCGAGCTTACGCGCCTCAGCGACAGAAATTGTAGGCGTCGCGCCGTGCTCGACCATGTTCAGCAGCAGAGGCCACGGCGCGAGGTCTTTGACTGCGCGCGCAGCCATCTCGGTACTCGTGATACCCTCCAAGAAGCCCATATCGGCACCCGCATCTCGTGCAGCTCGAAGACGTGCCAAAGCACCGTCGTATCCTTCACTCTGCAGAGCATCGGTACGTGCGATGAGGACTATGGGGCTGCCGATCCGCTCTCGTGCAGCGCGCGCTGCTGCGATGCGAGTGACGTAGACCTCGAGGGATACGCATTCTTTGCCTGCGAGATGGCCGCAGCGTTTGGTCTGGACTTGATCTTCGATGTGAAGACCGGCGACGCCTGCACGGGCGTAGAGCTCTACTGTGCGCGCGACCATGATAGGCCCACCTGAAGACAATGTTAGTTTTATACGACTGATAATTAATAATTAAGGACGCACCATAGCCCGTGTCTGCGTCTGCTATGACTGGAACGCGCGTATCGAGCCCAGCGATCATGCCTGCGTGCGCGACCATATCCGACTGAGTCGCGATCCCAAGATCAGCGTGACCAAGACGAGAAGCTGAAGTTCCTGCGCCGGTCTGCAAACGAGTGAATGAATATAGTACTCGTGTGGAACAATAGGAGGGCGCATGCGTACCATATAAAGCGCATCGAAGCCAACCTGGTGCGCGATGCGAGCAGAGAAGCCGTCATGAACGCCAGGCGCGACGATCACCTCGTCCGTATTCTCGAGAGTGTGCCGGAGCTTAGTGGCAGCGTCTTGTCCGATCATGTTCGAAAGCTACGGTGTGGGTACGAGGGCTGATGTGATGAGATGCAGAGAGGGCCGAAGATGTGGGTTTAGGAGAGGACTCTTTGGATGTGTTCACCCTCCACACACAGCCTTACTTTATATTCAGCAGGCGTCCAAAGATCGGCCGACGTTCTCAGAAGACAAGAGGTGGGTAATCCATGTAGAGATCCGGGAGTATGACTTCCCGAGGATGTTGTTACACGAATAGGCGAGTAGGCTACAGGACATGCACCGGTAAGCAGCCTCAGATCGCCGCGTTTGTCGAGCTCAGATTATCAGCTAAGAACTCGAGCGTTGAACAGGCGCAACTGTTTACAAGGCGACATTGAACACGACAAAAGTGGCTGGATTCGAAGGTGCGACAGTTCGCGCTGTACACGACCGTGGAGTCTGAGAGCAACATCCGAGTCGGGCGGCTCGACGTCCTGTGGCGCCAATGGGAAATGCCGTGCCGGATCGGCCGAAAAGACCAGTGCAAGTTCTGTTTGCAACCTCGGCCGAAATGCCGCTCACTATTTACCCCAACTGCCCCTTCTATGCATGTCAGAGCGCATCTCGCAGAGAGCGCGACCGGAATGTCCCGAACGTGCCGAATGGCATCGAGTACCAGCGCGTAACGGTATTCCTGCAGAGGGTATATGGTACAAAGCGATGATGTATTAAGCAGGCTCTATAGCCGCATAGCAAAGAAGAAGCAGACATTTGCAAGTGGTACATACGAGAGTCATTATGCGGCAGTCCATGCAGGTATAACGTGGCGTAACATGCGGAAACGCTCGAAACCGAGAGAGTAATCGTGAGGCGGACCAAGCCAGTCTAATCGACGGTAACAGCGTGTTCGCCGCTCGGTTTATCCTTCGACTTCTTCCAGTCGACAAAGTCGTCTATCATCGTTGGCCATGCCTACTCGCACGATTAATATTGTATTCAATAGGAAAGAACGGGGAGGGTATAGGCATACCCCGTCGTCGGCGTCGTAATTTGACAAGTCGGCTTTGACGGTGTTGCAAAACTCGAGCATCATGGACCAGAGGTCTTTGTTCACGGCTTTGAAGCTACCGGCCTCCTGCACGAAGATTCAGAAGAGGTGTTCGAATGTGATGGGTATGATACGCACGTTCACAAACTCAACAACCTCTGTCACAACCGGGTACGCAGGTGCGAGTGTTACAGTCCAGAGGGTAAGCGCAGTATCAACCTCGATGTTACGCGACCCTCTATTCAGTCTATCAGCACACGCCAGAACACAGACAATCATGTTGAAAACATACGGTGGCGTAACCAGCTTATAGAGATAACCATAGAACTCGCCGAATGCCTTCTTCGGGTCGCGGGCGTACAAGTTGTACCGTGCCCGATTATACGGTTCCCGTCCATCCTTGGGTTTCACCGGCGGTTTCCGCAATATAAGCAGATCGTACAGCTCATTCAACGCAAGCGCAAGCGCAGGCAACGATGAGATCCTATGCAACAAAGAAGCCATCACTTATCAGCGCCCGGCGATAAAGACTGAATAGGTTCAATACGCACTGAAGTTCTCCCGTAGCCTTTATCCAGTGCTCCTTTGTAAGCTTCATCATCTCCGTCTCGTCCATTTGCCACGAGAGCAGTAAAGGCATGGCGCCTTCCATGGAGATCTGCGCGGCTGTGCATAGGTTCGCGAGGCCGTCTGGATCTATCGTGTTCGGGTCGTCCGCGTCTGCGTATTCTGCAAAGAGGTGGTCTGCAGCTTTAGCATTGTACGGCTCAAATGCCTATGTGATTGTTGTGTTAGAGAGGAGTAGTAGGGCAGAGGGATGTATAGAGGCACGTACAGGTGCGGCAGGGATAGGCGCCTTCGCTTCGGGTGACCTGAGACGATCGACGGAGACTTCGTTAGCTTCTCTCAATCTCCTCGGTTTACTAGGCCCAGGAATGCAACAAAGCGCGCTGAAGAAGCCCATAACCTAAGGGAAAGGGGAGGGCTGTATGCGGATGGTAGTGGTATGTGGCTAAGGGGAGGCGCCTGGGATAGTGCGTGTGGTTTCCAAAACACGAGGGAACGGGCAGGCTTACCGGGTTTGAGCCTGAATGAACGGTGGCAACGCGCTATCGTATAAGCTTCAAAAATAGATGGATAGGCCTGGAATGATCTTACGTCACTAGAGGCGGTGTTAATGTGAGAATGAGAGAAGTGTGGTGGGGAGACGTACCTGGTGGTGGCAGCAGGAGGCGCGGCTTTCGATTTGGTAGTTCTGTGGGAGGGTGTATGCTAGATCGAAGCGTCAGAACCTTGACGCAGTGTGCATGTAGGATTCACACTCACAGTATAGCTGGCGTACTTGCGCCGATTCTAAAACGCATAGAGCAGTTACTCACTTTGTCGTCGCAGCCTTGGCTTTGGGTGCCTTGGCAGCCGTCTCCTTGGGTGCTTTCGCAGCAGCCTTGGTCGTCTTTGCCTTCTTCGCGGGCGGAGGCGCCTGAAGAGCAATCAGTCAAACAGTTCACATATAGATGTCAATACACGCACGGCAGCTTCATCGGCCACAACCTTTTCCTTCGCAGCCTTCTTCGCGGGTGCTCTATGCAGTACAGCACGGTTAAACCACTATATGCAAAATGAGCAAAGCCAAGGAGGTAGCGTACTTTTTCGCGGGCGCTTTCTTCGCGGGAGCAGGCGCTAGGTGGGCGCGGGGTCAGTAACATATTAGGCGCCACTGTATAAGGAAAACGCACCAGGCTCTGCGGCTTCACCGGTCTTCAGACGCGCAGAACTACGCGTAGCCCTCGCGGGCGCGGCGTCGTCTACCTCTGCAGCTTTTCTCTACGTTACGCGCTTCAGTACGCGCCACTGCGGATGTGAAATGGCGTCAAGATACCTTGGGCGGCATAACTATGCGGGTTTAGCACGGACAGGTGGTGGTGGTCAGAGGCAGGCGCGCTGCCAAGACGCGCTTCAGGTGTGGTAACGGCGTTTGCCGAAACTCGCGCTTCCGCTCGGCCGTCGGTTCCGCTCCGCTCACTCAGCTTCTTGCTTTCGACTTTCATCTGCCTTGGCTCTCCCTAAATATCTCAACTTTCAAACCTGGCACAAGTGTGAACACCTGAGATGGATCAAGTCTTTAATGCGAACCCCACCATCTTTGTACCGACGAAGACCGCTAGCCGTAGAGCTGCTAGAGACTCGCTCTGGGCTACTGATTCGGATGAGTCTGATTATGGATCCGACAGTGAGCCTGAGCCTATAGATGCGGATGAGGTATTTGGTGCGATATATTTATACCTCCGTGTAGTTCGTGTTGCTCATACGAATGGACCAGACCTTATCCGCTCGATCAGCGACCCGGAGCATCGATCCATGACGCTGGAAATGCTCGCCGTTGTATCCTCACCGCAAATTACGGTCGACAACGGGCGAAACCATGTGCTTGTCGAGTTTACGCCTACTGTACCGCACTGTGGCATGTCTACTCTCATCGGTGCGCCTGCGTGTCCAAGTCCGTCATAATGCGTCTGGTTAAGCTCACACTGTGCAGGCTTGTCAATCCGAGTGCGCCTTCTGCGCGCACTGCCTGACCGATTCAAGGTGGACATCAAGGTTAAGCCTGGCTCGCATAACAGTGAACATGGAGGTGTGTGTGTCTTGGTCACAATGGTCTATGCTGCTGATCGCGTGTTAGTGAACAAGCAGTTGAATGACAAGGAGCGTGTAGCCGCCGCATTGGAGAACCCCGCTTTGGTCGAGGCGCTTGAGGTCTGTCTGGAGAGCGCGTGGAGGAGAGGAGCACCGGCCCTCGATGAGCATGAGGGTCACGACCACTAGTTTGTTGAGTCTGTACATGTTTGATCCTGCTTCCCCATCGTCTGTATATTTGCATCGCTGTTTCTGCTCCGTACACCATGTAGCCACCACATCATCTATCCACATTTTTCTCTTCAGTCTAGCGTGTAAGTCTGTGAGCCGTCGCCCAATGGATGGCTTGTATCTGTGTGGAAGCGCTCCGCCAGAACACCGAGGCCTATTCTCAACCTTCGACAGATGCGCAATTATTAGGCTCTTGAACAGAATATGAGGGCGGCTCTTTCTTCCAACTGTTCTGGGCATCCACGTTTGAGGGGCTTTTGACGTCCGGAATATGGATCGGACACAGTGGGACAAACGGTGGCTCGTCGAGATCTACACTCCCCAAATCATGCCTCGCTTCACTTTGACCCGCTGCAGTTTGACCCGCCACAGTTCAAGCCGACACAGTTCAAGCCGACACATTTTGACCCGCCAAAGTTTGACCCGCCAAGCTTGACCCGCTGGGTGCAGTTGAATAGAGCCGTTTGAATCGGACCTGGTCCATGGCTCTGTCCGTGACCAGATATCCGCGCGGCTATGTAGTGGGCCCGATTCAATCGGGGTGACCGGGTGGACGTCGCGTCCACCGTTGGGCCACCGACCATAGTGTTGTCCACCTCCCCGAGATATATAATTGGCCTGTGTATATTTGCACATTACAGCTCGCTGCTATGCATCGTCTCCGCCAACTACCTCCCCCGCAAGCATTAGGCATCGTTTCCTGCGCCTGCCTGATCTCACGTGTGCGCGTTTGGGCGCTTTCACGTCCTCGCCTCCCACGCGAGTCGAACGGCCATGATCGCATGCGCACTGCCAAAGGCGCTGCACGCGCCCGCCTCGCTCCCTCTCTTTGCTTTCCCCTATCATCTCGATCCATATACTCGTCCAGTATAATCAGGGAGGATACTGGTGGCAGAATGCCACGCGATCTGGTAGAGTCGTTCGACGCGCTCGCGCTCGCGGGCAAGCCACCTGCGCCCCCGCGCAAGCCGTCGTACCCACCGAATGGGATATACGCGCAGATGCCACATCCTCAGCCTCAGGGATTGTATCCGTATCCGAAACATAGCTCGCCGTTTATAGGCGGATTCGTACCTGCCATGCCTACAACTCCAGTACGTATTCTCTTCATACTTAGCTTGTATATCAATGAAATGAATATACGAAACAGCGACCGAGACCGACGAGTGGACCACCCGCACCAAGCCAGCATGATCTGCCACCGCTTCCACGTCCGCCGTCGATGCCTCGTCCAGGCCAATCGCTCACGATGCAACACGCGCTCGGCTCTCCGTCTCCACACAAGCTCGCACCGCCCTTACCCACGCACATCCAACGTCCAAACTCAGACTCTGCCGTACCCTCTCGTACTGCCATAGCCGCAGCACCCGCAACACCGCCCACCAAGGGAAAAGTTCCCGGTGCACAAACCCCACAACCGCCCAAACTCGCGCGTCCTACACATAAACGTGCGAGCTCGGAACCGCCGACACCTATTGTGGTCAATAAGGCGAAGGATGGAGATGCGACGCAGTGCTCTGGTATGACTGCTGCTGGTGCGAGGTGTAAGAAGATGGTTAAGAGTGCTAGTGGAGTGGATGGGGACGTGTTCTGCCACCAGCATGAGAAGAAGATGCGAGAACCGAGCGGGTTTTATGATCGGAGGACTGGCAAGACTTTTGTCAAGTTCGGAGGTAACGATCCTAACATCTTCTCATTACCACCTTGATACTTATGGTGGAACGCAGATTGGATACCGGATTACCTCCAACCTTCGACTCAAGCGTCATTAAGGTCAGAAATGCAGAAAGCGCGCTCTGATAGCGATGTAGACGGGTACATCTACACATTCGAGATCCTCGACCCTGCTTCGCCTTCCGTCGTGCACCTCAAAGTCGGCCGCGCAACCAATCTCAACAGACGCATGGACCAATGGTCCCGTCAATGCGGTTCACACGAACAAGTCCTTCGTGGCCACTGGCCAGGTGGTATGGACCCCGACCAAGCCTCTCTCGTCCGCGGTCTTATAGTCGCGGGCGAAAAGGGTAAATGGTGCCATCGTCTCGAACGCCTCGTACATCTGGAGCTGGCGGATCTGGCTGCGTTCGCACCGTATCTTGATCCCGGATATCCTTCCAATGTGTCGGCGGCTGGTGCCGATGATGGAAATGGGAACGATAAGGTCAAGAAGGCGAAGAAGGACGTGAAGAAGTGTCCTGATTGCGGGAAGATGCATAAGGAGATCTTCACGTTTGAGAAGGGAAAGGGAAGGTATAAGGAACGGGAGTGGGAGTTGGTCGTTAAGCCTGTTGTGGAGAAGTGGGGAGCTTTCGTTGAACAGTATCTGTGAGCTTCTTGGTCGGGACGGATCTCTGGGGTCGTTGGATGTTGTACACTTGAAATTTTTATATACCTCCATTCATTATGTACTTATAGACGTCAATGGGACCATGGACCATTCAATGCTGCCGCAGCTTTCCTTCCATCGCCCGAACAGCAGCGCCTGTATCCGCCCAAACCTCATAAGTCCCAACCTTCCACCCCTCATCTTCATCAACCATCGCCAACCTATACATGAAGTTCTCGTCCCAGCTCTGTCCCGTACTCTTCCAAGTAAAAACCGCTCGTCCCCGCACCGTGGCGACCTTCACCTCTGTATCGACGGTCCAATCCTCGAACCGCATAGTCTCGAATGAGAACAGCTCAGCGATGGCGCTGAAGTACGATTTTACACCGTTAAGTCCGGTGTAAGGTGTTCCGAGACGGAGACCGGGTAGAAGAGAGGGTTCACCGTGTTCGATGGCGGTGGGGTTGGAGGAGAGGTGGGTGAGGATCTGGTCAGGTGGAGAGGCAGAGGCGAAGGCTTCGCAGAGGGCTTTGGCCGGGCGGAGGAGGTCGTCGCGCGAGGGACTCGATCCGGATACGCGGGACTTTACATCGGCTGCGACTGACGCTGTCAATGACTGGAGATCGGACGATGTCGCCTGCATTTTGGTATCTTGCGCGTGGTCTTAGCGGACATCGAGCGGGCATGGAACCTTTACGATGCGTACGTGTCTATCGGTCAGTGTATAGAGTCGTCTGACAAAAGTAATACAGGTGGAAGTTGGGTCGAAGTGAGGTATCAGCATGATCAGCCAGCTGTGTTGGCGTACGGGATGACGTCACGCGTACATTGTGGCCCACCGCGACCAATGCCATCATGGCTGGCGGCGCGGAATTGCGTTGAGAACCCGGGCGGTTCTGGCGACGGAATCGCGCCTGCGCTTGGCCATGGACTCTTGAGCACGGTAGGAATACTAGGTAGGAATACTAGGCAGAATGGTTGGGCACCATGATTAAGTATCATGCGGGCGGACATGGAGGAACAGGAGTGAATGCACGATGAGCAAAAAGATGTGTTGAGCTGATGCAGCCTTAACTGGTATGATCCTTGGCCCACTCACAGTTAAAGATCACAGAAGCGCTGAGGGGAGGGGCATGGCACTGCGGGCGACGAGATTGGCAGCACGGTCAGAGCACCCAATGGCTTGCACGGGCATCAGGATCTCCATTGTGCGTCTGTGCTCCGCCGACTGCTTAATGTCTTGAGTCTGCGCATCGCGCGAACTATCGCGTTTGGTGCGTTTGGTCATATCAGCCAGAGGAGAGGAACTTGGGTTGGTTGTCAATGTCGTGGTGGTTTTGGACAAGGCGCGCACATAACAGTTGTGGCCCGTCGCCTTTGATGGCATCAGCGGAGGTCTTCGAAAAGGCCGAAAGCTCAATCTGCGCTCTTCCGCAGACCACCATCTCGTCGTCACAACCTATCTATTTTACCAATCTCCGTTATGTCTGGCTCTGAGCAACGTACAACTATGAAGCGCTCGCTGTCTGAAGAAGCGCAAGACGATCTGTCCCCCCCTAAGAAGGTCAGCTCCGCGGAGGTTCGGTTGAAGGGCAAAGCGTGGACGAAGCACCCTCGCTTCTACTTCGAAGACGGATCGCTCACTTTACTCGTACGTAGCGTCATTACTGCTGATGGTGGTGGCTCTTATAAACTGTCTGCCAGGTCGATGGGACTGCGTACCGCGTGCAGGCGTCTATCCTTGCAATGTACTCGCCGCATTGGAAAGACCTACTGGGTTCTGAGCCAAAAGAGAGTTACGAGCCTCAGGAGCTTGATGATATCTCAAAACAGGAGATAGATGCCTTCTTCTCACTTCTCTATCCTAGGTACGCTGCAAATGGCATAACCGGGTGTCAGGGAACTCATGGGTACTCAGCTCCTTCGAGCGTCACGACAACACCACTGAAGAGGACTGGGCCTACGTACTCAACCTCTCGAACATCTGGCAGATAACGAGCATGCTTTCTTTGGCCCTATCCAAGCTTGACGTGGTAGCGAGACCCCTGCACAAACTCGTACTTGCTCGCTCTTTCGATGTCCCACGTTGGGTCGACCCTTCTATCGACGCACTGGCACGCCGCGCTGAGCCTCTCACTCTGGATGAAGCCAACATGCTGGGCATGAGGGATGTTCTCCTCATCTCCGCTGCACGCGAGAAGATTAGAACTATTCAGCCTGTAGCCGGTCCTGCTACGCGCGCGCCAGCGCCCAATAACCCGCAGGCCCAACCTACCGTCGGTGTACCTCGAACCGCCCCTGCTCCTGCTCCTGTCAAACCGCCTCTCCCCGAAATCACAGTCCCCTTCACTCGTAAGGAGCTAGAAGAGCTGTCGAGACTTTTGCCACGCTCTAAGGACTTGGAGAAAGTTTTCGCCATAGTCACCATGGAGAAGGTTCCTGCATTCTGTCACGCCGCCGCGGACTTCAGCAATCTCCTTACGCCGAACATTCTTGGTCACGGATCTTTCAGCAGCGCACTCTTCGAATACGTCGCAACCAAACCGACATACATTCCCGTGGCTGTGAAGCTCGCGTCGTTCATCACGCTTCAACATGAATCTACCGAGCCGACGTTTGGTCAGCTCTTTCAAAATATGTCAGGCCTGAGAAGTTCCATCCATGACGATGTATGCAGTTTGCGCACTTTATGGACCAGCGTCGGCCAGGCGAAGACAAAGTATCCCGACTTTAGTTTGGCCTTCAAGTCGGGATCTCGTAATAGCTCTGCTGGAAGACTACTTGGTTTCAGTAGCTACGAGGAGTCTCCCAGCGAGGGGTTGTACAACCAGCGAAGCGCGAATGCCCAGCGCTTCATCACGGCGCTTTCGGCAGACAACGTCAATCTCGTCAAGTAGCAGTCATCTACTTTTTGCACTCCAGTGCTTCTGCGACTTACTTTACAACATTCTGGCGAAACCAGTAGTATCTACTAACTATTGTATAATGTATACGTACATTTCGTTCTTCCTCTACGTGCAGACAATGCCTTGTGATAGTTCGTCATTGACGACTTATGTGCTTGCACGTCGAAAGACACAAGCTGTATCGCAGTCTCTATGGATGCTGGAGACTGTAAACGCTACAAGATGACGTAGCGTCGCGTACAGTTGTGGCACCGCGTCTGATCGCATCACGGGCGTACCGAGCGTCCCCGCGCGCTCATAAACCGAATCCACAGACCATGACCAACTCACTTGCCAACGACCACCCACCTGCTACGACCCACTGTTTGAATTATACTTGTCTTTACCGCTCTCGACTGCTTCATCATCATGTCCAACTCTGATATGCATACCATGAAACGCTCCCGCTCGGAGCCAGCGGACGGCACAGCTCCGCCACTCAAGTTCAGCTCGGCGCAGGTCCGGCTGAAAGGCCGGGCTTGGAACAAGAGTCCTCTGTATTACTTCCAGGATGGCTCGCTTCTGCTTCTTGTTGGTCTTTTACGCTCATCGGTCTTGATCCCCACAATGCTGACGAGTTTCTGGTGTAGGTGGACGCGACCGCATACTGTGTGCAAGGGTCTATTCTCTTTGCGCATTCGCCATACTGGAGGGAGGTTTTGGGAAACGAAGCGAAGAATGAGTATGCGCCGCAGGAGTTACACGGTATACAGCGCTGGGAGATGGATGCCTTCCTCTCCGTCATCTATCCCCGGTGCGTCGCGAATAACGGACATCTACGGTGACGTTGACATGCTTGCGGTAGCTCTTTTGAACGGTACGACACCAACACTTCCGAGCATTGGGCCGCCGTGCTTCGCCTATCTTCACTCTGGAACATGGAGAGCTTGCGAAATCTTGCCCTATCCAAGCTCGACGCAGTAGCAACGCCTCTGTGCAAACTCGTTCTCGCCCGCGCTCTGGATATCCCGGACTGGGTTGAACCAGCATTCAACGCTCTTGCTTGCCGTGCGGAGCCTCTGTCTCTCGAGGAAGCGAGTGCACTGTCCATGGAAGACGTCCTTCGCATTTCCGGGGCGCGGGAGAACGTCCTTAAACTACAAGCTGCCGAGCAATCGACCGCCGCGACCTGCACGCGTCCTCACAACAGCTCCCGCGCACTCGCCCGGAGAGATTCTAAGAGTTCTTCAGGCTCATCTCGAACAGCCGCTCCGCCTTCCAAGCCGTCTCTACCCGAGGCCACTATCCCATTCTCCCGCAAGGAGCTCGGACGACTCTCGACAGCACTCTCGGACGGCCACATGTTCGATGATGTGCTCGGCATGGTGACGCCAGATAAGATCCCCGCGTTTTGTCACGCCCTTTCCGATTTTAGCGACCTCCTGTCGCCTAACGCTTTCCACAACTCTTCCTTTAGCCACAGCATCTTCAAGCGCGCTGCTACCAAACCGTCCTTCATCCCCGTTGCCGTCAAACTCGCATCCATTATCACTGTGCACAACGAGCATGCCAGCTCTGCCTGCACGTTTTCGAACCGTCTTTTCGGGCTCCGGCGCTGCCTTCAAGACGATGTCAACGGGTTGCGCTCGCTTTGGGCAAGTGTGAACCAGGCGAAGATCAAGTACCCGGACTTTAGCTTGGCGTACAAGTCTGGCGCCCGCGGACATTACTTCTCTGAAGGTCTGCTTGGGTTTGATTGTGGCAGCAAACCGCCACGCGAGAGGGAGTACGAGGAGAGGAGTGCCAACCTTCGGGCGTTTATCGCGGCGCTTGCGGCAGACAATGTTCGTCTGGTGAAGTAACGAGGAGGCCTACTGTGCGCGGCAATAATGAACTTTTTCACATGATACACGTCAAGACAGCACTTCAGAATGTAATATACCTCATGTACCATATACCACGCACAGAAACCACCCGTACAATAGTAATCGTTGCCTCGCAAGAGGCGTTCGAGCTCCGCCGCGGCAAGCCCGTGGGAACATGTGACGGGCTGTGATGCATCACGCTGTGACGCGCCGCGCCGAAACGGTTCAGATTCAGAACACCGCCTTGCCCTTTGTTCCCTAACTTGACGGCGGTGCGCTTGTATCGACTACATCATCTATCCAATGAGGCTTCGTCTCCATTCTACCAAGCCGTACTACACGTACGAGCGGCGCAAGGTCGGAAGCAAAGAGGTGTAGCCAATTGTTCCCTGTACAAAAGCGTGTGACGTGCTACATGGTCGAGAACAATACACGCCTCCGCCCCTTCTTCTGTTTTTGTTTCGGGCGCTTGGATCAGACTCGTGGCCAGTACTTAAAGCGTGGGCGCTGCAATGGCAAAGCCCTTTTGCAGCCTTTACGCTTGTTCCCTTCACCCCCTTCACGCTTTCACGCCCTTCCACGCTCTGCGAGCTCTTCAACGCGCGGGACTTTGAGTTCTACACCTTCGCCCGTCCAATCCCACTCTACACTTCCCAACGCAACCTACTTCTTCAGAGATGCTCTCTCGCGTGCTCTTTCTCACTGTCGCCATCTCGCTCGCCGCAATCCCACTCGTGCGCGGTGTTGACCACCAGATCATCGTCGGTGGTCCGGGTGGCGTAGTTGCCTTCAACCCTCCTAACGTCAACGCGAGTGTCGGAGACACGGTCACTTTTGTCTTTCAGGTACCTAATCAACATTCTGCTCGAAACCGCTCTCTTGACTGACCATACGTTTAGCAAAAAAACCACACCGTCACTCAAAGCTCTTTCGCGGCACCGTGCACGCCTCTGTCTGGTGGCTTCGATTCAGGATTGTACGTCTTTAACTCCTACCTGTCTCCTCCTTTCTAAACAAACTCTAGCATTCCCGTTGGTGACGACGTGACGACCGACTTCCAGACGGCTCAGCTCACCATTCAAGACACCAATCCCATTTGGGGCTTCTGCAAGCAGGCTGGTCACTGTCAGAAGGTACGTTGCTTTCTTTCCAAGCTCCCGCTTCACCACGACACTGTTCTAACATTGGTACTAGGGTATGGTCTTCGCCGTCAACGCCAAATCGGACGCGCAGTTCCAACAGTATCAGGCCGCTGCAACTGGCAACACGACGACCACCGCATCTTCCAGCGCTACGTCCGCAGCAGCCACTACGACCGCTGCTGCCGGCGGCGGCACAGTCTTCACCTCCGTATCCGTCTCTCAGGCAAGCTCTACCGCATCGGCCACCTCGGCCGCCGCCAGCGCATCCTCAACCAACACATCGAGCAATGAGCACCGCATCGTCGTTGGCGACTCGACTGGCGCTACGACATTCACGCCCGCAAACATCACCGCGCAGCCTGGCGACGTGATCACGTTCGAGTTCCACGCTAAGAACCACACCGCGACGCAGAGCAGCTTCGGTGCACCGTGCCGCCCTCTCGCGGAGACGTCGCAGGCTGGACAAGTTGGTTTCGACTCGGGTTTCATGCCGGTTGCCGGCAACGCGACTACCTTCCCGACGTACACCGTCCAAGTTAACGACTCGGCGCCGATCTGGGTGTTCTGCGCGCAGACTGCCCACTGCGGTAAGGGCATGGTCTTCTCCGCAAACGCTATTGAGACTGGAAGCAACACGGTAAGCTTGAACTGTTCTGATTGCGTGCAAAGCAAGTCACTGACGTTGTTTGCAGTTCGAGGCTTTCCAGGCCCGCGCCATGTCCCAGAACGGCACGAGCAGTAGCTCGACCAGCGGCGCTGGTCGTGTTGTCGCGCGTATCGTTACGCAGACCACGCTCCTCGCCGCGCTGTTCGGCATTATCATCGGCCTCTTCTTCTAATCGGTCGCTTGGATTGCGTGCGCGCCTGGTGCGCGCTCGCCCTCTAGTGCCGTCTTCACGCCCCGGATTTCACGCCTGCGTCACGGATGACTGCTACGATTTACTTGCATGACATCTCACATTTTCTGGTCACTGGGACGCTTTTGTAGCCATAGTATTCTGTCGTTTCGTGATGTACATATAATTGAGTATACTCTCTTACGATTCCCTCTTAATACCGGAACTGCTGCACTGGGATCGAATCTCATACCCTGCCTATTGACACTCATGTGGACCGAAGTCCCAGACTTACTAAGTACTCGTACTCAGCTGCTCAGTCATCCTCGCCATTGGAGTTATTACTGATCCGGTTGCATCAGCGGTGATCTCGAAGCGCGAACAGTCACGACGTGACGGGCAGGCCGCGTTCGCGGTGGCATGCTGCGTGCCGCATGCACGCGTCCTGCTTCCCACCCTCATCTCATGCCGAACCACAATGGTATCGTAGGCGCGCCCATCGCAGGTGAGAAACCGTTTCGGTCGTTCTGACATGCGCTCTATGATATGGAAACGCTACAATGGACTGATGCCAGATAGGCCCCTCTCTCACGACTCAATCCCTTCGAGACCCACAAGGGGCACTCCGCGAGATAGCAGGACACGCCAACGAGGTGTTAGAGAAAGTATCTGGACTCCCAATCAACTCTTTCAACGGACCCTCTCGCAAACACCACATTCTGGATGAGATCAAGAAGTAACTCTTCTGGCTTGCCGAATGCGACGTTGACTTATACCTGCGTACTAGAGCATCTCACCCTCAACCGTCGGAGCTCAAGCTTCTCATATCGTCCGAGGTACTGGGACCATCTTTTCTTCCCAGAACTACCGTTGGAATTATTGGTGGTGCGTGCATCTGCGCGATCATATGCGTGGTAGCCCCTTACATTGCACGTTAGGCACGGGTCTGGGTAAAAGCACTCTTCTGTCGAGCATCTTGGGCAGTACGTTTGCTACGCCGTTTTATATTTTGCTCCCTCTCAATTTCTTCTATTGGCAGAGAAGATATCGCCTACCAGCAATGTTGGAAGTGCGTGATCGCCTGGTAGCCTTCAGGGGTTCGAACCCTGGTCTGACATCTGCGCAGGAGGAACCGCTGCTCCTACGATCATAGTCTATCACCCCCATGACTACATTGAGGCCACTCTATCTTTCATGCCTGAGGAAGAGGTGCGGGGCATGATTGAGACAACGTTGGAGCTGTTAGAGAGAGGCGAGGACAAGAAGATCTTGCTGGAACCCGAGCTGAAAAGGGACCCCTCATATGCGCTGGTATGTGACCTTTGCTCTTCAGGCTTCCATTTCGTCACTCAGATACATGCCGTATAGGTCACCGAAGCGTTTGACGTCACGAGACAGAAGCTCTTGAACATCAAGAAGGGTCCTAGTTCTGTTCAGGAAGATGGACAGATCAAAGAAGATGCGCACATTCGCGCCGTCTTAGCTCTCTTCCCAGGTATACATTCTCTGCTTCTCGTCATATCTTCGCTTGCTTATGCCCCTAGGTATCGACAAATTCTTTGGCACGACTATTACAATCAGGGAGAACGACGAAAAAAAGTTCGTCAGGGCTCTCGAATTATACGTAGGTGCTGCCAGGACACACAAAGGACCGAAGAAATGGGCTCTTCTCACCCAACTCGTCATTAAATGCAACTCTGATGTTCTCGCGGACGGTACTATCCTAGTCGACTTGCCTGGCTCGGGGGACTGTAGTCCGACTATCCTTCGCGTGACCGAAAATGTCAAGTTGAAGCTGGATGTCAAGCTCGTTGCCGTGCTTCCGGCTCGCGCTTCCATTGAAGAAGGTGTAACCGGTGAGGATCACTGTACACGCCCGCTCGCCGGAAGAAACTTAGTCGGCTCTAGACCATATGCAGGAGGAGATCACCCGACGATTGCAAGGTAGTATATACGTCGTCGTCCGTCATAACTTCGGGACCTTCTAACGCGTTTAAATAGCCATCCAAGATCATGGCGACGGCGTGTATGTATCTTTATAACATCGGTGATCCGGCTTTGCACTGACAGTAAACGCACAGGGCTGACGGAGATGACCCGTCCCATGCATGCTCGAGCGGACTGGCGATTATCAGTGCGTCGAGCTACCAGTGATTAAAACTGTAGTGATCATCTACTGACACGCTCTTCTGCAAAGTGACACATTGTGACGCCCTCACGCGCGGTACAGAAGTAGAGAGGCTGGAAGAAGACGATGACGTGGGCCCGGTTCTGAAGAGCAACGAAGAGTTTACAAGGCTCGCGCAAGAGTTGACACAGGCACAAATCGCGTTGGCCGACAAGAACGAGATGCTCGAACGTCTTCGCGTTCGGGAACAGGGTGAGCATGTAGCCTCTTCGAAATATAAAGTTATAATAAAGACGCGGGATTCCGTAGGTGCCATTGAGCTCGCTACGCGTACAGCTGCTGCGTCAGATGGCGCGGCGGGGTCAAGTGCTTCCGGTTGCAAGCGTGCTCTGCCGCACGAGCCTCGCTCTATGGCTTCTGTAAAGTGCCCTAGGTTAGATGGTTCTGGCCCGGACCCTACAGCGAGCACAAGCAGTGTCACTGTTAATCAGGACGACGGCGACCTCGCCACCATTCTGAAGGACCGTCAACAAGCGGAGCGGGAGGCAAAACAGCTACAGGAGCTCGCCGAAAATTACGAAACGCGACGTCTATACCTTGCGTGGATGTCACGTTATAAGGTATGTTTTGTTTGGCAGTTACTTACCCATCAGCTAGCATTCTGAACGTGGATGGTATCTAGGTATCGGGAGTGCAATTACGACGTCTGTTTCACGCGTGCACGGTCGTGGCGTGCAATGATGACGATGGAGACGGAGACGGTAAGATAACTTCTTCTTCTCGTGCTGTGTCTTAGCAGGCTCATCATAGTGCAGAAACCATGAACGAAGAGCGTGAAGACTACTCTTTACCTGTCTTCGCGACAGGCGCCGAAGATTTCAACCGACTGTCCGGTGACAAAGGTCGATTTTGTCGCTGCATACAAGAGCTGTTTGCGGAACTAACATGAGTTTCAGGGTTGGAATGGCAGACAGGCATTCCCGCTCTTCGACAGTTCATTCGCCGTCTAGGCGCTCGTGCTCAGGATAGAGCTGTGCTCAACCTTCTCCGACCTCTTCAGACGCAAGTGAAGTCGACGTACACCCTTTTAACGGCCACGGACCGTGAGGCCCTGGGAGACAGAGTGGCGCTTCAGAAGTTGGCGCTGTCGCAACGCTGGGCAAGCCCCGAAGCAGCGAATGACCCTCCAGCCGTCGGTGCGGAACAGTCGATCTCCGTACGGTGATTGGACCTGATGACTGATCCGCGTTAGTAGAGATGTTGGCGGGTGAGACGACTGTAGGTTCTGTAGGACCGGTCAAAGGTGTCCGGAATCGCTTGAACATGGTGCGTACCCTTATCATCTTTGCTAGAGATGTCTCATTGATGGTATATTGTTAGATTTTTGTGGAAATGGTCGAGGCGAAGGTTAGAGAGGCCCGCAACAATCTCGAGGCGCTTAGGAAAATGTGCGAAAAAGGGGCCACGGCGGTGCGTATCCTTTTCTTGCACCATAACGTCTCGTATTCACGGCCGTCTCAATAGGCCGCTGAATCTGCTCAGGGCACTGCGCAATCCCTGGTCGACGAACCGATCCATTGGGCTAAACATCGCGCCGGTATGTGACTATCTACTCTGTGTGCTCCGAGTTTAGTTCATTATGACTACACCCTCAGTCCTCAAGAACAATGGCACGTACACGGGCGTCAAGGACTACAATGTCGCCTTGGCAGCGCCTCTCGTCGCCATTGCCGGGAGAACAATCGATAGATATCGGCGCCGCGGCATCGTGTTTGGGCTTCGCAAACTGGCCCAGGATAAAGCCAACAGCTTTTTCGACAAGGTTCACAATTCAGCAGAGAAGTGCGACAATAGTTTGAAGAACGATGTGCACCTCCGCATATTCGACTGCCGAGAGAAGCACTTGAGCGCAGGGTTATTGCGGATCAAGACGACGGGCAACGAGTTGCTGGGGGAGAAGCGTCACCTCTCAGAGTCCGCCTTCTTCGATCGTGCGGTCAAGGACTGTCTTCAACAGGCTTACGATGCGGCGAAGCAGTACAAAGGGCGCAAGAGCATTGCCAAGATGAAGGTCGGTCACTCTATCGCCTCACCTTTCCACGCGACCTCATCCCTCGAGTGCTTCAGACACAGTTTGTGGCTTCTGTAGGCACCGCCGCTGGTACTATGTTCCACGACATGGCTCGAGACTTCATTAAACACCAAAGCGACTTCATCGACGAAGTAGAAACGCTCGTTTTGACTGAATTAAAACGCGTGGCCCAAGAGGTGAGCGCGCTTGTCTTTCATCTGTGAAGTCCAGTGAGCTGGGTGTTCTGACTTCGTATCGACAGTGCGAGGTGGAGATCTCTAACGCCTGGGTTGTCCCGGACGGTGACAAGCTTCAACTCAAGGCGCGCGCTGACGCCGCGCAGGTTGTCAAGGACATCGAGGAGCGCCTTTCAACCCTGGAGTCTGAGCTGGTGCAGCAGATGGAGCAGTCCGAGAAGGACGTTCCGACTTGCCACCCCCCTTCTGATGAGTGGCGATGATCTCTCGTCAAGAGGTACCATATGCCTTGTCTGTGTGTATTCGGAAGACAACCCTTCGTTCACTTTGTATCCGGATTTGTACTTGTATTATTTTCCCTTCGATAAAGGTCCTCTCCATTGTTGTACTTTACTCTCAGGCTATTCTCCACTCGTTGTATACGATCACCGGCTCCGAGTCGACCGTTCTTCTGGGTCTACTAGTGGTGTGTATGATATGACAGAGTAGCAGTCTGCAGGCGGCCGTGTCGTCGTTGTTCAGAATGAGATGGGCCGCGTCATGAGGCGCATCTGTACGCTTAGTCTGAATTCGAGACCACCAGGCAAGGGGTTTGCGTCGTACGCGCGTCTACACGCTAACCCCAACCTCCAACCCTAACCTCAGTTCGCTACCTCTTCTCCGCGGAATCCTTGACACACTCTCCCTACGCGTTCACCAGTCATCACTCATCATACAGAAGAGAGTTGTTCACAACGTTCGCGTCTGGCTGGCACAGATCCAAGACCCCTGTGGGTTCAGCATGGGAGGCATCGTTCCCGCAGTAACAAAGAGCAAGACCAGAAGGATGAATGTGATTAGAGGGTATGATACGATGATGTGTACAACGCGGGTAACGTCCAAAACAGATACAAGTACATAACAAATACAGATACAAACGTCTTGCAACCGACCGAGCCCAGGTGACAGAACAGAACAATGCGAGAAAATAACAACAGACCGCCACATCCTCTGAGCCATCACACTCAGAACAAGTACGCATCGTACTTCCACTCCGCCGCGTCATCCCCAACCCTTCCCTCCAACGGCGGGAAACTGAACTCCTCATCTACAGTCTTGCACTCGCCCAATGCGCCCCACACGCTCACTTGTGCCTCGGGCGACCAGGGAGCCATGATGTCGATGAACGGTGTCGCAGCGACGATCTGCTTCTGCGGAACCGGAGCGTACGTGTGTTGATGCGAAATGAACGGGACCTCGGGAGAACCCGCTGCGGTCCAGTCCATTTGCGGCGAGTAGACGTCCATTCCCTGTTCCTCGTATTCGGGTCCGGGGAAGGAGTGGTCGAGCTCGTCGAGAGGTGTGAGTGGTGATGCTGGTGCGGGAGAGGACTCGGCCGACGACGACGCTGAGGCTGAAGAGGACGCGCTGGTGCTCGGCACAGCCTGTATCTTCCGGAAAACATCAGTCTACCATCCATAGAAATTGAGTGCAACAAGCGACTTACAGCCTTAGCCTTCCTAGCCTTCTTCTCCCCCTTCCTCGCCGGACTATACTGATAACCCGGATACTTCTTCCCATGCTCCGCAACCGCATCCTTAACAAGCTTATCAAAAGCCGGATGTCCTCCCTTATCCAAGAAACACTTCCAAGCCGCCCCGCATACTTTCGAGAACGTGCCCTGTCTCTGGCCCTGCGTGACCGTTTGTTTGGTCTGTTTGAAGCAGAGAGCGATTTTGCGGGCGACGGCGGGGTGGGCGGAGAGGAAGAGGGGCGCGTCGATCTGTTTTTCTGAGGTTGGTTTGGAGCGGTCACGGTTGGATTTGGGTGAGGGGTTTTGGAGTTGGAGGGCGTAGTGTGAGAGGGTGCGGAAGGCGAAGAAACCGTTGAGAGGACGGGGAGGGACTCCGGAGTCGGACATCGTTGGTAGCGCGAGTTAGTGAGGAGTGAGGTGGTGGGACTTGGGTGGTGAGCGGGCGAAGCGGACGAGTCGAGAGAGCATTCCGAGGACGCTTTATACCTACGATACTGTGGCCATTTGAACCACATGCATTGGCCCCAGTGGTCTGTGGCATGGTCCCGCCGCGTCCAAGCCGCATGTCACGGAAGAAAAGTCGGAGTTGCAGCGCTCAGGGATCCGGCCCGAGGGGGAGGATGATAGGACGTGGTCTGAGCATGAGGTATAAAGAAAAGGCTGTGGGGAGGGTCAATGCACGGCGAGGAGTTCTTCGTGGAAGCAGCCCGTCCGAGAGCTTTCTCAAGCAGAATCAGAAAGCATTGTCGTAGAGTATCTGTTCAGACATAGAGAGAGACGTTCATACAAATGGGATAGCGGGGGATTCCAACGTAGCGCTCGCCGTTCGAGCGTCATCGTTCGGCTCACGCAGACCACGCAGAACACAATTAAGCCCGATCCAGAGAACAAAGTAGCCGGAGCCAAACATCACATCTTATCGTAGTCAAGCCCAGGCACTGCGACAAAGCATCGAGGGCGCAAGAGCCAAGTGGCGGACAGAGCAGTGCAATGTGCAGGCGCAGAACGGCAATTCCCGAGTCGCTCGCGTGGCATGCGATCAGAGCTTCTCTTGCAACTTTCGTTCTCTCACCGGTCTCTCACTCCCTTCGCCTTCGTCCACGCGTACGCAATTTACATCTGCCAGTATAACGCTCACTATCAGCGTAAGTGTCTATCTTGCCTGGCTTCTGTATCGAAAGATGAAACGCACTGGGCTCCGAGTCTACGACTCTGATGTTACGCACTACGCCTTGCGAGGCGGCGGCCTAGAAAACCGTTAACTGATCCTCTTCCCCTCCTCTGTCTCCCTCGTACGAGCAGCTTGCTAATATATCTCATTTCTAACAGGTCACCGAAAATGAACGACGTTGCGCGCGAAGAGTTTTGCGGTGTGATGGACGAGATGACGAGGAGCATGGGTTCCGCACGCGAGCTTCTCTCTTCTATACGAGCAAAGTGTGTAGAAGCTACCTTACTTTACAAATACATCTCCATCGTATCTAAACATTGAGCTACTTAGAAAAGACACGCCCGAGATGGACTTCAACGCCGGGATCTCCCTACTTTCGATCAAGCACGAGCTCATGCTGGGATACATCCACACCCTCGCCCTCTTGAACGCACACCGAGCACTTGGACATTCTCTGGTGCCTGCTGATGATGCGCCGCCTGCGTTACCTGGGTTTGGTAGCGATGAGAGGGAGGAGCGTGGGACGGAGCCGGCTGATCTCGTCGCTGCTGCTGTCGAGCGGAGGTTGGTGTTGGAAAAGGCGAAAGTGCTCGAGGGCAGGATGCGGTATCAGATCGAGAAGCTCGTCCGACTATCCGAAGAGGACGCAGGTGGCGCATCTGCATTGAACGGTACGCCAATCCTCTCCATCAAATTATATGTAGCTTATGCGTCCATCCAGATCCCCTAGCCTTCCGCCCGAATCCAGCCGCATTGGCCGGCGCAGAGTCTTCGGACGAAGAAGAGGAAGAATCGGCCGACGAGCGTAAAGCGTCCGGCGTCTACCGCCCACCCAAGCTAGCGCCCATGCCATACACCGAAGCGCCCAGAGGCAAAGAAAAAGAAGCCAAATCCCGCCGCCGGCCCATCCCATCCACACTCGCAGCCCTAGCGCACCTCGATCCCTCCGCGCCACACGTAGAATCTACATCCGGTCTAGGAGCAGCACCGCAACATGCCTCCGCACGTGCAAGGGAGTTGGCGAGGATGACGGAGTACGAAGAGGAGAATTTCACGAGGTTGGTTATGAAGAAGAGCGCTGCGAAACGGAGGGAGAGGGATGAGGAGGATGTTGCGCTTGGAGGGAGTGGACTTGGGGAGCGTGTGGCTGGTAGGAGGGGACGAGGTGGAGGGTTGGAGGACGAGTTTGCGGATGTGTTTAGGAGTGTGGGCAGAGGTGGACGCGGTGGAGATGCGTATGATGAGCTTAGGGCCAGAGGGAAGAAACAGGGTGCGTTGGAGAGGGCTAGGGGAAGAGGCAGAGATGAGGGCGCTGATGAGGTGGATGGACCGCGACCGAGGAAGAAGGGACGGTTCGAGAGGGATGCAAAGGCGGCCAAGAAGAGGATGGCCAAAAAGTAGTTCTATCGTTTGATGATTGCTGAGGGCGCATATCATTATGTGCGCGTGATACTATTATTATCTGCTTTATTGCCAGTTACGACGCATAGGCGCCGTTCGTGGGATAGGAAGAAGCACGAGCGTCAAAACGCGACTTTGCGCCTCGACGCGTCTTGCTCCTCGTCCAGCAGCTCGCCTGCCCTGCTGACCTTGCACTCACTTTCCCTTCCAGCCAAAAGTCATCATATCACTTCCAATAGCCTGGGGCACCTATTTGTGCGTGTTTACCCACCCGTTCGCTTTACTGTCGTGACTGATGAGCGCATATAGTCACCCCGACGTTCGCGCAGCTTGCCCACGCCGCCCCGTCCGTTCAACATGTTCTCATCCTCTCCCGAAGTGGACCCCGCACTACGTGTATCTGCCGTACTTGGCCCCCATCACATTCGGTACCTCCAATCCATCTGGGACTCCAATCCCGGCCACTTCCCATCCATGGAATCCCGCCGGCGCTGGGCCATCGCACACGATCTTCTCCCCGTAGCCGTCCACTCCTTCTACTGGCCGAAGAAGCGCACTATGGCGAGGTTGAAGCAGAAGATACCCAGGGAGGAGTTTGAGTTGGGGTTGCCGGAGCCTAGGTTACAGCCTACGGTTGAGGAGTTGGAGAGTATGAGGGTTGGGAATGAGATTAGGAGGGAGAGGGAAAGAGAAAGGGAGATGAAGGCGAAGAAGGAGGAAGAGGCGAAGGTTAATGTTAAGAAACAGGAACGATACTCTACGGCTCCCGCCTGCTCTTCGAACGGTGAACAGCGCATCACGCGCGCTTTCGAAAGAAAGCTTAGGGCTCAGTCTCTCGATAGCGACATGCACTTCTCCGACGACGCCACTTCGTCGTCTCCATCGTCACCGATGTCTGAGTTCTCGAACTTGTCGCTCGATCATATATTCTCTGGGCGTTCTGAACACTCTGCTACGGAGTATGATGGCGCGTCGGAGTGCGATATCGACGAGGATATGCCCATGGTAAGGGATAGGGCGACCGAGCGCGATGATGCGGTCTGCTGCGATGCGTGCGAGCTAATGGGATGTTCAGGACTAGGTACGGCTCGTTATTTGATGGGCTGCGTACTACTACTCACACTTCGTACGTCTTAATAGTCCCGGACACCCCATCGAACATCTGGGACGACTCCCGCGACTTCGCCTTTTGGGCGCATTTCGAGGCCCGCGCCTATTCCCGTGCAAATCTCAATAAGCTGCGCGATGCGTACGAGCAGAGTGGACTTGCTAGTACGAGCTCGAAGGGACGGGTTTACCCTGAGTTCGTATGGAGGACGGAAGAGGATATCACGGTGAAGGAGGAGGAGATGGTCGTCGAGTCGCTTTTGTTCTCTGATGATTAGTTACTTCGTTACTTTGGGATGGCTCACATCACGCGCGTTGGACTCGTTTATCTTGCTCTCATCATGGACTAATAGACGGTTATCTTGTTGCTCTCACGTACCGTTTACGCTGTAGCTTTACTGTACTCGCTTTGACTCGTCTTGCTCGTCACTGTATCTGCTTTGCATTCGCGTTCTGTACCCCGCATACTCTTACTGTACCTCTTGCCCCATGTACTTCTCATCAATCGATCGTATACGCTGCTTGAGCCGCACACGCTCTACTTATGGGCCTTTCAAATCCAGGTTTGACCGGCCCGAAGTCGCGTGATCGCGTTCTACGAGAAAGAACAGCGCTAGTACGCGCCCTCTGATCTTTCCTCGACCTTCCATCCCGCCACACCCTCTCACCCACACTCCCTACCCTCATACACAACCCACGATGGCCGACGACGAACTCGCCGCAATCCGCGCCGCGCGCATGCAACAGCTCCAACAAGAGTCCTCCTCCCGTGGGGGCAGAGGCGGCGGCGGTGACTCGGACGAAGCGCAAAAGGCGCAACAGCAAGCTCAGCAGATTCGAGAGTTATTGGCTACGGTATTGGAGCCTGCCGCAAGGGAACGATGTAAGTGGCCATAAGGGACAATGGAGAGGTGTCTGATTATGTCACATAAGTGTCGAGGATCGCGTTGGTGGCGCCTGACCGGTCGAGGCAGATCGAGGGGATCTTGGCGAGGATGGCGCAGACGGGACAATTGAGGGGAAGGGTGAGCGAAGCGCAGCTCATTGATCTGCTGCAGCAGGTGCGTATATACCCTCATCATATTTGGTCCGTATTGATCGTGAATGTGGGTGTATAGGCGGAGGACGCGAACTCATCGGCCGCGAAGGTTGGCGCGATCAAATTCCAGCGCAGGGTGGACGACGACGACGATTGGGATATCTGAGTCTTGACAGAGTCTATCCCGTCTGTACTCATATTTTCTCCCACCCTCGACATCTTGCGCGTTTGTGTGTATATTCCTGGCTCGGTTGCTCTTCCAATTGCTTTCATCTACCCGATCCATGGCACATGGAACGTCTTTCTCCTCGAGCCGAATACAGTATCTGCTCTTCTCAAACAAAAAATAGTCGTTTAATACTATCATTAGAGATCTTCCTACGCTGGCAAAGCTTTCTTTCCATCTGCGATTCATATCAGTGGGGCTCTCCGATCCCTTGCCTCTTTACGACTGCGACGAGTCAACACCGCCATATCAACCAGATTAACGAGGCAGCGAACACAATGGGTACTTATTTGACCGAGCTTCAACTTGCTTTCCCCAGCTCCGTAAACGGGTCCCTGCGGCTACAAGACTTCAAGTCGCAAAATATCGCTCCAACGGTAGTAAACCATATGCCCTGCTTCTCGAGCACTGGACAGAGTTAGGCGTTGTACTGGATCTCGACGAAGAGAAGGAACGCAAGCGACACAGGAAAGAGGAGAGAGTATTTTGCTCGTGGCCGCAGTGCGAGTTCAATACGAAAAGGCCCCCTTCTAAGCTCTCTACCTGCCAGGGTTGCGGGGAAACTCTCAGTATTGTGGGAAGACCTGCCAGAAGAGGTATGCTTATGATCATGGGCACACGTTTTCATACGCTTATAAGACTTCTGCGTAGTGACTGAAACAGCGGCGGTCATAAAAAGCGATGTGGAACTCGGATCAAGGGTTAGCTGGCGGTCTAAGAAGTCATAACATGGAGTTTTCATACAGATCATGCACTAACTATACACGGGTTCGCATCGATTGACCCAACACTATCCACGGACTCCTGGATTCCTACGTGAAGCATTTGTGTTGAGCTGGAAAGGTTCCGCGGAAAAGACAGCACGACGTACGGACGAAACTATCCATAAACTTCACATCTGTTGAAGAGGTGGGTTTCGTACGACACGATGTTCCCCAAGCTGTGCTTTCATCTCGTTCTCCACTTCCTCCGTCACATGGTCGCAATGCTCGAGGACAAGAAGCTCAAATGACTTCTCGGCGGCATGGCTTTCTCGTAGAGCATCGGCCAGGTCGGATAAGACATACGCTCTTCCTCCGGACATGGTCACATTCGATAAGATGACACGCGAGAGAGTGGGGAAAAGCGCAGTGCCTTTCGAGCGGAGAGCTGAGGCGAATGCCCAGACGTCATCGTAACTTGTGAGATAGAGGTCTCTGACAGACGCGTATTGATCGTATACTTCGGGAGAAAGCAACCACATGCCGGCGTTGAAGTCAAACCGCGTCGCCGTTGTCAGGACGGGCTGAGAGAGGAACAAGTCCAAAGCAGCTTTGTAAATTCTCGCGTCATCCGTTGCCGGGAAGGCAAGGTCAAGCTCGGGTGGAAGTAAAGCTGACACATCACAATGCTGCTTGTCTTCCTGCGCTGGAAGTTTGGCTCTTATATGATGTGAAATGGTGACCTCGGAATAGAAGGCACCTCGAGATGTCGCCGGAGAGAAATGCTGTACAAGCGCGCTCTTGGCCATCGCTATGACTTCGTGGACCATGTCCTCGGGTAGCCCGTCAATGATGTCCCAGCCGCGGAAAATGATGCGAAGAGAGCAGTTTGAGGGCACAGCGATGTACGTGAATATGGCGATATTTTGAAGCCAATGTCCTTTGAGAACGATGTCCTTGAGATGTGGCATGGAAACAGAGCGAGAGTGTGACTGTGGCGGGCTGTAGTCGAAAGCTTCGTCTTGTCGATCGTAATCATACGCAAAATGCTCCAGCATGGGCATCGCTCGGAAATATTGCATCATGGAATCGATATCCTCCCAAGCGGGAGTAGTGTAGAGCTTCAGGGTGCGAAGACTGGCCGCAAATAGTTGTGTTGGAGGTGCTCGTGGTAGGGCGCAGTAGGCGAGTTCGATGCGATGTAGGTGGAGAGGATGTTGGCGCGATAATAGATTCGCTGGGAGCTCAATGGGAAGCACGTCGTGAATCATGTTAATATCAAGGCGGAAATCAAGTTCCAACACCTCTAAGTTCTCGTTGGGATAAGCAATGAAATCAAATAAGGTACGAAGGTTCGCTTGGGAAGCTTCGGATAAAACGCGCTCTGCCTCGTCCATATCAAGAGGGTAAAGGGCTGGCTTCATGCACAAAGTCCGGACGCGCCACCAATGCTGCATGACCAGTGCAGCCGCCTTGCGACCGTCCTTGAAGTAACCTTCGTGGTAAAACGCGTCGATCGTGACATCCAGAGGGATTGAAGGGCAACGGGAGAGGCAGATCTCCGTCCACTCCACGCTCCGTCGAGGAAGACGGGTTGACCAAAGCTTTTGGCAGGCAAGAGCGACATTTCTCCAATGCCTGCAAACGTGGCTAAGATGTGTGCAGGGTGGTGCTTTGGTTACTTTATGTTGACTGTCGCCCAAGATATCCGCGGTCCATATGAAGATACTGCCGAGCAGCTCTGCTGGGAGGTCTGAGACGTTCACTGGGTCCTTTGCAGATCCTAAGCACGCATAAGGTAAGCCATTCGAATTCATACGCCCGGCTTGTTAAATTTGACTGACCAGACGACATTGCCGATGAGATGATGAAGGCTCGCGGCAAGCGACGGGGAACGCTTCGTCATTGACGCGTCGCCGGCCATTCGGCGCATACCGTGCACCCTACTCTTGAACCCGAACCTCAACCGTCGCTCAGGAGAAAGTTGGATGCGCTCTTGCTGTTGATACTCTCGTTTACATGTCTCTATGGCTTCCTCGTCCACACCCGCGCGCTCTCGGCCGACAGAATCTACGGCTACTATACAACTCTAATTCTGCCCATGTCAACGCCGTCTCTGCATCGGTTCTGCTGGCCCACTGGCTCGTGTGCCTAGAGTCTACTTCAGCACAAGTCGCCTCAGCAGCACGCACGGCGACGGGTGTCGAGGACCCGGCGAAGAACGCGCCAAGTGGCCTAAGCTTTGTACGCGCCGTCTGATCTTTCCTCGACCTTCCATCCCGCCAACCTCTCCCACCCACACCCGCACCCCCCACCCCATACAATGCACAACCGTCGATGGCCGACGACGAACTCGCCCGATTCGCGCCGCGCGCATGCAACAGCTTCAACACGAGTCCTTCTCCCGCGGCGGCGGCGGTGACTCGGGCGAAGCGCAAAGGGTGCAACAACAAGCTCAGGTCTTGGAGCCTGCCGCAAGGGAACGACATAAATGGTACATGGATCGAATAATCGGACAGGAAGCTGATGCGGATGCGAATGTGGATAGTGTCGAGTCTGTTGCAGCAGGTGCGTATATACCCTCATCATAATGCCTTGCATTTTGGTTCGTGTGCTGATCCGTGACTACGCGCTTGTAGGCGGCGGACGCGAACTCATCGGTCGCGAAGGTTGGCGCGATCAAGTTCCAGCGCCGGGTGGACGACGACGACGATTGGGATATCTGACAGTATGCACTGTGCAATCCATGTGTATAATGGTGTCATCTGATTTTCTGTTTCTCTACATGCTCGTGTGTATTCTTCTGGCGTAATCGCTATCCCGATCCGCTTTCCACTACGTGATTCACCCACATTCGAACTTGCATATGTCTTTCTCGTATATGACTTTGTGCGTGCCTCTGGGGAGCATCGTCAATAACATGTCTATCTCAGACCAGGCTACATCTACCAATAATACCGCGACCGAAGGCTATCAGTGCAGAGCGCCCAATGTCCTAGAAACCGGGAGAACTGCCACCACCTCCGCCTGTATCCGCTATGCTATCGCTAATTGTAGCTCTCGTATGCATTCCTTCAACTCGTGAGCTGTGATGTACGATTAGACGGTGTTGACTTGCAGTGGAGACGATGCATAAAGTAACGTACCGGACGAGAAGAGTAACCCTGGCTCAAGGCAGATATCCCTCTTGTCATATGGAAGCCACGCAACGCGATCCGACCCGAGTTGTTTTGCCACTTCGTCCACAACATTCCTTGTGAACCCACGCCCGTCTTCACCGGACAAAGTTAGTAGCCTGAAACGGTCCGTGGCAGCGTGGGCATTGCGCAATGCCTCGACTAGCTGAAATAGCTGATGCAAGTTCAGGATCTCGTTATCCTCCAGCACGATATGCGAGAGCATGGGGAAGAGAGCCTCCCCTCTCCTCTTTAAGGCCGATATGAAGGGATCGAGGCACCTGGAGTGATTATTGAAAGATGCGATCGTGCGAACAGTGGTATACTGCTCATACCACCCAGGGTAGCATTCCCATAGGTGAAATTCGATGAATATATGTTTGGTCTTCGCAAAAATAGGCAAGAATAGCAGCATGTCATAGGCGGCGCGCTGTATGCGCTCATCTTCAATTTTGGGAAAGGAGAGCAACAGACTATTTGGGAGCACCGCGGCTTCTTCGGTGGACACAGAGGGCGTCAATACGGCGGAAATGTCGCGATAGGTTGGATGTACGAAATCATATGTCAAGCCTTGGGAGATGGCGGGTGCAAAGTGCTGCTTGAAAGCTTCACAGCCAAGAGCTATATGCTCAAGGACGATCTCTTCCGGCAAGTAGCCAATCTCATCCCACATGCAGCAATCAATACGAATATGACACCATGAGGGAGCCGCGATGTAGTTGAAGATTGCTATGCTTTGGATCCAGAACCCATGAAGGGATAGCTCGTCCAAGTGAGGAAGCGGGATGCAACGTGACTGATGGTGACGTGATGGTCGGATGGATTCCAATGAGGGAGGGTCCAAGTCGAACTTGTAGTAGAGGCTTTGAAGCATGGGCGTTTCTCGAAGACACTGAACCATAGAGTCCACATCCACCCACGCACGAGTATTGTAGAGTTTCAAATAGCGAAGGTGGGCGGGGAATATTGGCACGGTAGCGGGTGAGCTGAGCAGGGTACAGTAGCCAAGCTCAATGTGGTATAGGTTATGGAACCGCTGCCTGAAACTAGATCCCGAAGGAAGGTCGACCAGGACCCGATGACTGCGGGCAAACTGCGTTTGGAGTGACAGCGATAGGTTTTCGAGGTTGTGGTTAGGACTGGAAAGGACACTGAATAGATTGTCAAGTACGACTTGAGATTCCTCGGATAGGACGTCCGGATCGGTCGAGGCTATTCGACAATGGAATTTAGCGTCAAGGGATTTGATTCGTGGCCACTGAGATAAAACCCACATAGCCGCCTCATGACGTTCTCCTGCGGCGGACGAGCAATCGAGCTCAGCGGCCGCATGATCGTCAATGTTAATGACAACATCCAGAGGTACGGAAGAAGCGCGCATAAGGCAGGCAGTCGTCCACTGCGTGCTTCGTCGGGGAAGGTAAGCCGACCAGAGTTCCTGACAGGCAATAGCTATGTTCCTCCATTGCCTACAAACATGGCTCAGGGACTTGCAGAGCGGATATGTGCGATGCGCGTGGTCGCGGGTCGCAAATAATAAGAATATAATCCTGAGCAGCTCAGCGGGAAGGCGAAGAGCAGGAGGAATGTTGATCGTGATTGGTAAAGCGGCGGACAGGCCGGCAGCTTCGACCATTGCTCAAGACGGTCGTCGTGGTTCGAGAAGAGCAACCGTCTGCAACCTTGTCACCCGACGCGGGCGTGCGGGTATGCCGTGGCCGGAGGATCGGGCCGATGAATTCAGACTCGGGCATAGAGCCTGGAGCCTGCTAACGTGTCTGGGCTTCGACAGGAGGAAAGGTAGTACTTCATAGTCTCACTTAATCTCTATGCAACCTAGATCGTAGTAGCGAGAAGTACATGTTCTGAAGTATGGACGTATGCGTAAAATAACTTGAATGTACATTGGCACCTCATTGGAGCGTGTAAGCACAAGATTTACCCCATTCGCGTGAATGGTCTACGTGGTTCTTGCACTTCCCTAGCTACTTGAGAACTTAGACGAGAAAGCTCCTTGCGCATAGAAAGAGCCCTCACGCGGATCCGAGTTCGCCGTGATATCATCTCGTACGTGTCCTTTGTCGCTAACTTGAATGCCTGTAGTCGATTGGAAGCCATCAGTATATGTCGATACAACAGGTGAAAGAGTACGCGCCGTTGTGAGGACCACTAGTGTCCATAGCTCATGGAGACACCCGGAGGCGACCCGGTCCAAGCTTCATCCGCATGTCGTCCAAAACATCGGTTGTAAAGTAACATCCCGGTATATCGAGCCTCTTGAAGCGGTCAGTGGCAGCGTGAGCATTACACAGTGCCTCGACGAGCTCGCGCAATTGGTGTCTGTGGTCTATATGGCCTCTATCGACGATGACGTGCGAGAGCATGGGGAAAAGTGTGGCGCCTTTCTCTTCGATAGCCAAAGTGAATGCAACCAGGTCCTCGGCGTCGTCGAACGATATTTCGCGGACATTGTGGAATTGATCGTAACACGCGGGATATTGATCCCAGGTGGTATAGCTGAAGCATAGGTGTTGCGTGGCCGTGAGGACAGGCAGAGAGAAGAACATCTCGAATATGGCGTTCTGTAATTGCGCGTTGTTGTCGAGTTCAAGAATGTCGAACATTATCTCGGATGCGAGTGATCGAGTCCCTTCTGAAGGAACATCATCTACTCTAGCGACCACTTCAGTACTGGAGAGGAGTACAAAGTCAAAGGCGATGCCTTGGGAGCTAGCGGGCGCGAAGTGTTGCTTCAATGCCTCGCGACCTACGGCTACGAGCGCAAAGACAGCGTCTTCAGCCGTAATCTCATCGTCGATATGAGCCGGGTCCCACCGGGAATGACCGATCTGGACGTTACAACGAGATGGAGCCGCAATGTAGTTGAAGATAGTCATGTTTTGGATCCAACAGCCGCTGAGAGTTAAGTCTTGCAGGTGCAGGAGAGGAACACAACGAGGTTGATATAGATGCGACGGATCACATTCAAAATCTCCATCATCGAGGTATATGTTGAACACGTATTCAAGGGTATGCAGCCTGGGCGTTGCTCGAAGACACTGGATCATGGAATCGACGTTAACCCATGCCTTGGAATTGTGGAGCTTCAGGATGCGGAGGTTTTCGGGAAAGATTGGCGCGGAGACCGGCGAATACGGCAGAACGCAATTTCCGAAGTTGACTTCACGTAGTTGGGGGAGTTGCAGACTGGGGCACATGCTCGAGGGAAGGTGGACAGGGATCCAGTGACGCTCGTCTGTTGATGTCTGGAAGGACAGGGAGAGCTCCTCGAGGTCGTGATTTGGGACTGAAAGAGTACCGAATAGGCTATTGAGCGTAGCTAGAGACTCCTGGTCTATGGAGAGTTGATCTGCAACCAACTCGCATGCCAGATTGGCGTGTAGAGTTTTGATACGTGGCCATTGAGACATGACCTGTAAAGAAGCCTTGTGGTACGCTCCTTCACGGTACATGTACGCGAATCCCAGAATGACATGTAGCAACGTCGAGTATGCACGAGACAGACAGATTGCCGTCCACTGCTCGCTGTTGCGAGGCAATGTTATCGACCAAAGCTCCTGGCAGGAAATTGCCACGCTTCTCCACCGTCTGCAAACGTGGCTCAGATACGTCCATGGATGGGTGATATTGCGATGTGGGAAGTCTGCGTGCTCGAGGCTGATCGCGGTGAAGGTGAATATGGTCGCGAGTAGCTCTGCAGGAAGCTGATGTACGTGGGGTTTGCCATCCAAGGAGGGAGCAGATGGCGGCCGGTGCTTCTTCACCACCACGGCGAAAACGGACATCTTGGTGTGCGAAGAGGAGCATTCGACGCGTTTGAACGCCGCCAGCAAGCGCATCGGAAAGATCGGTCCGGTGGCACATATATTGTAAATTCTGCAAATATATTGTAAATTCAGCAAAAGGCATTGAACGGTATCCAGTTGGTACCCGAGGTCCTCGGTTCAGTACCGTACGAAACAAGTTGGACCGGCAGCAACAAAATAGGTTCATCATGCTTAATCTTCCGTCATATCTCTATGTGATTGCGGTAGCGAGTAGTGTAGGTAACGTATATATACGTGACAAATAATGTAATGGGTTGCAAGGTTAGCTCGCATATGTCTACTCCCGGTCTTGTACAATCTCCTCCTTACGCGGACGCGCATCCTTAAGCTCCTTGCCCTGCCCAAGAATGTTTTGTGCCTCCTTGTCGTTGTCAATGACGATACCTAGTCAAGTGTCAGCGAACGGTCATCGAATGTAACGAAGCCAAACTCACCGAGACCCTCGTCGCGCGCAAGCGTGAGCACATGCTCAAGCTCGACGAAACCGTCCTTGTCTGCGTCAAGCTTCTCAATGACGTTCTTCACGACATCCTCTTGAGGCTTGTGCTTGATGACAGTGAGCGCCTTTTCGACGTCGCGAATCGGGATCCTTCCTTGTGGGTCGCACGAAATCATCTGGAGCGAGCTGCCCACGCGACTGTCGTACTCCTCAAGTTGCTTGTCGATCTTGGTGAGCATGCTCCTGACGCGCTTGACGAGTGCAGCCTGTGCGCTCTTCGGATCCTCTGCCGCAGATGTGCCCTCGTTCTCCGCCATGAGAGCAGCGAGCTCGTCGCGCTCCTTAATGACCGACGACTTGGCGCTCAGCACGGACAGGACCTCCGCAAGCTCCTTGAGTTGCTCCGACGTCATGCGTGCATCCTCAACAGCAGCAGGCGCCTCCGCCTCGGGCGGGTGAAGCTCGCTATCAGGCAAGAGCGACTCGGCGAGACGTGCTTCCTCCTCTTGCTTCTTGCGCTCCTCGGCATGACGTTGAGCCCGGCGAGCCTCCTCTTCCTTCTGCTCTTGCTCCTGCTCGTCCTCGATAAGCTCTTCCTGTTGCTGAAGAACCTCCAGACGCTGCTTGTTGCTGGCCTTGTCCGCCTCAACCTCAAGCTCGGCCTCGTTCAACAGGTTGTCAGGCAGGCCGCTGAGCACGTGTTCCAGAGAGCGGATAACCGCCGCCTTGCCCTCCCCATCGTGACCCACGGGGCGGTCATACTCGAAAGCACGACCAAGGACGAGGAGAACGCCAGAGACACGATGGTGAAGATGCAAGTTGATCCATGTTGCGAGCTCCTCGCGCAGGCGAGCGGGGCTGATGCCGTATGCACGAATACCACGAGACTGAGCCGCGTTCTGCAGTTCAGACGTGCTAAGTGCGTCGATACCCTCGGAAAAGATTGAGTTGTCGTCGCGCCTGAGCTGCGCGAGACGAGACCGAATAGCGCCGCGCAAGAAGTTGTCCGTTCCGAAAGCGTTGAGACCCATGTAGCGGCACATGCTGACGAGCTGCGGGCGCGAAAGGTTGTCGAGCGTGAGGTCGTCATCAAAGAGCTTGGCCACTTTCACGATATCCTCCGTCGAGGGCGACTCGCCCGTAGAGCGGACCTTGCGGAAGAACTCCTTGAACTCCTCACTGCCAACGATGTGTGCGTTCGCCTTCAAACCAGATTCACGGAGGGTCTCTTGCAGGAACTTGGCCATCTCCAGACGCACTCGCAGCAGCTTGCGCGCCTTCTCGTCCTGTATATGGATGTTAGGATGCATTAAATCATTGATGGCACATCAAAAGACTTACCGCCGCATACTTGTCTTCGAATGTCGAAGGAAGCATGTTCGGGAATAGCTTGAGCGCAACCGGAAGTAGGAACTCCATAAACGGCACGACGACGAACACTGCCATCGGAAGCAGGCGCAATAGGTCCTGTGTTGTGCGCTTGAGCTATAAATGATGCTTGTCAGCTCAATATTCAAAGTTTTAGACCAGCACACGACACGAACCTGTCTGCGCTCGCGGCGGGTGAGCGACTCGCCATGGAGAATCTTCCACTGCAGCCTGGTCGAGATTCGAACCTCCTTTGCTAGGAGCTTTGAGCCGTGCCAGTAATGTTGAGCCTCGTGCTTGACTTTCGCCCAAACGCGGGTCATAAGCGGCTTCTTGGGCCCGCCAACATCCTTGGGTTCCTTCGGCGCTGGCGGCTGTGGCGCGGGCTTGCCATTCTTCGCCGGGTCCTCGACACCCGTCGCCGTGCGTGCTGCTGAGGCTACTTGAGCTGAAGTCGACTCTAGGCGCACAAGCCGGTGGGCCAGCAGAACTGATGCAGAGACGGCGTTGACATGTGCAGGATTAGAGTTGTATAGTAGCCGTAGATTCTGTCGGCCGAGAGCGCGCGGGTGTGGACGAGGAAGCCATAGAGACATGTAAACGAGAGTATCAAGAGCAAGAGCGCATCCAACTTTCTCCTGAGCGACGGTGGAGGTTCGGGTTCAAGCTTCAAGAGTAAGGTGCACGGTATGCGCCGAACGGCTGGCGACGCGTCAATGACGAAGCGTTCCCCGTCGCTTGCCGCGAGCCTTCATCATCTCATCGGCAATGTCGTCTGGTCAGTTAAATCACACGAATCGGGCGTATGGATTCGATTGGCTTACCTTCTGCGTGCTTAGGATCTGCAAAGGACTCAGTGAACGTCTCAGACCTCCCAGCAGAGCTGCTCGGCAGTATCTTCATATGGACCGCAGATATCTTGGGCGACAGTCAATATAAAGTAACCAAAGCACCACCCTGTACATATCTTAGCCACGTTTCCAGGCATTGGAGGAATGTCGCTCTTGCCTGCCAAAAGCTTTGGTCAGCCCGTCTTCCTCGACGGAGCGTGGAGTGGACGGAGATCTGCCTCTCTCGTTGCCCTTCAATCACTCTGGACGTCACGATCGACGCGTTTTACCACGAGGGTTACTTCAAGGGCGGTCGCAAGGCGGCTGCACTGGTTATGCAACATTGGGGGCGCGTTCGGACTTTGTGCATGAAGCCAGCTCTTTACCCTCTTGATATGGACGAGGCAGAGCGCGTTTTATCCGAAGCTTCCCAAGCGGACCTTCGTACCTTATTTGATTTCATCGCTCATCCCAACGAGAACTTAGAGGTGCTGGAATTTGATTTCCGCCTTGATATTAGCATGATGCACGACGTGGTTCCCATCGAGCTCCCAGCGAATCTATTATCGCGCCAACATCCTCCCCGCCTGCGTCGCCTCGAACTCGCCTACTGCGCCCTACCGCGAGCACCTCCAACACAACTATTTTCGACCAGTCTTCGCACCCTGAAGCTCTACAATACGCGTGCTTGGGAGGATATCGACTCCATGACGCAATATTTCCTAGCGATGCCCATGCTGGAGCATTTTGAGTATGAGTACGATCGACAAAACGAAGCTTTCGACTGCAGCCCGTCACGCTCACACTCCATTCGCTCTGTTCCCATGCCACATCTTAAGGACATCGTTCTCAAAGGACATTGGCTTCAGAATATTGCCATATTCACGTACATCGCTGTGCCCTCAGACTGCTCCTTTCAGATCATTTTCCGCGGCTGGGACATTATTGATGGGCTACCCGAAGACACGGTGCACGAAGTCATAGCGATGGCCAAGAGCGCTCTTGTACAGCATTTCTCTCCGGCGACATCTCGAGATGTCTTCTATTCCGAGGTCACCATTGCACGGTATCACATGAGAGCCCGAATTCCAGCGCGGGAGGACAAGCAACATAGTGATGCGTCAGCGCTACTGCCACCCGAGCTTGACCTTGCCTTCCCGGCAACGGATGACATGGGAATCAGCAAAGCTGCTTTCGACTTGTTCCTTTCGCAGCCCGTCCTGACAAGGGCGACGCGACTTTACTTCAACGCCGGCCTGTGGTTGCTTTCTCCCGAAGTATACGAGCAATACACGTCTGTCAGAGACCTCTATCTCACAGGTTGCGATGACGTCTGGGCATTCGCCTCAGCTCTCCGCTCGAAAGGCACTGCGCTTTTTCCCACTCTCTCGCGCGTCATCTTATTGAATTTGACCGTGCCCCGAGGAAGAGCGTATGACTTGTCCGACATGGCCGATGCTCTACGAGAGAGTCATGCCGCCGAGAAGTCGTTTGAGCATCTTGTCCTCGAGCATTGCGATCATGTGACGGAGGAAGTGGAGAACGAGATGAAAGCAGAGCTCGGGGAACATCGTGTCGTTCGAAACCCACCTCTTCAACAATTGTGAAGTTTATGAACAGCTTCGTCGGTACGTCGTGTTGTCTTTTCCGCGGAACCTTTCCTGCTCAACACAAATGCTTTTCGTAGGAAACCAGGAGTGCGTGGACAGTATCAGTTCAATCGATGCGAAGGCGTATATAGTCGATGCATGATATGTATGAAAATCCCATGTTATGACTTCTTAGACCGCCATCTAGCCCTTGATCCGAGTTCCACATCGCTTTTTATGACCGCCGCTGTTCCAGTCACTACGCAGAAGTCTTATAAGCGTATGAAAATGTGTGCTCATGATCATAAGCATACCTCTTCTGGCAGGTCTTCCCGCAATACTGAGCTTCCCCGCAACCCTGGCAGGTAGAGAGCTTAGAAGGGGGCCTTTTCGTATTGAACTCGCACTGCGGCCATGAGCAGAATACCCGCTCCTCTTTCCTGTGTCGCTTGCGTTCCTTCTCTTCGTCGAGGTCCAGTACAGCGCCTAACTCCGTCCAGTGCTCGAGAAGCAGGGAATATGGTTTACTACCGTTGGAGCGATATTTTGCGACTTGCAGTCTTGCCAGACAAGGCCACCAGTCCTCCCGCGCGCGAGCTTGAAGACCAGCATAAAATTCGCGCGCCAGTGGCTTGCGACTGCGCGCCATCTTGAGCGCTACTTTGCAGTAATCATGGAGGTCCTTTCGCAAATTCCGTCTATCATCTACGTGATGCATCAGATCTGCAGCCCCCATGAGTAGGAAGTACTCACCATCACCGAAGTCTTCGCAATCTTCAGAGACGAGGTCTACACCGCATGCTAAGAAAGCGACTACATGTTCCCCTCGAGGAATGATATCAGGCGATGAATCACCCGACAAGATGGCGTTGATGAAGAGATTAGCGCAATGTATGAACTAGTAAGTGTATGCATCGGTCTACGAAAGTTATAACAGGGCATACCTCAGGAAGTAGGTCGTATGGTTGTATAGAATGGGGCGAGCGGGGCCTTCAACTCCACCGATCTTGCAGTAAGTATCAAGTATCATCGCAAGTACATCCAGTATGGAATGCTTCCGGATATATGGCAGGATCTCCGGAAGAAGTAGCGAATCGTTAAGTGCGGCGACGCATGCTCCGATAATTTCAGGGGATTCTGCTACTCCGGGCCTTTGCAATTCTCTGCTGAGACGGGCAATGAACGCATCAGAACCTATGCCCTCCACGATTGCCGCTCGCAGGTAGGCATTGCGTGCTGTTGTGTCGGTACTCAAAGCAGAGTTATAGCGGACACTATGAAGATAAAGGAATTCTCCCATTTGTGCTGGGGGATATGGGCTGTAAACCCAAAGATATAGCATAAACTGAGCCAAAATAGGGCTCGCGCAACCTCAGTTTACAGTAATAGAGGCATTGACAGAGAACGCACGTATCGACCTCTCCAATTTCTGCGTAACGGAGAAGAAGATGGCAGACCGGATTCATTTCCATGCTGATATGGCCCGGCAGCCAAAGTCCCAGTCGCTCGCGGTTATCCCAGAGATGCTGCGTAGCCGCAGGAATCCGCTTACGGATCCGCTGCTTAGCAGCTACGACTTCTGAGGCCGTTCCGACTGGATTTTCCTGAAGATACTTGACAATGGCCGCGATGTGTTGAATGAAATCATCAATCTCGGCCTAGGATAAACGTGCCTCTCCGTGAGTCGATGCGAATAATGTCAAAGAGAATCGCCCGCGTACCTGAGGTTCGTCCAGGAAGTCCTCGCGCATGAGGATGTCATGCATCACTTCATCCAGCTTAAAGTTGTGTATAGCACGCCATAACTCTGAGTGGGCGTCTTGATTAATAATCAAGGAGACGAAGTTCGAATTCGCAATGTGAAAACTCTGGGCCTTATCCTCGTCGAGTGGGGCCTGAGCGCGGGCGAGATATCCTCGGCGTAGCTGATCCACAGGTTCGCTATGTCGACTCATGCCTCGCGATAGGTGTGTGAGCTCGAACGACGCTGTACCAATGTCTTTGTCCAACGATGATGGTCAGGTCGAAGTAATCCACGAGCGCGCGGCGATGATACTCGATGATAGAACTCGGATCAATCGGCCGATGATGCGATGAAGGCCCGCTGGCACACCGCGCACGGTGATCGTCTTCTGACGACCACGACCAACCTCCAGTCGACTCACCATGTCAAGGGTGGCGCATTCTCCATCTGAGCAACGGGCGTCCAGAGGGCGTTTCGCCGGCATTGAAGATATTCCCGCAGAGTTGCTCGGCTTCGTTTTCATCAAAACCGCGAATATCTTGGACGACGACGTGAAGTCCAACGCCTCCCCGTGCATGTATCTCAGCCATGTCTGCAAGCGCTGGAGAATAGTCGCGCTTGCCTGCCAGGAGCTCTGGTCGCGCTTTCTCCCCCGACCAAGCGTAGACTGGACGAACATATGCCTGTCCAGATGTCCCTCGATCGCGCTCGACGTTGCCATTGATAGTCGTTACATGAGCAGCGACCAGTACCGAGAGGCTTCTGGACTAGTGCTCATGCAATGGGATCGAATCAAACACTTTTATCTTGTGCTTATCATCGGTCTTGACGTCGCCGATGGGGTGGGCCACCCGTCCGCTCAGTCCATGGTTTTCCTGGGAGCAATATTCGACTACGTCGCAAAGGCGAACGATTGCCTGCGTACGCTTCATTTGAGGTTGTATCTTTTGAACAACCCCGTGGACATATGGACACCCGTTCACCTACCCTTGGATATGTCTACCTTCCGATATCCTCGTCTCGTCGAAGTCGAGATACACAATTGTCTCCTACCGAGCCTAAGGAAACCTCCCGCATTCTTCGACTCAACGCTCCGCACCCTAAATCTCAGCCACGCTAAGGCTTGGGACGATGTTGATTCCATGATAGACTACCTCCTGGCTATCCCGATGCTCGAAAGCTTTTCCTTCGAATTCTCTCAAGTCTCGGACGAGCCAATATTCGATTGTCGTCCATCGGGCATCCATCCGCCTCGTTGTATCTCACTTCCACATCTTATGGATCTCAGACTCGGCGGATTCTGGATTCACAACATCACAATCTTCAACTACATCTCCGTACCTTCGCAATGTCACATATCCTTCAATTCTGAGTCTTCCCTGATGGATTCGAGTCGCACAGACGCCGTGCCGGAGGATGTCGTGCTCTGGCATATAGCCACTGGCACCGACAGTTTGAAACATCATTTTGCCACGGCGATATCACAAGGCCTCTTCTACTCATGTGCTCGGCTGGCATCGAACAGCGTCGTTGGTCATACCCCTTGTACATCGGAATACCCTACAGCTTCCGGGGTCTTACAGCCCTTCTTCGCCTTGCCTCTACCAACGGATACGAGCGTCCGGATCCGCAAGGCCGTTATGGGAATGGCCGCCCATCTACCCATCTTCACTAGGGCTACAACATTGCACTTCGAGAAGACCATATGGCAACACATCCCCGCGTACTACGAAGCTTGTCAATCGGTCCACGAGTTACATTTGGTGACGTCTCGGCAAGCGGAGGCCTTCATATCCGTGCTACAAGATAGAGGCACCACGCTTTTTCCTGCACTCCGTCGGATCGTCTTGAAGGAAATCAACCTCAGGACAAGATCGAGCCTTGTTCGCAGATTGGTGGAAGCCCTGTGCGAGACCCATGCGTCCGCCGATGTTGGTCAATTCGAATGCCTTGCGTTGAAGGAGTGCCCATGCGCTACACAGGATTCTCTGAATGAGATACGGGCTCTCCTGGGAGCGCACCGGGTAGAATGGGACCATTATGTGGATACTTCGTCGCTGGGCTTGATGCGGGAGCACGCACGTCAACAACGCCTGCAGGCAGGAGAGCCTTTCGTCGGTATGTCCGATCAGTTCGGCTCGCGATCACTACCTAATTCCTAACCTCAATCCCGCAGACTCAGATCTAGATATATATGATTACGATACAGACTGGGATGAGGACTGATTGTCGTTCGCATGTACTGTCACAATGACGTTGCTTTCCAGCTCAATGACTACTTACGAGTTCAGTTTTCGATTTACATTTCAATAATACCGTGCACATGAGAACCGAAGACATAACAGTGTATCGTATTGAGAGCTGCCCTTAGGTGAGGATGAAGAGACGCGGTGTCGGCTTCGGTCCGACCTTCCGGTGTGCGTGCCACCAGACGCGCGGAATACTTCTCTTCGCGAACCACCATGATCGCATCCACCATGACTGCGGAAGACGGTCAGCCAACTTCTCCGCCACCCTCGCTTGACCATCCAACCCTTGGTATCCCTGCTGAATTGCTGAGGATTATATTTATATTCGCCGCCATCAGCAATGGGGACAATGGGCGCGGTCCACCCCCATGCACGAATATCAGCCACGTCTGCAGACGGTGGAGAGCCGTAGCGCTTACCTCCCAGGAACTTTGGTCGACCTGTCTTCCTCGTCAAAGCACGCAGTGGACGACAACTTGCTTCTCTCGCACCCCTTCCGTGCTGCTGGACGTTCTAATTGGAAACGGCTACTTACACGACGAGAACTATGGCGAGGCTGCGTTGAATATCCTATCCCAGTGGCCACGAGTCAAGAGCTTTCGGGCCGGTTTTGCTCGTTTCTTCGCGTCGCATGGGGGACCTCTGGTAGAGAAGTCCAAGGCAATGGTTGATACCGTGTTTGACACTCTGAAAAGTGCCAATCCCGACCTGGAGGTGTTGCATTTCAACTTCACGATTGATGCGGGGATCTCAGGCCACTGGACCCCCGTCAGCATACCCTCGGATCTCTTTTCAGGTCAACGTCCTCCTTATCTGCGTGAGGTCGAGTTCGCGAACTGTGGCTTGCCCGCTTCACCTCCCACTCCGATCTTTGGCTCTAGCCTTTGTAGTTTGCGACTCTTCAACACTCGAGCCTGGGTCGATGTTGACTCGATGATTCAATACCTTAGGGCGGTGCCCATGCTCGAGAAACTCGTCTACCGTTTCAGTCGATCTCCCGATGAGTCGTTCGACTGCCAACCCTCGCGCACACACCAACCCCGTGCCGTTCCTCTCCCACGCCTCAACACTCTCAGTCTTGGAGGCTTCTGGACCCAGAACATGACGATCTTCATATACATTGCCGCACCATCCCAATGTCATCTGGAAGTTCTGCACTGCGATTGGGATTATCAGGTCGATGACATGCCTGAAGATGCAGCATTAGGTCTCATAGCTTTAGGCGCGGAAGCTATGAAGCAACACTTTATGCCGGCCACCTCTCAGGGAGTCGCGTTCGACTCTGTACTTCCCCTTGACTTCGCGATATGGGCCGAAGCAGACTCCGCAGACTTGATACAGGACGCGCTCCTTCCGCACAAACTCGAATTGGCGATTCCCCAGACCGAGAATCGGAGCATCAAGCGGGCGGTGTTCGATATGATCCTAGCCCAGGCTGCCTTGACGAAGACGAAGAGCCTATCTTTCGACGCGGCACTTTCGTGGCTGTACCCTGATTGTTTCGACAAGTACACCGAAGTTCGCTCAATCATTCTCAGTGGTCACGAGAATACCGAGAGCTTTATAGGGGTCATCAAATTGAAGGGAACCACCATCTTCCCTATGCTCTCGCGCGTCGTTCTCAAACATTTCTACGTCGAGGACTTGGGGCTGGACCTTCTGCGAAAACTAGCGAAGGCGTTGCAGAATGCTCATGCTACTACGCCGGAATTCGAACGCATCGTCTTAGACGACTGCCACTATGTGACAGACGATATAGTGGAGGAACTGCGGGGACAGCTCGGGACGGAGCGCGTTGAGTGGGTTAGACGCAACGACTTGAACGAAGGACAGAGCCCTTGATCGAGGTATGCATCGCCCATGATTGAACATAACCTGGAATAGACATGCCCGCAGAGTGATCGGGCAGCAATATGCGAGAGTTCAGTCCGCTGTTGAAGCAGTTCATTGTACATGCAGATACAGTTGTGCGAGCAGATGAGTCCTGTAGCAAGGTAGTCCGCATGAAGTCCGAGAAAAAGCTCCGATCATAAAAATACTATGCTGCCTTCGCCTTTTTCCCTTTGCCCGCCTGCGGCTTCGACTCCGCAACCTTCTTTTGCTCAACACCGGCAGATGGCGCCAATTCTGGAGCACCTGAGTCCTCCCGCTCTGACCATCTCCGTGCGGCTTGTAGTAAGATGACACCCGTCAGCGTAACGGAGCAGACTAGGTGTGAGCTGGCGAGCGACATTGTTGGTATGCGGAGTTCAGATGGGAAAGGTGTATCCTTCGCTGGTGACGAGGGGAGCGTCGAGATATCTTGAAGCAGGATGGGAAGCACGTGGTATGAATACATAGCGCCTGCGGTCGCGAACAGAACTATTTTGCGAGTAGAATATTAGCTAGATGATTGGGATATAGGAGTTAGACTACATACATGTGCTTCCCCCGTCAAACATTAAGTTAAAGGCCTTGCCATCGTGCAGCGACATGACCAGGGATATTCCGCCCAGCGTCGCCACGCCCAACGCGACATATGCATTTCGTGGGTCGCCCGACATCAGGACGCGGTAGTATGATGCTGCGGTCCAAAGTCGGGCGTCAGCGCCGTCGAGCTGCGCCGCCTTCCATAGCGTGAGCGAATCGGCGATCCAATGGGTGAATAGGATTCCCAGCAGGAAGGACGTCGCACAGACGATGATCGCGACGCGGACGGCCATGGTGGGCTGTGGCAAGTTGAGGTCGCGCGCTTTCTTCCAGCAAAGCGCGAACGTTGCTTCGAAGCGTCCACATCAGTCTTTGCTCTTGACTATCACGAGCTTCTTGCCCATCAACTACTTTTAGAATATTGTGATCAGAGCCATTGGCGCTCAGCGCTCAGTACTCTCTTTGAACCCTGTCTGATCCCACTCTTCATGAGTGTACGTGAAAGAGTATCAGTACCCTGTAGGCTTGTCAGAAAAGAACAAGCCAATCTCTGGCGCAATAGGGTGGGTATCTATCTGCTTCCTCAGTGCTGTGATACATGTTCTGAATGATTTCAGAATAGAGAATACGGGATGTTATCGAGTGATGAGTCCCAAGCAACACCGTACCCCAGCCCAGCTAGCTGTCAGGGCCAAAGTCTGGCGTTCCTCCCAGCGACCCCCGAATATCCCCGACATAATTCGTGGGTTTTACGCCTCCAGCAAAGGTATCATCCCAACCAGCAAGCAAGCCCTGCACAACCTGCACCCCGGCGACATATATGTTCGTGATGGAGACTCCGTATCCGGCGTTCTGCCCGTTGAAGAGGTTGTCCGCCGCTTGCATACCCGGTGCAGGCCGGTCGAAGTCCGATGCCGTGCGCATGGCTATCACACGCTTGAAGTCGACGAGTCCAGCGACATTCCCGCGCAGAAGTGGTGCAAGCACACCGGTGTCCTCCTGTTGCGTCGTGCAGAACGTTGCGGAGCCGTTAGTGAACAACCTCGTCGTGTTCTCGAACGCCTCGGCTAACAATGCCCCGGAATACCACACGTCCGAGGTTCCCGTATCGCACGCTACTACGGAGGGCGTGGCCGTCGCGGGCGAATAGTCCGAGTCTCCGCCGTCATACAGCGCGCGGTATGCCTGCGCCTCGAGCGTATCATTGAGCGTCGCGTTACGCGCAAAGTTGATGGCATGTTGTCGCAGAGCGTCGTTCAGTTCATATACCTCTGTGCCATAGATGTATCGCGGATACTGGCCTACGCCTGTCGTACCCTGCGGTATGTAACCGGTCGATGCTCCCTCTGGTTTCTCCCGAGCGTCAAGCTCGTACTGAAGCGCGACCTGCACAGAGAAGCGAGCGAAGGCGACTGATCCGAGCGTGCCCATCTTGGGGCTTATGCCTGCCACTCCGCCGAGAAGGAAGTACGACTTGCTGAGATCGAAAAGTGGAGAGAAAACGAATGCGGTTGTTGTGGCGGCGGCATTGATCTCGCCTTCGTCGGTGACAACTTGGCAGATTTCTCCATCAGCGGTACAGTGAACTTCAGGGTACTTGCTTGAGAGGCCGGGGACGCTGATATTCTGGGCAAGTATGTCGAACTCGGGAATGCCGTGCCAGATGTTGGCCTCATCACTGTACTATGAGTTGGTCAGTTTGCATCGTAGATCACAGTTCACAGACACGCACAAAGTTGACAATGACCACCTTAGGTGCTATAGCGGTCCCATCGACAACGAACACCCCGGAAAGGAATATTGGTAGCCACAAGACTCGCCTCATCGTGAACACTGATAGAGCGTAGGTGACCAACCCACACACCAGGACCACTGCGAGCGCGAAACACGACCCTCTTCGCATCAAGATGTCCGGAATACGAGCGCCCATGTTCATCATGCGGTCGCGGTCATGTATCGATGGGGGAGGGGCGTCGGAGGAAGGTCCGTTACACATGCCTTCATACATCTTTAAAGGGTTCATGGTGGGTACGTCGGCTAAACTCGCTCGTTTCAGCAGAATCTATCACTCACGACTTTGACGGCTTCTACAGGCTTCAAGCGCTTTGAAGCGTCTTCGCATCCCTCTGCGGCGAGCACACACTTCTTGGCCTGCCATCCGAGCAGAGAACACGCCTCCCGCTTGCTAGATCGACGATGGAAGATGTTCGCTACACCGCCCATACTACTGCGCGTACCGGGTGATCCAACAAGCTCCGTGTACGTCTGAGAGAGCGACCTTTCTTGAAGCGGTCAGCTGAGTGCATGAGGTGCATTGCTCTCGTGAGTGTGGAACACGCGCTTTGAAGATCTGGACTGACGACAAGGCCGTTGAACTTGAAGAAGGGTTGTCCTCCGAGCTCATGGGATAAGCAAAGTGGTACGGTAGCTTTGCAGCCATAAGTATAATTGCTCTGTTCGCTTACAGTAAAACTGAATCTAGCTCTCGGCGAATGCCGGAGGGTTCGGCTTCTGTTCTCGATCCCGCTTCCCTTCCGACGACTGCCACCAGCGTCTATCCCCATCCGGACCTCCGAATCTCCTTGCAAGAGGCAACATCAGCGAGTCATGACTATGCGCGATGTGGGTCATCATACTTGCCGATCGAGTGAGCAATGGGTGGGTTATGATCGTCAACTGCAAAGTACTACAGACTCAAGCTGTTCATGTCAGATCCTGAAAGCACTGGACTATGCTTTCGGCGTTTACTTCACGAGATGGATTGGGGCTGGCTTTGGATACTCCATCGCAGCGCCCATGCATAAACTCCGCGCTACAGAAGAGGCGTATCACCCGCCCATCAGGAGGAAGGTTTTGATTACTATCTCATGTAGTGGAGCGAATTGGTCTGAAGACTGGCGGACTACCTACCATGCCTGATCGGTACGTGCTTCTAGTACACATTCATCTACTGATAGTAATGTCGTTGGATGCGAGCTGTAAAGGCTGTCCTGATGATAAGTTGTCGTTGTCGTTAGCGTATCATCGCCCCTCACCAAAGTGTTTCGATCTCTGGCGTCAAGATCTAATTCCAGGCCGTTCTGGCACCGAGCTAAGCACACCACAAAACTCTACATCGAAGCGCCGCGAGCAAGGTTAAAACGTCGCTGGCTTACTGTACTCGTGCTCGAGGCTCTCGTCGCCCGCCGTCTTGCCCTGTCCATCATGTCTACCCCAAATTCGACATTATCTGCCTCAGACATCGAGACCTTGAGCAGTATCGGCCATGACACGGTCGAGAACATCGTTGCTCTTGTCGTAGAGGCTATTCTGTACAGTGAGTCGCTCGTCGCTACATGCCAATCCTGTCTCGAAGTCTGATCGATCTTCAGCGATATACTTCGTACTTGTTATCATTGCTGGCCGCATCCTTCTGTGCGTACCACCTCAATTGTGCCTGGACCGCGTATCCTCTTACTAATATCGGTTTAGTAACTCAAAGAGTCGCACGAGGATATCATCCGCCATCTTCGCCGTCGTTCTTATTATGCTCATGCTTGATACCGCAATGTGTATCATCGATGTCAATAATGCGATCCGGGAGATCACCTTGACTCTTTACCCAACGTCATCAGACTCGCTAGCGGATCGATACAGCAACCTCGTCTTGCCTTGGCCTGTTGAAAATGCATTGTACGCCTTCATGGTGCGTGCTCATGTAAACTCTGTGTGTTTCTCAGCCCCTGTACTGATCATACGAGCAGTCAAATCTTGGGGATGTCATCATTATCTGGCGTACATGGGCGTTCTACAGGGATCCTCGTGAGCGCTGGGTACTTATCGTCCCGCTTTCCCTACTTGTGGGCTCATTTAGTACGTCGCACGAAACTGCCCAGTCGGTAGTCAGCCATTGAACATGCGCTTAGCTACCTCGGGTCTCATTGCGTACTGCGTAGCAAAACTCGTCGCAGACCCCGAGGTCGGTGACTTTGTCAACCCCCCGTTCTGTGTCAACATGCAGATCGCGTCTTACTCTATGGCGCTGGCTACAACAGCCGTGGCAACGGCCATGATCTGTTGGAAGACATGGTATGTCTGTTTTGCGAGACATCATCACGACAATCAGGTGGAATCAGCCATCTTCCAGGATCTATCGCCGCACTATCGGAACCTCCATCCGTTTAAATAATCGAAAGACGCGGGTGGAGAAGATCATGGTGATTATGATCGAGTCCGGAGTGCTATACTTCTTGTTCTTCGTACGTATCATACCGGCTGTTGACAGTGAATGCATGCTTATCTCGTTGCACAGTTATCCGCCGTCATAGACGACGCGGGAGACATCCCCGATCTCGAAGAATCCACGCCGAACTTGCAGTTCGCAAGCACAGTCTGGACATACATGACGAGTCATATTCTGGTGCGTCTTCACTCTTAGTTATGTCGCCGTCCCGCTCGCTCAGATTTGACCAGGGCATCTACCCAGTGATAGTCGTCATACTTGTCCACTCACAACGCTCTTACATCGAGAGCGTAACGACGAGCGCGACTGCCGGGACCCTACCGTCGCGTTATTCGCACTCCCACTCCGGATCTCACTCGGCTCCATCACATAGGCCCTGGGCTGGTACGAGCACTATCAGCAGCATGGGTTCGCATGTCAAACCTGCTCCGTTTGTGCCAGGGCGTGGACATTTCCTCGATATCAATGTGCATGAGCTACGGCAGGTTCATGCGGAGCCGTCGTTTGAGGATGTGGACGGTGTAATGACTGGCCCAGTGGACAACACGGACCTTCGTTCGGTCAAATCACGGCCAGAGAAAGTATCGGAACCCATGGATACCTAGGAACCTGAGAGGGCCTGGACTGTGTACCAACTCAATGCTGAGACTCCGTATGTGTATCCATATATGCAGACTTCTTATCTTGTATTTATATATACGTATGACGTCCACTGTCCACTGGGTCCACTCTATTGAGCCGCTTGAAAGAGTCTATGAAAGAGTCTGGAAACGGCACTACGGCTACTTATAAGGCTCTATTTGGGCTATGCTGGTTTGGGGAGAACACAGGAGAACACCAACTCAATTCATCACGGGTCACGATGTTGAAATCAGTGACGTAACGCGTGTTGATGTCACGACGGCAAGCGGCGCGAGTCGCGCGACTGTCGCGTCTGTCCTGACTCACCATGTCCGTGGACCTGCCGGTGACAAAATACTAGCACGTTAGCTGTTCTTTGGAACTTTTTGAAAGCGCACCTATATATGATAACCACGCCGAATAGCCTGCTGGACCACCATCATGGCGTTGCGTCGCCTTAGAGTCGTGGGGACCTAGTGTGCTCGGATGAGGATAATCAGCTCATTCGACAGTCTTCCTTCCCTCGATATACGGCTTGTATGTTCTTGTGTGTGGTTTGTGTGCTGCTGATACCAGCTCATCACAGACAGACGCAATGCTAGCAGTTGGCCTGAAGTGGTCGCTCGATTGGTGCGTCTGTTGCATTATACTCCTTTGCCATTTGACGTGTCTGAAAACATGAAGTAGCGAAAACGACACGGCTTTTGCATCATTACCCGACTCGGAGATGCGGCTATTCTGTACATTAGGACGCACCGGGCTTTGCCTCGTCGACGTAGCGCATCAACTGTATAGGTCGGCTTCAGAGATGTTGGTTTCACTCGGGACTGGCTCGAGCTACGGTACGATTTGTGAAACAATTGGCCAAACCAGCCTTGAATACGGTGAACCTTCGAGCTTTAGTCTGATGGACTTGTAGCAAATCCAGCGCCCTTCGGAACCTGAGCCAACTCGTGGAATGTTCGCCGTCCTCGGCAACCAGAAGCTAGCCGACTAACCTTCACAATTGCCTTCTCCCAACCAGTTCGCTGGTCATCCGATGTCATCGTGGTAGGAGAAACCCAACTCGGTCGATAGCGCTAGTTATGCGGTACGTATCGACCTTCGATATATAAATCACGTTGATACGTAGACAGGCTCGCAGGGCGCTCATGTGGGACGCAAAAGATACTCCGATGATGCTCGCATCTGCGGTTGCTCACAATCACCTATCATGATCTTCCGACGATCTGCGATGGTTGTCTACGTACCATCATTGGCGATGCACTCCTGCCATGACTGCTTTTTCACTGGGTGACCTCGGTGCAGAGCATATCGCTCGAATATCTGGGTGCGGTGTGACGCGGCTAGTGACAGTGGCTCAAACTTGGTGCGTACTGGCCTACAGGCTACACTATGCATTCCGCTTATACTTGTGGCATAGCCTTGAAGCATCATGCAGACAGGTCTGCAACGCTCTAGATATGCGCTGTGGGGTGGACTTGCTTTGTAGCGCCTATTTCTGTACCCGACGCTCGATCTCGGGGCCGCAGCCTGAGGGCGCACCAGCGTGATTGTACTCGTATCATCGATTTGCACCGCCTTTATCTATAGCTGACAGAAGCGTCGCAACTACTCAGGTGATCATGGGCTCATGTATGTCTACGGGAGCTCCATGGTGTCCGTTCTGCGAGGCGGACGGGTATCAGTATCCGTATCGACCTTACTTCGTACAGGTATGCCGCCGAGAGCTCCGCATCGGAATACGACTAGCGCAACATTCCGACAGGAAGGTTCAGTCGCTATACTGGTATGGCACAGCGTGAAGACTTCGTTCTGCTTTGCGAGCGTCGTCAGCATACCGAGAATTCAGCATTTACGTATTTCGCGAGCGTCAGCGTGGCTGCTGAAGCTTCGTCTAAGAGATCCCACGCTCGTTCTCTTCTTTCGACTTGATTCTTCCGTTGCTCTGTAATTGATCCACACGTGCTCATGGCCAGTAGAGCTATGCACTCTCAATGGATGCAGCAGACACGTAGTCACTCAGCGTGGCTGAACGGCGCGGACCCAACGTTATAATCCACCACTGTGTCTACTATCGTCACTTGAAACGAGTCATACAATTCAATACAAGTGCAAAACGTACGTGGCATCTTTCCTTACTCTTCTACTGCGGACCGGCTAACAATCATATGAGTGGACACTATCCAGACGTATTGACGAAGCATCCGACCCGGCCGGGTGCGTCTGAAGCAGGCGGCAGACCGGCTGTTCAATCCCTCCCCGCTTGTCGCGTTGCTGAATCTCACGATATGCTCCCAACCCTATTGCTGATGATCGGGCGCTCTTAGAACCGGCTACTCGCCATTATTGCATGGCGGATGGTAACCCACAAACTCGTACAATGCGTCTGTCCGTCTATTACCCGGTTTGGACTATTTCAACAGGGACGGGTTCGTCCGGAACACAAGTGTTGCCCTTTGGTCCTCTCCTTCCATTCAAGTCGGCTGACGGATCCGAATCCCGGTGGAAACTGGACGTGCTGTCTAGCCAGCAACTCAGTTGAGGTCGACGGGAAAGTCGATAAGTTCTCTGACCGTCTTGAACTCCTCCGCTTTCAGCCATGCTCATTATCGTCCACACAGCCCAGCTCTTTACTTGGTAAACGACGCTCTAGATGATTGTTGAACACAAGCCAGTCCGCAAGAATCCGCGCCTTTTCACTATCGCGTGTCCAGGGTCATCAAAACGTCGTCGATTGCTGTCTACGCCAACTCTGCGCAACCGCCTGCTACGAAGTATGGGCCAACTTCATGATGACCGGGCTTACGAGTTCTCAATCGTGGTCAAGGATTATGCACGGACGAACCACTTGAACTATATATAGTGTCGTCTTAGTCCAGTGCGTGTGCAATTTGATATGGAATCTCGCTGCGGACTTAACGGTTACATCAGCACTCAAGATGCGCGTAACGTAGCCCATCCGCAGCCCTGCGCTCAGGCTCTTGGACGTCGAACAGACAGATATGTACAGCCGGGGCATATCCGTTAGCGATGGTGGAAGCTTTCCGTAAGCCAGCAAGTCGTCTCGGATCCTCGGAATACATAGGCCAAGGCCGCCCTGCGTGGCAACACATTGACCCTCGTGAGATCAGGGAAGGATCTGCCAATGTGCCATCATTTGGAAGGGCTTGAAAGTGGCAATGAATGGGCCGCGACGTCCATTGTAGGCCGAACTTGATTTTCGCGCTCACAGAATGACAGACCATCTCTCACAAATCTTCGGATTTCCCATGCTGTCTACATATATTGATATATATCTTTGTACTGGGGCGCTGACCAACTCAACCCGTTGTAGGATACCGCGGGACATGTAGGAACGGCGAAGGGCGCGGGCAACTTTGTTCAACGCCTTCTCTTCCAGCCTTACGCCACTTCTACACGTACCGCACGGCTCTCCAACACCGAACCACGAGGAAAGCTTCTGACCTTGCTTCTGACTACGATCCCCGGCTGATCATCTAGGCTAGCATATGTAATGACACCTTCGCCCACGACGGTCACCAACCCCATGCCGACGTGATTTTCTCATACACAGCGCGGCTAACTATCTTCACTGTCCTCGTATCTGACTTCATCTCCAACAAGCACCATGACAGCGCCGGTACCGCCTGGGTCCTGGCACGTAGCAGCTCCTGTTCTGCACTCACCAATTCCTAGTGCGAGTTCGCCGACTGGACATCGCCTATTATGGGCGAGAAGTACTTCGTAAGTTCCCGTGAGTTCATCTTTCTCCTTATGTGCATGGTGATGATACACTTCTAGCACGGATGAGACGCAGTGCGTGTAAGACGTATGAGCTAGCGTGCTGCTGTTCTGTCACTATGTGCATGCGCCCGCGACCTCGCTACAAGCCGTAAGAGTTCTCGAGGTTAATCCATGTCGCCGCGAACTTCTACTGACGCACAAACTACAAGGGGACAGAATCGCTCTTTCGATAGTTAACAATGTCAATGCCGTGACAACGTATCAACGTGATATCCCGATGCCAGCGTAGACCCAGCGCGCGAGTGCTAGACTAACACGCCTAACCGTTTAGGGGATCCTTGAAACGGCCATGTATCCACTGTCTAGTACTAACATCGAGAACGTATCCGTGCCGGATCCCGGTGTGTCTACTCTCTCCCGCGAAGTCAAGATTATAGGTGCTGACCTGAACAAGGACGTACCGATGTAAGATGCTGGATACCCCTTGCGTTCCGCTCCAGAAAAAGGCCGATGCCCGCTGATTCGGGTTCTTTTCTGATTACCCAAAGGCCAGCGATGATTATCCGTACGAGAGTGGACGTTCTAGTGCGCACGGGCAGCTCGCATTCGTGGCAGAACCACGGAAGCTCACGTTCACCGCTTCTCTGAGCGGCGACTTTGCTGCATATCGATCTCTACGGACAGATCTACGCCACACGACCCTTTGTTTAATCGCTACATACGAGTATCTGCAAGGAGATGCCCTAGATGCGCTCGTTTCCGGCGTAAGCCGACATCTACGTCCACAACAGCAACGCGGGACTTGTGGTCCACAGCTTCACCCAGCGAGCGCTTCTCTGGCTCTGTACTCTGGAATCGGCCGCGAACAATCTTTACGGCCGTTCGGCGCAAGCTCCCATCTCCATTCAATGCGCCGGTAATGTAGGATCCGCTGTCAACAACATCGCCAGCGAGCGGTCTTACGACTCTTAACTCAGGACCCAGCCGAGAACTTCTATTATCGCCTCATAGACCCTCATCCATACAACTGGACAAGCAATGCGAGATCGGTGGCCAACAGCCTCACCAGCGAGCGTCTCTTGACCTACCAGTTGAGGATCCATTGGATAAGCTCTGGTCCCGCCTTGTACAGGTTCACTCTACATGTGTACCAACAATGTGAGATCTATCATCGTCGGACTCAGTGACGAGCGCCTCAGTGCCACCGAGGGAACCCGTCGAACAAACTCCCGTTCGTCTAGCGTGCGCTGCTCCCCTCACCCTCGTAGCGCCAGATCAAGGACCTGTCTAGGGTCCAGGACCACCAGACCAGAACGCATCGTCACCTCCCGCCTTGAGGTCATACTCGGTCGAACAAACTTCACCTCCGTTTAGGCGTACTCTTTCAGCCTTCCTCCTTGCGCTAGCAGAAAAAGTCCGCTCAAGTACCGCCGACGCAGCCAGTATGAGTATGCAGTATCCCCGGTGATCATACCACCACTTGGCTGCGTTACCGTTGCGGATGTCCGCTTGAGGATTGCCATGACATCGATTTCACCCCGGACACGCCTCGATGACCGAGGACAATACGGTTGAAACGGCATTGTGAGAGCCGCAAGGACGCTCTGATAGTATTCAACGCTCCATGGGGTTACCTACGTTCGTCTGCGTTTGCGGGTCATGCAATAGGCGGATGAGCTACCGATGAACCAAGAGAGTGTGGCCCGAACTACGAACGATAGCCTTCGAACCCATTGCCCACGACGCAGACAATTGTCTGCGAGTACAACCCGCGCGGATCGGAACGCGTGCACACTTTACCTTCTCTACAGTAGGTCACTTCTCGGCAACCTCACAAGCGGCGATACTAAATCGGACAAGGACACATTTGAAGAACGGAGGACGGGTTCTTCGTCGCTACCACATTTGGTGGTCGTTGTTTTCTGCTCGGCGCTAGAAACCCGGAGATGAGGAAGTTTCTTCGACGCAGGACCTCGCACCGCTGGGCTGCTGGCACACCCGCCAGCCCGCAGTGCAATAACCGATACGTTCTACGATTTCTCGGTATGTCGATCCGTCGCTAAACGCGTATTCCGCACAGTACTGAACGTGAGCGTCATTCAGTACTCGAGGCTCAAGGCTATACGCCGAAAGCGGACAAGGCATCGCGCGAATCGGGCGCGCGGCGGACCACACTCCCACGCACTACGGACGGTGCCTGAGCGCCAATTGTGTTGGTGTGGTCTGCGGTGTCCTGTGTTCTGAACAAAGGGCACGCAGGTTCCGGATCAGGTGCGCGCGCGTTGCGTGCGTCAAGAAGAGCTTAAGAAGGCCGGTATGGTCGATCGACCGGAGTACAGATTTCTCTGGTTCCTCGCCCCTCTCCTCTCTCCGCGTAGACGCGTCCTTGGGCTTATACCCGCTTATCCTTCGCATTCATTGAGCCGGTCATGACGCGCCCTTCTACTTCACACAGCTCGAGCTCGGTAGGTTGCCTAGTTGCAGAGTGTATGCGCGGTACTGACGCGCTCTGGCAGTACGAGTCTTCATCCTCTGCGGGCTCTACCATCTGCACGCCAACATCCGCGAGCGGATTAGGCGCGCGCAAGATTCACTTCAACCCGCACTCCGACTGGGACTTTATCGCCGCGACCGACAGCGAGCCCGTCGACCTTGACCTCTTACTCCCCCACTACCGCGCCGTGAACCAACCGCGCACGCACCGGCTGTCGATGTACGTCCACAGCCGACACGGCGAAGTCAAGGCCAAAGTGGTGCGTTCATCTCATCTTACTTAGCCGCTCAAAAACGATCGACGAATACGTATGCTGACGATGGAACTGTCTATCATTTTTTGCAGTGCCGAACATCCCGCGCTGCGCCCTTCTTGCTTTCCGTGCACGCGCCTAGTGGTGCTCCCGTCACTTTGTATCTGCCGAGTGACTTTGCCGGTACCATCCGTTTGCCTGTGCGTCCGGCGAAGCTGGCGTTGTCCGCGGGCTTTACGAATGCGATTCAGCCGCGCGTGATGCTTGCGGGGGCGCCGAGGCGTGAGGGGGAGGAGGCGTATGACATGGATGAGGTCGAGGTATATGCGCCTGGACCGGTGACGCTTAGGATGTGGGATGTGTGTGAGGGTACACCGGAACGTGCTGCGCGTGAGGCGTGGAGGAAGTTGTGCCGCGCGACGAGCAAGCGCGATCTGGGCCGCGCGGGTGACTGGGACTTCCTCCTCGACGACTAGATCCTCGGCTTAACGCTCATTGACGCGTGCGAGTGATCGACACATCCTTCGGGTTACCAAGCCTGTTCGACGACGACATCTTCGATTCTTCATCCGCTGGTTCAACCATCTTCTCGGACTTTACACTGCCTGATCCAGCGACTATCTTCCTGGACATATTTGTTCATTCGATTCCTTTTTTATCGCTTGCTGCTATTGTTCTGGTCATCATATCCATATTCCCCGGCATTGTCTGCCCACGCACTGTAGCATCATCAATAGCCTCGCATCCACTGTATCATCCGCATCTCCCCTGTGTATCTAGTACTCTCGCCTCTCCGTAGAGTAGAGCGATCTGTCCATGTCCTGTCTATATAGCATCATATGATCATGCGTTATGTCTGCCTCATGTTCAGTGGCAGGAAAAAGAATTGAAAGAAAGGGTGCCTCGTGGCGGTCCGTGAGAAAGACCATCACGGGCGGGTTTGGTCTGTCGTGCGGCGTGCGCGCTGGAGGGTGTATTCCCTTGTTTCCGCGCGCCCATCAAGTTAACGCAATGGCCTCGACGCTGAAGCTGCACCCGACGTCGGTCACGATGCAAACTAAGAGCCAAGTGCTCACCGGCGTCCAAGACGCGTACTGGTCCGACGAGGAGGTCCGCCCGTCTTAACACTGATCGCGCGCGCCAGGCTCACGCTCAGGTGGCAGGAAACGGCAGAGTGCCCGCTTTGTCTGGAGGAGATGGACGTGGGCGATCTGCACTTTAGGCCCTGCCCGTGTGGCTACCAGGTGCGATCGTCCGATGCAGCGTATATCGAGCGTACGCTGACAATATATCATTATTTAGATCTGCCGCTTCTGCCACAACCATATTCGGCAGAATTTGAACAACAAATGTCCCGCCTGTCGACGCGAATACTCGGACGAGGCATTGCAGGAAAAGCCTGTTAGTCCTGAGGAGTGCGTATCATGTTTTGCTGATCACTATTGAGGATGTTCCTTTAATCATCAACATCGGACTTGCAGCCGCCGCCGACTTGCGCAGCAGAAGAAACAGCGAGAGCGCGAGAGAAAGGATCTCGAAGCACTCGGTCGGCGCCACCTAGCGAATGTACGCGTCGTGCAGCGCAACGTCGTGTACGTCGTCGGCATCGGCCCGCGCTTTGCCAAGGAAGAGGTGCGTGTCGTGGGCAGATGCTTCGGGCAGGACACTCACGCCGAGGCTTTATTACTCCTCTACGCAGCTCATCTCGACGCTACGCTCGAACGACTATTTCGGGCAGTATGGGCGGATTTCAAAGATCGTGCTCGTTAAGCGCACGCCACCTGGTGGCTCGGCACCGGTGGTAGGTCTTTATATCACATACCACCGTCGCGAGGACGCGGCGCGTTGTATCGCGTCAGTCGATGGGACGGCTTCGCCCGGCGGCGGGAATGAAGTCATGCGTGCGAGCTATGGCACGACCAAGTACTGCATGGCGTTCTTGCGTGGCGTTAGCTGCTCGGACCACTCATGCATGAACTTGCACGAATGGGGCGACGAGAAGGACTGCTTCACGAAGGAAGACCTTACGACGCTGTATGTTCATTCTCTTGAAATGGCGACAGACAGACGCTGACATGGTGCCGTGACAGCCAACATGCGATCAAGGACACCGAGGTCACGCGCAAGACCGTCGTCTTGGGCAAGAAAGACGATTCCACTGGTCTGTCCTTTCCCCCGAAATACTGTTCAGGTACTCATGATAATATTTCAGCGCGTTTGCCTCGCTCTGCCTCGTGGGCGAACAAGCCTGTGCCCGAACGGACGACAAGCAGTACATCCACGGCGCTCCACAATCATACGAACACAGCAGCGCCCTCGGCGCGTCAAACGCGGCGGGAACGCGACAGGGTGGGAGAGAAGCCTGGGCGAGGATCGCGCGGCTCCGGGACGACGGCGACGAACCACGATCCGCCGCCAGAACCGAGCTCGTCCTGGAAGACGAAAGACCCGTCGAAACCGGTAGCAGCTGCACCCAAACCGACCCCTTCGCGTCCCGGTACACCGGCCCGGTCGACTACGCCTGCGCCAGCCGTAGCCAAGGCGGCGGCGAAGGCGAAGCGCAAGGCGACACCGCCGCCTACGCCCGCGCCGCCGCCACCGCCTCCCGCACCACGTTCGCCCACATCATCTATCGCGCACGAGTCAGACATCGGCTCTGCTACTGGCTCGGGCTCGCATGATGCACCGACATCCGCCGACTCGCCTGCACCGTCGACGCCTGCTATGCCACCTGGTCTGACTGCAGCGCCACCCGGCCTCGCGCCACCGCCCGGTCTTGCTGCCCCGCCCGGGCTCCCCGCACCTGGCTCGCAGCAACCCGCGTACCAGATGTCGACGCAGGTACAGGCATTGTTGAACGATGTCAAGGCGCGCCGGGAACTTGCAGCACCGATGACAGGCGTCAGCCCGTTCCCCGATTTGGATCGTACATTGCAGTCCTTGTCGGAAGTGAACGGCTTCTCGTTCAATCTCGATCCTAAACTCGCACCGACGCCCGAGGATGACGAGTCTGCCGCAAATGGCTATGCGGGAGGGTTTATGGATGCATTCCCTGGACTCCGCCATCCAGCTGCAAGCCCGCTCATGGGGCCGCCTGGTCTGGCATATCCTGCCGCACGCTCGATCTACGAGTCTGCGGCACGCGCATCGCCTGCGCCGGGGTCTCCGGCATCCTATACCGGTTCCTTTGACCCCTTCGCTGAGAGCACGGATGACTTTGGGTCCTCATCGTCAAGGCGCACTACGCTAGATGATGGCCAGCCGAAGATGTCACGCTTCGGATTTGCGCGCAATGGACGCCAGGGTGGCATCAGCTCGGCGTCTAGCCCGCGTGTCATCGCAAGTCCGCTCAGCACCAGTCTCAGTGGCGACGGTATGCAGGGTCAGAACAGCGCAAGCGGAAGCCTTTACGAGCAGTGGAACGCGTATGGCGGACAGCATCCTTTCGCGTCGCACACAAGCTCGCCTCTCGCTCAACATGCGCAGGCATATTCTCCGGCTCCGACACAGCGGTTCGCTCAGCAACAACATCAGCAGCAACAGCAGTATGCGCAAGATCTGGTTAGCGAAGCCGCGCTTAGGGAGTTGTTGGCGACAAGTCGTGCTCAGCAAGAACAGCAGCAACGCGCAAGGGGCAAGTCGCTTCTCATTTGGGCATTGCCAACGAGACTGACTCTAGTCTGTGCAGAGCAAGAGCAGCAACAGCAACAGCAACAGTACCGTTACAATATGAACGCAGGCTTCACCGACCCTGCAATCATGTCCGCCTCGTTCGCCCACGACGGACGCTACCACAGCCCGGCAATCGAGAGCTTCTCGCCCTTCGCTGGTGGCCCGCCCGGCATCCCGCATCCCCCGCCTGGACTCTCTCCTACCCCTCCAACGGATATGGCCGCCCACGGTGAGTTTTATTCCCATCGGCCTCGTGCGGGTGTGCGGACGGCGCGGCAGGCGCTTGTCGGGCGGCTATTGGCGCGTCAGCGCTAAAAAGAATAAGAGAGAAAGAGAGAGAGCCGCTTGTCCGCGTCGTGTTGTTGTTGTCGTCGTTATCCGTTGCCATGCCTGTTCCCCTATTCCCGTATTTCAAAAAGACCAATCTCTCAACACTTTTACTTGTGCCCGCGCAGTGCCGAGCCCCGGTTCGGTCGCCGCGCAGCAAGTACAAGTACAAGCTGTATCGTCGCCCGTACCCGTGCCAGCTCCCGTTGAGCCCGCATCATCGCCCCCCGTCGTGCTGTCCGCGTCCGAGTTCCCAGCGCTGACGGCGCAGCCTCCACAGCCGTCTACCACCACTACCTCCGTGCCGCCTCGAGGGCCGGCCGGTGATCGTGCGGCGAAGAAGGCGGCGGCTGCGGCTGAGCGCGCGGAGAGGCGGGAGGCGAGGGATCGGGAGAGGGCGGAGCGTAGGGCGGAGAAAGCTGAGAAGGAGAGGGTGAGGAAGGAGAGAGAGGAGGAGGAGAGAGTTAAGAAGGAGGAAGAGGTCAAGAGGAAGGAGGAGGAGGAGAGGGTGAGGTTGGAGAAGGAACGGGAGGAGAGGGAACGCCGGGCGGCTGCTGCGAGGGAGAAAGCTGAGGCTGAGCGGAAGGAGAAGGCTGAGAAGGAGGAGCGGGAACGGCTTGAGCGCGAGAAACGTGAGGCTGAGGCTGAGCGTAAGAAGGTTGCTGCCGCTGCTGCTCGTGCTGAGAAGGAGAAGGCCAAGGCTGCTGCTACGGCCGCTCAGGCTGCTCCGCCACTACCGCCATCCAAGCCCGCTGAGCCTCAGGCGCCGTTACTGTCGAAGATGCCGAAGAAGAACAAACCTGTCGCGGCTAAGCCGATCAGGATCCCGAAGGAGTCGATTGACGATATCGCGGATACGATCAGCGCCGTAGGCGCTGGCGACAGCATCGGAGACTCCTCTTCTGTACGCGGCTCGTCACGTGGCCACTCGCTCGAACGCAACGAACCCGCTCCCGCAGAGCGCGCGGCACCGACCTCGCTTGCGGATCTGTTTGCACAACTCGCGGATGCGCATCCGGAGCTCGACCTCCCGCATCATGCTTTCTTTGACTCTATGTCGCTCGGCGCTGGAAGCACGGCGCCTCTCGAGCATGCACCCCTCGTACATGCTTTAAGCGCTCTCAGCGCAGGCGGCGGGAGCTTCGCGGGCGGACTCCCGCCTGGCGCTGTTGACGCAGCAGTCGGCTCATTCCAGCGTCTACTAGAGACGCTCACGCAGACGATCAGCGATCTCCTGCGCTTGCTTCCGCGCACGGCATGGGACGGTGGTGCAGGTTTCGATGGAGTTCTGCGCGACATGCTTGCTGGCGACGACGCGCTTGCTCCCGAAGAAGCTGCGCCCGCGCAGAACGGCCAGGGTGCAGACGAAGTCGCGGCGCTCACTCGTGCCCTCGAACGTCGTGCGCGATGGATGGAAGCCCAACTCGGTCGTCTCGAGGCTCTTCATCGTGATATCAACGCCGCTGCCGTTCGAGCCGTTCTGGCGTACAACGACGGCGGCTGGGATGCCGCGCGGTTCGCGCCTCGCGCGGGCGGCTCGCTCGAGCGGTTCGATAAGCTTCAGACGCTGAGTGCGGAGGAGATGGAGGTTGAATTGGTCAAGGCGAAGGAGGCTGCTGCGAGGGCGGAGGGTGAGGTTAGGGAGGCTGTTGAGAAGATGAGGGGTGTTAGGCCGGAGGAGGAGGATTGGGGGTTTGCGCCTGGTGCTAGTAGTGTATTGCCGGTGAAGGTGTAGGTTGGTGTGGTGTGTGGTGGTGTAAGCTGTTGGTGTTCTGGACTTGGACTATGCTCGAATAATTTCATCTTTCTCTTTCTCTGCTCTTCTACTTGCGCCTTCTCTTTCGAGGCTGCAGCAGGGGTCCGTGATCTGTGGTAAATATGCCGCGCAGGCGGTGTGGTGTGTAACAACAAGGACCCACATGGCCGCTTAGGTTCGTGTGACACGTGGTTCTGTATCTGTTGTACTCACGCATGAAGAAGCCGCTGGTTGTATCTAACCATCACCATTGCTTGCTAAGGACGACTGCGCTGCAGCTGTCTTTAAATACCTGCTCTTCGAGGACATATCCCTGCACTCATCAATGTCGGCTTCACTCAGCCTGCGACAGATCGGCCAAGTGTTCCTTCTTCGATCCAAAGGTCCTCTCGGTGACGATGCTACTATTTCCTTCCACACTGCAATCTTCCAGTTTCTTCCGGCGATTAGTGACAACAAGGCCGAAATCGCCCGCTCACCGCTCGCAGCCTTCGGGGTGAAGATGGATATAGTCATGCACGATATCCTCATGCGGGACGATTTCCTTGAGGAACCACAGGTGCGTAGTACGTCACCCTTGAGAACACACGTAATAATTAATGGTGGGCGCTGTCAGCGTGATATCGATAGGTTCATCCATAACACCACCGCGCTCTTGGGTACTGTCCGATCTGGCAGCGGCAACAACAATGTCGAGTCTAAACAGGCCTTGAAAAGGATCGGCAAGCGAGTTCCTGAGGTTGTGCAGCATCTTTGGGATAACCGTGATCGTCTGAATATACGGAATCCTGAAATCAAGGCGATGAGGAATAATCCGATCTGCGTGCTTCTCCTCACTTACCATGCGCAAGCCGAGAACACATCGTACGTCACTTACAATGACCCGTATGACCATTGATTGAACATGAAACAGCCGCATCCTGTCTCAATTCTTGCTGTATTGCTGGGTCTTCGCTCCTCATCCTGGAGCCGAGCTCGGCGAACTACTGTACCTCCACGCAAATCACTCTATCACATGTCAGGCCAATTCTGAGGTGGAGGCCATACACGAGGCCTACCTGAAAAACGCGATATTGGAAGCCATAGGGCCGGACGCCTTCATCCTGCGAGTTAACAAGGAACTGCAAAGACCCAAGATCTCGCAGGAGCACTTAGCCTCATGTCTCTCCGTAGTGCATGACCTGGAACGGCTTGAGGACTTCGGTCCGTACATTCAGAAGCACAAGCTGATGGACGTTATGTTGCAAACCATGGAAACATACAGTACGGCCCAAGACACGCATTATCGAACAGTCGTCTATAGCCATGTTGCTGGCTTTTTGCGGTAACCCCCATCCATCGACTCTTGCGTCTCGTATGCTCACTCTCTTCAACTCGTACAGAGCATGCGCAGCGCAGTTCTGCAAGGCGTTATCAACGCACTCTCCTGCCGATTTGGTCGTTCCAGGAGAGCATGTCATATCCTACATAGCTCGTGGCGTGGACCTCGCGGCTGACGAGAATGTAGACTTCGGTTCTGGCGAGTCCAATCAGCCCTCATACCATAGTCTTTGGGTGATAACCATCTTATAGGCTCCACTGACTTGATACTCGAGGACATTCGATTCTATAGTCTTTTCGCGCTTAAGATTGCTAGCATAGGAAAGGATCCACCATCGCTTCAGTTCTTGGAAGGCCTACGGGTCGGTGCGCGCGCGGTTTGGTGGCCTTGTCTCACAAGGCTGCAAGTTGCACACTACCGTACAAAAGGCATCGGACCACATGGCGTTCTTCTTGAGCGCTGGACTGAGTTAGGGACTGCCCTTGGTCTTGACGAAGTGAAGGAACGCAAAAGGCACAGGAAAGAGGAACGTGTGTTTTGTTCGTGGCCGAGCTGCAAGTTCAACACGGAGAGGCCTCTTTCCAAACTCTCCACCTGCCAAGGCTGCGGAGAAGCACAGTATTGTGGGAAAGTCTGTCAGAGGAGGTATAATTGCACCTCTGCCACATTGACTCTGACACTTACTCGACTTGAATCCAGTGATTGGAACCGCGGCGGCCACAAGAAACGCTGTGGCACTCGGATCCAGAAATAGACGATGTAAGTATTGTGATCCCGCGGCACTGAATATATACTTCAATTGACCGTCTGTGAGTCTCAATACTTAAGAAGGTTTGTGCGTGATCATGTGGGCATTCGCAAGCGACATCGCCGCTAAATCGTGAAAGGATGATCAGAGTTAAGCATGTAGAAGATGTGTCTGGGGATGATGCGTACCCGTCTGGCCGGACTGTTGATAATATGCGGTCACGACTCGGATAGAGAGTGGTTTCGAACGACACGATCCGTCCCCAATAACGCTCGGATTTCGTTCTCCAAGTCCCCCGTCATATTGTAGCAGCTTTCGAACTCGAGGTATTGGAAGGAAGCTTCGGCAACATGCGTGTCTCGTAAGGCATGTGCCAAGTGCCACAAGTCTCCATCCCTCAAGTTGTCGAGGTTCATGTTTATCAACTTTATACGCTCCAGGCCCGGGAAGAGCGAGGCGCCTTTCGACCAAAGAGCCCATGTCAATGCTGGTATATCTTCGTACCCCTTCATGCAAAGCTCACGAACCGAGGTGTATTTATCGAATACCTCGCGGCATTTCTTCCAGGCTATTGCGTTGAAGAAGAGTCGCGTCGCTTGTGTCATGACAGGCTGGGAAAGGAATAGGCGAAGAATCGCTTGTTCGATACGATCATTATCGCTTGCTGGAAGATATAACCAGAGATCACGTGGAAGCAAGTCTGATCTTGCACGACTCGCTGTTACACTGTATTCTGATATTTGAACGAGGGAGAAGGAGTCGCCCTGAGAAGTCGCTGGCGCAAAATGCTGCTCCAAGGTCTTGCTGCTCGTCGATATGACATCAAGCACCATAGCTTCCGGCAACTCATCGATATGCTCCCATTCACGATACTCGAAGGTGATGCGACATTGAGAGGGAACGGTGATGTAGTTGAAAATGGTGAAATTCTGAAGCCAAAATCCATCGAGATGAAGGTCCGTAAGATGAGGAAAGTGAAGGCAGCGAGCCTGATGGGAGCGAGATGGGCGGCAATCGAACATATCTTCGTTCTGCCAGAATTTGTATGTGAACCGTTCGAGCATCGGCACCGCTTGTAGGTACTCAATCATGCAATTGACGTCGGGCCATGCCACAATATTCACGAGCTCCAGCGTGCGAAGGCTGGGTACGAAGAGCTGTGGTAAAGGTGTGGCCGTAAGGCGACAGCGCTTGAGCTTCAGACTCCATAATCGTGAAAGGGGTTGCAATGTGAATATATCTCGAGGCAGTTCGACTGGAATCCAGACGTCAGAAGCGAAGCCTATGTCGAGGCTGAAATCGAACTCGAGCTCCTCCAAGCAATCGCTGGAACGAGTGAGGAATCCGAGCATAGCTTCGATGACGGCTTTAGAATCTTCAGATAGTTCTCTTCTTTCCGAATCAGCAGGATAGATGGCAGGTTTTACGGCTAGCTCTCTGATTCGCTGCCAGTGACGCATTACTAGCGCAGTGGCTCCTTCGTGGTCGTTGTAATAGATGTCAAGCGCGACTTTCAATGGGAGCGAGGGGCATCGAGAGAGGCAAGTTTCCGTCCACTCCAAGCTTCTGCGCGGAAGGTACGTCCTCCAAAGATCCTGTATCGTGAGGGCGATGGCTCTCCACCTCCCACAGACGTGGCTGATGAACATGCATGGCGGGGCTTTCGCGCTCCCGTTGTCGACGAGGTTGTGTGAAATCATGAGAAATATGATGCCCAGTAGCTCAGCCGGAAGATCCTGGACGGTCACGAAGGACATTCCGGAGTTGGAGATGAGGTGAGAGGTAACAGGCTGTACTGTTGCAAGAAACATGGCGGTTTGGAAGAAGACCTTACGAAAGCCGATGAGCTTGTGACGTGTCGGGTCATCGACCCGACGGAGTTTACGATTAGATTGAGCAAAGATTGAGCGAATAACTTGAAGCCTACCATTATCGACGGTTCCCTGTAGTGTTCGCATTGTTTTTCATGTACATGAAGCAGTTACATCTACTGCATATCAGCCATAGCTTTGTAATACGATTGATAGCATATCTGCGGTGGCATTCACGCGCACGACATTTGAGTGTATGATTATCTGCGAGCTACTACATAGAGCGACAGAGGGTACAGAATAGAAGCCTACAACTAGATAACACGGGATAAAACGAAACACTTCAACGTCTGTTTCAGAGTGTGTTTGAGCAAGACTCAGTGCTGAGCTTGCGTGCAAGTGGATCGACGCAAATAACATCGTGATCGCTCCTTGAACATGACAGCTCCGTGATCATGTCCGAAGAGGCTGATTCCGTACGACGCGATTACTTCCTAGTATGACTCGCATATCGTGCTCCATATCCCCGGTAATGCGATAGCAGTGTTCAAGCTCGAGGCACTCGAAGGAGCCTCCGACGACATGGGCAACTTGTATTGCATCTGCTAAATCGCGCAGGAAAGCCGGCCCAGCCTGGACTCTCACGACTAGCTTTATCAAGACTACGCGCTTGAGGGCCGGGAAGAGCGAAGGGCCTCTGAGACGAAGGGCGGTTGTGAACGCCATGACGTCGTCGTACTCCGTGAGGCAAAGCTCGCGCACAGCTGTGTATTCGTCGAAGACTTCGGGGCAGAGCCTCCAGGCGTCTGCGGTGAAGTAAAGTCGGGTCGCCTTGGTCATGACAGGCTGGGTAAGGTATAATTGAAAGGCAGCTCGGCTGATGCGATCGTTCTCGGTTGATGGAAGGTAGAATCTAAGTTCGGTTGGAAGTTGTGCCGATTCGTCGGAGCCGTGACCAGCCTCCTGTGGCATGTTGACACACACCGCCTCATCCGCAACTTTGACCAGGGAGTAAAATGCGCCATGAGAAGTCGCCGGTGCGAAATGTTGCTTCAGAGTTTCTCTGCCTATCGCCATGATTGCAAGGACCGTGGTTTCTGAAACACCGCCGATTTGGTCCCATTGTCGGTAGTCGAATGTGATACGGCAGTGAGAGGGGATGGAAATGTAATTGAAGATTGTGAGGTTATGGAGCCAGAACCCTTGAAGACCAAGGTCCTCAAGGCGGGGAAGGTGGACACAGCGAGGTTGGTGAGATTGAGAGGGACGACAGTCGAACTCGCCCTCATGTTTCCAGAGTACATATGAGAACCGCTCAAGCATTGGCATTGCTTGAAGGTACTGTATCATGACATCTACATCGCGCCACGTCCGGATGTTTACGAGCTCCAGGGTACGAAGACTGGGGGCGAACAGGTGTAATGGAGGTGCCGCTGGAAGGCTACAGCGCGTGAGCTTTAATTCATGTAATCGTGGAGGGGGTTGTGTTGAAAATAGATCTTGTGGAAGATAAACAGGAAGCCAGACATCGAACATGGTGCCGACGTCAAGGCTGAAGTCAAACTCTAGTTTTTCCAAGCAATTATTGGGGCGAGCAAGAAACCCGAATAACTCTTGGAGGTCGTCTTGGGATTCAGTGGATAGTCCTGGTCCAGAATCGGCCGGATAAAGAGCTGGCTTCATGCTTAATTCCCTGACCCGCGACCAGTGGTTCATCACTAGAGCAGTTGCTTCGGGGAGGCATTCGATGTACGAGTAACGCACGTCGATGTCGACCTTTAACGGGAGCGAGGGGCAACGGGAGAGACAAGTCTGTGTCCACTGCAGACTTTCGCGGGGAAGGGAGGTCAACCAAAGCTCCGGATAAGCAAGAGAAATGGCTCTCCATCGCCCACAGACGTGACTGAGAAACATGCATGGTGGAGCTTTGAACCCTACATTGTCGACGAGGGTGTCCGCGATTATGATGAAGATGGCGCGGAGTAGCTCTGCTGGAAGAGCATGAACGTTTGCGAGATCTGAGAGCGTAGGGTGCGAGTGGGCATGGTTCGTCACGGCAAGAGACATGGTGGTCGGAGGAAGAGAACGAACTCAAGGACATGGTGATCAATCCGCTGATCGGGATATCGGGCCGGTGGGAGAACCCACGATGCACGTACTTGACGCAGTTGGAAGGAGAAGTACAGTTACACCGTCTACTGCGGTAATACTGTTGCATTTTCAGCAGACGTACACGGCCCACGACAGAAATTTGGCGGTGCGCGAATGCCGACTATTATATGACCTCCAGGCGGCAGGATCTACGGTATACCGTATAGCAAGGAAGTACAGTAACCTTGGGAAGCTCTCGCTGCCCCAAACTCAACGCCCTCTCGGACCCGTGCCCAGCGAGTGGTTGCGGGAGATCAGGTGTTCAGAAGAAGGTACAGTAACCGTAAACATCACGGCCTGGAGCACAACTGCTAGAGACGCGTTCACAAACAACATGCGACAAGTAGCGAGACAGAGCCAAGCTTATTCCACCGATATGGGTTGCGACGCATCGCTGCCTTGTCTGCTCAACGGGGCGCTGTTCGACCTACTCGGTCCACCCGCGTTGCTCTTCGGTCGCGCTTGGGCGACAAGCTGATCAAACTCAGCCTTATTCGCTCGCTATTCAGGAGTCAGCAATGTCACTCAACCATGGATAGAAGAGTTGTAGCGTACCCTGTACTCCTTGACGTTAACCTGCATCGCAGCTTCCTTCGATGAAGACTTCTTCAGCCCAGCTTCACGCTCCTTCTCCCATTTACGCAGTTCAGCCCGCAGCTCAGATATACGTCTTCGATACTGAGGATTGCGGTCGACGTTGGCGTTGTAAATGGACACCCAGCGTTGATGTCGAGCAACGAGCGTGGTGTGGTCGCCTGTTGTCGGCAGCTCTTGCTCGGCTAAAAGGTCGCGTATCTGCTTGTCCTTGAGCATGTTGTACGAGACTTTGGGGAGGTAGTCGTCGTCATTGTCACTCCTGCTTCGCTGGGTAAGCTCGCGCAGTGCGCCTGAGCATGGCGGCCGCATGCTCACCTCTTCTTAGTCTTACCCTTCCCGTTACCTCCATCGAAAATCTTCGACCATGCATCCGACTGCTTGGTGGCAGGCTTGGTGGTAGGCTTAAGACTGGTTGTTTTGCATCCGTTGCCGATATGCGCGTCCATATCCGCTATTCGCGTGGGTTTCGTACAGACCGGACAAGGTACGAGCTCATCTAATAAGAGAAAAGTATCAATACACTGTCTCATAGATAGACGGATCTTATAACCGACCTGGCGACAATTCGACAACAGACGAACCACGCGGCTCATCCTCCTCGTCTTCGTCCACGGCGGATAGTTGAGCGGAGCTGGACCGAGAGCGTTTGTTGATGATGCGGGACCTGGACGGTCCAGCTTCGGAGTCTGAAGCATCATTTGAAGTCTTTCTCTTTTTGGCGGATCGTGAGTCAAACGACGGAGGCGGTCGCGATGGACGAGAGCGACGTTCGACGTCTTCTGTCGATAGTTGCAGTACGTATGGTCTAGATGTGGGTGAGAGATAAGTCACTGGTATGATTTTAGTCACTTGCCTTGAGCGCTTCCATGCCTCCACCGCCTCTTCCAGCATAGGATTCGTCTTCAACGCGCCCTCAGAGGTCTCCTTCCAACATGTCGGACACGATGGTTTGTCCAGTAGTTGCTGTCTCGCACACTTGTAACCTTAGGTCAGTCATCTCCGTACACATATTGGTGCATCATGGCATACCAGAGAACAGAATGTGTGGCCACAGGGCAGTATCACAGGCGCGTCATACAGTTCACTGCATATCTTGCATCTCAGTGCGGCGTCAAGACTACGTAGCCCAGGAGCATTATCGTCAGCCGGGAAGTCTGTGGGGTCTTGTATATCTGCTTCAAGCAAGTCTGCGAGTCCGCTTTTGACCATAGGAGAAGCAACAGGGGAAAGATGGTGGGCGGCGGGAAGCCGAACTCATTCAACGAACGCGCGTGGTTGGTCCGGAAAACGTGATCGCGTCGCGTTTTATCTCACGCCGCAAGCTCGATGACCCAGCGCGCCAAACGCGTTCCTCTCCGCCACTGACGCAGCGCTTATAGCCTAAGCGTTGCAGCCTATCCAGCTCACTTCACGGCTCATCTTACGATCATCATGTTGTCCGCTCTGATTGAACCGGTGCTTAACTTGTACGATTATCTACTTGAGCCTCTCGACATCTTCGCCATGCTGGGCGCGAATATTAGTTTGCTCGATATCGGCGGAGCGCTTAGGCTTGCGTTGGTTCTGCGGCAGATAAGGGGTATCATGGCCAGGCAACACATAGCGAGAGGATTGCCGCAGGAGTCCAGAGGAAGAGTAAGGGATATCACTGCGACGCTTACTATGGTTTATGGCGGTGAAGTTGTAGTCTGTAAGTCAAATCCTTTGTGCATCAGTGTGCTCTCAAGCTGAGACGACTGTATCCAGCGACCTTCCTCGGGCTTCAACCTTCCTTTGTGCTCTCTGGGACTGTCCCGGCACTGTTTGTCGGGGCACACTATGCTGTCGAAGCACTGCCCAGCAGCATCATCCCATCTATGGGCTTGTTCACTGAGCTACCCGCATCGGTCCTAGATGCATTCACTCGTGCGATGCTGGTCTGTAACATCGTTACGAGTACCGTCACCCAACACGCCTCTCCAGCCGTATCCACATCCCCTTGGACCCTGCTCCTCACGTCATTCGTATGTCTGTCCTTTAAACTTTCCCCTTCAAGCCCTCTGATTACATGATGCATCGATAGATCTTCGCCAACGGCGGACCTTTCTTCACCGGGGCACTTTCGCTGCTCTCGCCGGGACCCATGACACTCACAACTCCTCAAGAACTGCTCCCAGCAGGCTGGCAAGCGACAGACCTCTGGATTGCACCCCTATGCACGGCCATCTTCGCAACCCTTACGCACGCACAGCCCTTCTACACGAGTCTACACGTCATGCTCGCCAGGTTCCTCGCGCCTGCAGGCCTCGCACACGTTGCTTTCGACGGTCCTCAAGCGAAGCTTCTTGCTGTAGATGACGACACTGCACGCGCTGTATGCGTTGTGGTGCTTGCCACCGCGTTTGTCACGCGTACTATCAAGACATACGGTGCTTCTGCACCGTCGCCCACCGGTCCACCGAACTCCGAGAAGGCGAAGGAGGAAATGCGTAGGCGCGCTCTCGCTGCGCGTGTTGCAGGCGCGTTCTTCATCGAAACCTGGTATAGACGCTCAATAACTGACACATCTTCTTTCAGCTGGCAAGAAGGATGAGCTGAGCGAGAAGAAGACAGAGTGAAGACGCATTGTTGTAACATCGGTACTGACTGATCATGACATCATGACGCTGGATTCGTTCTTCGTGTATATTGCCTCAGTAGCTCTTATGTCCCGCATGTTCTCTAATCATTGTAGCTGCTCGTAATGACCACACTTCTTCATACTTGCCACTCCGACGGAACTGAAGCGATCATCCATTTGCTCACTCGTCAGATGGCTGAGCTTACCGTCCATAGCTAAGTATAGGAGGCTATGGTGAGTTGCTGGATATAACTAATCAGCCTAGAAGTGATTATTGATACTGGTCTAGAATAGGATGTAACTCATGGGTCTTGCCCTCAGATACCACTCATGGACACTGCACCCTGCCGCAGTTTCCCACTCACTACTTCACCTTGCCCTCAATCTCGTCTCCAGATCGCTTCGACCGTCCAGTTTCAGACGAGTCGTGGGACCTCTCGCAATAAGAACTAACAGTCGTCCCATCGTCGTCGTCGCTTGATGCCTCGGTGTATTCGTAGTCGGCTTCGCCCTTTGGCGATTCCCGAACCTCGAATCCCTCTAGATCCTCGGGAAGCTCCGTCACAGCGCTTTCCGGACTGGGTGGCCACGATGGCAGTTCCTTATACGATGATATCCACTCCCTGTCGATCTCGTCTCCAGGAAAGCCCAAGAGCGTCTCAGGCAGGATCTCCGACACAGATACCCAATCCATCGCGCTTCTCACCACCGGATCGCCATCCTCCAGGTTCTCTTCGTACACACTTCTTGGTGGCTCAATCACCTTCCTAACCGGTTTGGCCTTGACTTTGATGTTGATTTTGGGGCGGTGAAAGTCGGATTCGACTATGTATGGTCCCAGCCCAAGCCTTAGCCGCACGACCTTGGGAGGCGCAGTACACAACCACAACTTTCTGGCAAAGAAGCCACTCGACGTTTCCGGGATAGCAGCCAGATGTCCGTGCGGACCGAGGCTCGAGAACGGACGAGTGCGTATGTCGTGAGGGTGAGGGTCGCTCCCTGAGAGTGCGTTCCAGTTGAGTAGGAATGACCAGACGTGTTTGACGTGAAGAAGGGCGCCGGCAGATGAGGTGGGGAAGGAGCTCGCGGAGAGCCTGCATTTCTCGTTGTACTGGTGGCTGTGGTTAGTGGTGCGTACGGGTTAGTGGTCTATGGATGCTGTGCTCACGCCTACGGCAAGCTCGATGGCGCGTGCATCGTCGGCTTGTCTATACCCATCGAAGATGAGAGCAGCAGATGCCTTAAAGTCTACTTTCAGTTTGTGAGAAGGCATGGTTACTTTCTATGGTCGCTCCAATAGGCTTAACATATAGCTTCCGGGTGCACTCAAGCCCAGCCACATCCTCAAAGGTTTCTTTGCGGCACAGCCGGTTTGTGGGTATAACAAACTCACTCGAATTGCGCTAATGTTCGTTCTCTTTAGTTCTTTCTAGACGCTGCGACGAGTGCCTGTGCCACCAACGGCAAGTTGAAGAACCCAAATACCAGTCCAAGTCTCTGATCTACATACGTCGCATTCTATCATATATCAAGCCCCGTCGTTCTCGTTGCGCAATTCCTGCACCCGCTTGGAGACCATAACGCCCCTCGCCCTCTTCGAACGCGGCGCCGGAGCCGACGACACCTCGTGTTCTCCGCGCTTCCTCTTCCTATTCGAGCTCGGTTCCGCCTGAGGCCACACCTTGCCACTCACTTCTGCCTCCTTCTCAACGCGCGCCTCCTTCTCACTCTCACTCTGTTCCTTTTCCTTTCCTTTCCGACTCTCCAAGACCCTCGGCTTCTCAATCTCCGGCGCCTTCGCCTTCGGCTCGCCGAACACGAACGGTCCCGGAGGGCCGCCTGCGTGTAAGCACGCCGGCGCGAGTCCCAGACTCGGCGAGGGCGGTTCGGGCCACAGGTCCGCGAGGTCTCCCCAATAGACGGTGCGCTTGCTGGTTGGGCTGACCGTGAACTTTCCCGGCTGGTACAGGATGCTCGGTAGGGAATCCGGGGCGGTCATGAGAAGGGGCGGAAGGGGTATGTCTTCCTGTGGTGCTCGTCAGATCGGAGCCTAGTATTCGTAGCAAAGCAATACGTACAGTCGTCGCATTCCCTGAGCCTATACCAACGTACTTATCACAAGTATCTGCGGGGTCACTGTGGTCAATGTCAGTGTCATCTTCGTCGTAAAGCGAGCGGTACTCCTCGATCTTGAACAGCTCGTCAATTGAAAGAGCGTTGAGATGCTCGCTATTAGGGTTCAGAAAATCGTCGGAGTAAGAGAAGCCTGATGGGCTTGTCGCATGTGCCGCTGTCGTGGGCGGTGGCGAGAACCGCCAAGTCACATCACCTTCATCAACATCAAGTGGTTCGTAAGTCAAGTCCTCGAGACGCTTATACTTGGGGTTAGCAGAGGAATCGTGCACAGATACTTCAGTAGCCATGGTGGAGGGAGGTGAGAGTGGCAGATTCTGGAAGCCGATCGTGTCACTTTTATCCTGGAGTTGAGCTTGAAAGCGACCGTCAACCACACGCCGGTCTTTTGTGGTAACAATGGGCTGTGCGCAGCGAGTAAAGAGGAGCATTCGCCAAAGAAGACGGAGCTCATTGAGCTTAGCGTTACATGGAGACGAGTCCCTTCAACCTGTCACTGCCACCTCTCAAAGAAGAGCCGTAGTACGCACTGGACGTGTCTGAGTAAGTCACGAGAGCGCGTTTCTGACGATCGGGGGTATCGGCCCGAGATCCGTTGTCCTCGGAAATCGCGTTCTCTGCTTCGTCTTGCTCTTTTCGGACTGCCATCCATCTGCCTCTTGAATCCATACAATCTGATTCTATTGCTCAACATAAGTTACATATACTCGTCTGAAGAGTGAAAATGGCGATCAACCCAGCCGAAGATACCGAGTTGTACGCCCCTCCCCGCGCACGCGCCACCTAAGAAACCAACGCGTACACTTCAGCAACGAAGCCCTCCGTAAACACGGCATTCTCCCGCCTCTCGAGCCCACACCGCCATCGCCCTCCCCACCGCCATCTCCAACACTCTCCGAGGAGCTTGACGACCTAACGCTCGATGAGCTCCGCGATGCCGCAGACGATGCAGCCGACGATGACGTTCAGCGCGCTATTGATAATAGAAGGAGGGAGAGGTTGATGGCGGAGGCTAGGGAGAGACAGTTGGCTAGGTTTGGGGAGGTGTTGCCGATTGGGAGGGACGATTATACGAGGGAAATTACGGAGGCTAGTAAGGTCGATGAGGCGGGAGACGAGAAGGGCCGTGGGACAGGTGTCGTAGCGTTGCTGTACAAGGACGGGTGCGCTTTTGCTGTCTACCTTGAGTAGTAACTGGTGATGTACTTATGCTGTGACGTGTCGCTCAGGATACCGAGGAGTGATCGCACGTTCGAACATATTCGAGGGTTAGCGCGCAAGCACCCGCGAACAAAGTTTGTGTCGATCGTGGGCGACAAGTGCATCCCGAACTTGCCGGATGGTCGCGTACCGATGTTCATTGTTTACCGCAAGGGCGACATTGTCACTCAGATCACCGCTTGGGGTGCTGATAAAGACCGTTCATCCGAAGGTAGACTCTATGTTTACACTTCTAGCATGATATGTACTCATAGACACCCAGAACTGGAGGCCGTGCTGATCATGAGCGGCGCCATCGACCCACCCACACATGCACCAGAACGAGAGAAGCGAGACAGTGAAGACGAAGACGAGAGCGAAGACGAAGGTGGAGATAAGTCTTCGGGTATGCGCTCGCGCGGTGCCTTCGTGAACCATACGACGAAGAATGTACGCGGGCCGGCGAAGAATGCGGACGACTCGGACTCGGACTTCGACCTGTAACTGCAGATGTGATACTTTCAGGCAGGGGCGCTGTGTGTCCTCTTGTAGACCAGCGTCGTCTATCAAATGCTTGACATGCTCTGACATGCGACCCTCTACTCGAGTCTATAGCATCACAGCGAACGCTTATCATGACTCAACCTTACCGTTGCGGCAACCCTTGATACACAAGAAAGTCTGCGTTCGGAAGAGCGTACACTTTGGCCATGAGTGGTATGATTTTGCAGCTAAGACCGGTGCCGACCCAACTGTCCTTGACCTGCCTATAGCTGTATCATGGTCTTGGTCGCGGGTGCCTTCTTTCGGCGTTCGCTAGCACCCGTCCCAAGTTGGTCGTACATCCTTTTGGATATGACCGACGCTCGAGGCGCATATTGCCCAATAGAAAGCGTGTATGTGTCAGAATCCCCTCTTTTGTGCCAATGCAAGACAGCATGCTCAAAGACAAGATGGTTATATATATCGTACACGTGTACTCATTGGTACCACTAGGAGCATGATCCTACTACACACTTTCTGGTCCGGATACTTCTTTGGACCGTACCTCGTCTGACTGATCCTCGGTGCCGTCTCCTGCACCACTCCCGCTGACGTCGGTGAGTGATAACCCGTCATGTACCTCTCTTCGCTCGCGCACGTCGATGTCCAGGAGGTGCCCGCGTCGCGGCGTGGAGAGAGGTGAGCTATTTGAGTACGATGTTTCGACGGTGCTGGTACCATTATCCAGTCGATGGGTCGGAAGCGACTTGGAGTGATGCCCGGAGTACTTGTACTCGGAGGAGCCCGGGGGTATCAGGCCTAACGAGTTCATCGCATCATCGATGTAGGAACGCTGCGAGCGGACGAGAATGACGACAACGACCGGGTATGCTCCCTGTTCATATATCAGTGAGCATGCGGTGTACACGCCATTGAGGAGGCGGACCATGATATGATTCGTCATATATGTCCAAATGTTGGCCGCGAACTGCAGTTGAGGCGTTGATAGCTCGAGAGCGCTGACAGTAACCGTAGAGCTTATGAGGTATTGTAACTGTGCAATATGATCAGCCATGTACGCTACGTTAGCCCTTAGCGTGATACGTACAAAGAACAAAGCATATAACACGCCAGACTCGATGAGAATTATCATGACCTTCTCTACGAGTGTCTTCTTGTTGAGTCGGAGGTTAGATTTAATTGTGCGCCGGTAGATCCTACGAGATGCATGAGAACGGAGTCCGAGTTACTCAGAGCATCGTGCCTGGGAGGAGATATACCAGGTTTTCCAGCAGATCATGGCTGTCGCTGTGAATGTAGTGGCCATTACCATCGGTGGAAGCTCCAGAGAGAACCCTTGGATTGGTGCCATGGTCGCGCAGAACGGAGTGTCCGCATAGTAGTCGAGTTCGTTCGTCGCCTCGAACCGTGCCACGCAGTACGCGAGCAGGGACGCGCTGGCTACGTGGGTTGTCATCAAATGATGATCGACAAATAGACAGTGCTGCATACTTGAAGAGCCTACGAGCAGGCTGGCTGGAATGAGCAATAACCAACGCTCGCGGGGTCCCCTGTAGAAAGCCCATGTTCGCCAAACAATGATGGCATCTCCAAGATTTGCCTGGCCAGTCCATAAATTGGTGAAGCAGGTGAGGTATAAGAATACAAAAGAAGTACCATGAAGCCTGTCATTGCGTTCTCGATTATCCACGGCAACGGGAGATTATCATATCTGTCCGCGAGTGATTCCGATGACTGGGACGCCGGGTAAAGAGTGGAGGTGATTGTCTTAATGGCGTTGTGAACATCGATGATGCATATCGCGGTGTCGAGCATGAACATCGAGAGAATGATGGCGAAGATCACGATAGACGGCTTAGTGCGGCTCTTGAAGTTGCTAGAGCTTTATCAGGATGGAGTCGGAGGCATGGTCAGTTCACTCACAGGAGAATACGTCCGACAAAAACAACGAGAACAAAATATACAGCTGTAGAAACATAAGAGCCGTGAGTAATCAATATCGAAGGCGGGCTTGCAGTATGTGACTGCTCACTGTATAAAATAGCTTCAACAACGAGGCATACGATGCTCTCGACTGTAGCGTGGCCGATGCTGCTCAAGGTGTCGACATCTGAGTCTGATAATGTTGAGTTCGAGGAAGACATAGTTGATGGGGAGCGATGACCACGAGCACTGTACTCGAGTCTCGAGGATCATTTTATCTATCCAAGCCGTACAGCATCTGTGGATCTTCAAAATCGCCCGGCATCCAAACTTGACGCGAAAGACTGCATCAGGTTAAGTTTGGCAGGGAACCCTCCAAATCGCTCGCCCATAGGCGTCTTCACTTGATCATGTCTAGGGCACTGACGTAGGAATGCGAGCACAAAGAACCAAGTTAAGTTATCGGTGCGTGTCAGCGGTCGCTGGCGATCCGCACTGTCGGAGCGTAGTACCCCAATGATGGCATGTCACCAGAACAGCATTACAGCATGTACGCAGCACCGATGTTTAGTAGATGCACGCACTACGTAGTGGTACACAGACTTAGAACCAGGTATGGTCTATCAGCTGAATGCGGAACGCTAGTTCACTTTCCTTCAGCATTCGAACATCTTGGCGCAGGATATGAACAGCAAGTGGCTCATCGGTGAGAAGAGCCCAGAGATCGTAAGCGCATGCATGTTGCTTTCGACACGGTCATAAGTCATTGTTGACTGAATTGTATAGGTGAGCAACGGTATGATTTTTGTCACATGGACCATTGGACCTAATGGCATGGTTTAGCTGCTACGGTTGATGTAACCGACCAAAATTCGGTGTGCGACAATGGAGTGAGAGGATTTCGAAGAGATGCATGCTCGCACTCCCGCCTTCTCCCGCTGGTGCACGCGAAGCACGCCCAATTCTGGTTGAGATGTTGATGGTCAGCCCTTGTGAAACGCGCGAGAATATTGTGAGCGATAGCTAGGGAGCAGAGAACGCCTAACCGACCATTGCGCACTTTGGTCCAGCATGGTGGCAGCGGACGGTCCTCACTGTAACCCACAGGGCACAGGCGGCTTCGTGACGGGTTGGTTCAAGGCGCGATGACGTGATGACGCGCCACGGATTAGTGATAACCCTAACCCTATCAGTACGCGGTGCTCTCTTCTCACGTCTGCTCCTATAAGTGCTTCTTCTCTACTTGATTATCACTCCAGCGGGAGGGATGGGGATACGAAAATCCCTGATAGGGCTATGTACTTTTAGAAGGACGGATGTGTAGCCTTCCCCAATGACTGAAATACTTATCTTGTAAGATAATCTTATGTCATGATTCACAGGAGAGGCGGGAGTACAGCGAAGACGAACACAAAGGCATAGATGAGTCCTCCCAAGCATGAGCGCCTTCCTGAATCACATGGCGAAATACGTTCGCAGACCAGCGAAACATGCAGACCACTCGGACTCAGATCTTGACCTGTAACTGCAAGGGTGTCTGTATATCGTGCACGTGTATATATCGCTGAATAAACTAGGCGCGTGGTCCGCCTACACAATCTCCGGCCTAGTGACTTCTTTAGATCGTAACTTAACTGACTGAACCTCTGCATCGTCTGCATCACCTCTCATCCCACTGACGTCACTGAGTGATAGTTCATCGTGTATCTGTCGACGCTCGCCCACGTCCAGATCGAGGAAGTGCCCGCGTCGCGGCGTGGATGGAGGCGTACAGTTCGAGTACCCTGTTCCGAAGGTGCTGGTACCATGGTCCAGTCGATGCGACGGGAGCGACTTTGAGTGGCGTTCAGAGAACGAGTGGGACTCGGAGAGGTGCGTGGATAACGATGCATTGGTGCTCGCTACATTCTCAATGTAGGACCTCTGCGAGCGGACGAGGATGACGACAATGACCGGGTAGACTCCCTGTTTTTGCGTTAGCAAACATGCGATATAGACAGCATCGAAGAGGCTCACCATGATGTGGTTTGTCATGTAGGTCCACACGTTCGTCGCGAATTGCAGACGAGGTGTCGATAGCTCGAGATCATTGACAGTCCGCGTAGAACTTATGACGACTTGCAACTGCCCGATATGATCAGCTTGTATCCTCTATGGGGAATAGGAACGGCACATACGAAAAATAAAGCGTAGAGCACGCCAGACTCGATCAGAATCACCATGACCTTCTCTGCACGGGTCTTCTTATTGAGTCGGAGATTAGATCCAATCGTGCGACGGTAGATCCTGTAGGATGCATGGCGACGGTCAGGGCAGGTATGAGCAGCTCATCGGAGAGAAGGCATACCAGGTCTTCCAGCAAATCATGGCCGTCGCTGCGAATGTAGTGGCCAGTACCATAGATGCCAGCTCCAGCGAGAACCCTTGGGTCGGCGTTAGGTTAGCACAGAATGGAGCATCCGCGAAGTCGCCGAGTTCGTTAGTCGGATCGAACTCCGTTACGCAGTATGCGAGAAGAGACGAGCTTGCTACGCGTGCTGTCAGCATATGACAATGGATAACGAAGAAAACTGTTATCGCATACTCAAGGAACCGACGAGTAGGCTGATCGGAATGAGGAGTACCCAACGCTCGCAAGGTCCTCTGTAAAACACCCATGTTCGCCAGATAATGATAATATCTCCGAGATTCGCCTAGCCAAGCATGAGTGGATGAAGGGTACATCGACAAAAAAGGAGTAAAGAAGTACCATGAAGCCTGTCAGTGCATTCTCGACCATCCACGGCAAGGTTAAATTATCGTATCTGTCCGTCAGGGACTCGGAACCTGACGACGTTGGGTAAAGAGTGGAGGTGATCGTCCGAATGGCGTTGTGTACGTCGATGATGCATATCGCAGTGTCGAGCATGAGCATTGAAAGAATGATAGCGAATATCACGATTGACATCTTCGTGCGACTCTTCGAGTTGCTACATAAACAGTGCTTAATTAGATCGGGAACGACTCGACGGTGTAGGTTGCTCGCTTACAGGAGGATACGTCCGAGAATGACCACGAGGACGAAGTATATGGCTGGTGGTCGCCAAAGTCCATGAGTGCATATCTCAAGAAGTATCCTGAAGAGAGCCCACTCACTGTACAGAATAGCTTCAACGACCAGGCACACTATGTTCTCAACCGTAGCATGGCCAATGCTGCTCAGGGTTTCGATGTCCGAGTCTGTTAGTGTCGAGTTGGGTGAAGACATAGTTGACGGGAAGAAGCAGTGGGTGCATGTCCGGTACTCGAGGGGCGTTTTATCTGTCCTAGCCGCACAGCACCTGTGGATCCTCGAAGTCGCCCGGGATCCAAACTCTTCGCGAAAGATGGCAGCAGGTCAACTCTAGAAGTGAAACCGCCAAGTCGCTGATGTACGGGAGCCTTCCATTGAGGCATTGGGGTACTGACGCGGGATTGTGAGGACAACTACTCAGTTTCAGTAAGCAGTGCGTGTCAGCGGTCGTCAATGATTTGCATTGTTGGAGTGAGTGCCGCTGATGACATACCACCAGAACAGCATTGCAACAAGTGTGCAGCACCGACACCAAAGATAAGCGCGTGCACGAAACTCTTACTAGGTATGGTGCGTCAGCTGAATGCGGGACGGAAGTTCATCTTCTTTCAGAACTGGCACCACTTCGCACCGCACTCGTCCACGAAAGGAACAGCTAGTGGTTCGTCGGCGAGGACAATCAGTTGAACAATCCCGCAATCGCATTGACGTCTCCGGCGCGACTTGAAGCCATCGAGCTGCCTTTGACCGCATTTACGAGGATGAGCACCGTCGGAGCCCTTCGATCACACAAGCAGATGTTACAGTTTAATTAGCAGATAGGCTTGACGCATCCAACAAAACTCGGCGTGCGCCCATGGGAGTGAGAGGGTGTTGACGAGATACGTGCTCACACTCCCGCCTTCTCCCGCTGGAGCACGCCAACGCAGAACCTACAGTATCTCGATTGATATGTTGATTGCGCGAGAGTGTGATGTAATAAGGGTTCGTTAGGTAGACTCAACTGACCACTGCGCATTTCGGTTGGGCAAGGCGGAGGACATGTCTTGAGCGAGACTTGTTAAGTATACCAAGCCCACAGGCGGCTTCGTGACGGATTGGTTCAAGACGCGGTGGTGCGTGGCGCGGCGCCCAAGTACTAACCCTAACCCTATAAGTATGTACTATGCGGGGCTCGCGCGTTAAGTTTGCCAGTTTGTACCTTACAACGAAGAGCGCGGCGTACCGGTAAAGGATTCAGACAGTCCACTAGAGCAGGGAGACTTTGAGCTGTGGCATCACGGGCGCTTGTCTCAACTTGTTGATCTGTCATTTCCCGACATGTACATAGAGGAAACCAAATAGAGCAATTGTATAAGAGAGTACAGTTATCCAAGCAGGCAGAGATACGGATCATGACATTTGTATACTTACCCATCCTATAACGGGTGCACAGTTCACTCTTCAGCCTCTTCCTCCTCGACGGCCCCGTTCTCCTTCGCTTCATCAGCTTCGCCCTCAACCTCGGCACCCTCTTCATCCTTGCCGGCCGCCTTGCTTCCCATAACAGTCGCGTTGATGCTATAACTGAGTTAGCATACCACAATCACGTACTCTTTCCAGAGAAGGGAACGCACTTGAGCATGACATGAACCTTCTCCTTGCCATCCCCACCATCAAGCTCAACCTGCAGCCTCTTGCTTCCTTTCCATCCATAGCTACCCGTGGAGAATGTCGCCGGTTGCATCGAAATTCCACCGAGGAAGCCTGGGTCAGTGACGGCAGCCGACTCCTTGTCGTCGGCGATGGGCGGGGGAGTGTGCGTGATGTTGACATGCAGAGGAAGCGCGTGCTTCTTGAAGTGCGCTGCCGCGGGCGCCTAACACGCAAACAAGTTTGGTTAGAGAGTGAGGGAAGCTCGGAGGAAGGAGGACAGCGCACCTTGGGCCCACCCTTCTTCGCCGGCGCCTTCTTCGTCTCTTTGGCCTTGCTCTCGGGCTTGCCCTTGCTCTTCGGCTTGCTGTCCGGCGCCTTCTTGGCCACCTTCGCGTCTCCGCTGCGAGTCGTCACACCCGCATCGTCGCCCTTGCGTTTCGTGCCTACACATCGGATACCCTTCAGTTCTTGTTGCGCCAAGTTGAAGTGGCGCGTCAATACGCACCGGCCATTGTGATTGTGTTGGGTGAGTAGAGGTGGGAGTTTAGTGTGAGGCGGGGACAGAGTCAGCAGGGTGCGATGCGCTTGTTTATTCGGCGCAGGAAGCTTTATAGGCGCCGTCAAGAAGGGGTGGGACCAAGCCTGGATACGATATATTGGACGTCTGGACCACGAGTCGGCGTGGTTGACTTTGGGCGCGCACGGCGCACGGAACCATAGACGCGTCACGGTCGTGTTGACGACGCCGCGAGGCGCATACGTCACGCGTCGTCGCTGCGGTCCCTCGCTTGGCCTGTCTTTCGTGCGGACGCTTGAACCACGACCGCTTCCTATAATGAGAAATGAGCTCTTTGGCTTGTGTGCTATTGTTTTGTGTGGTTCATCGGCTCACAGGGAACTGTGCGAGCGGAAGAGAATATTCCTTTGCTTGCTACGCGGTCAGGTGACTTGGATAACCACACGGCCGCAAAGGGCGTTTCGCCCGCTCATGAAAGGCGCATAGTCGGCGTGCTAGCTTATATGGGGGAAAGTCGGGGGTGAGCAACCTCACGCTACTTCCAACGCAGCTTTGATCTCTGTCTGAGAATGCAATCTCTTAACGGTCTACCGCGTGCCACGATCGCGTCCAAGCGCAACGACGAGCGCTTCCGGCTTGGTCTTGCTGACGCAATATGGGGCGAGCCACCACAAGTGCCACTGGAAACCGGCAGTTCATCTTATGTGGAGACCGCGCGTCCGACTCTGTCATATCTGCAGTATAGTAAGTCACAATTTGCCGCTCATGTGGTCGACAGCGCTATCAGTGAATTGGCAGCCGAAGCTACTACACGCGGCACGTCTCTTTTCGCCGAGCAGTCAGATCCAGCATCGCTTGAGCCTGTAGTCAGCCCTCCATCAATTCCGGGCGATGGTACGGCTATGCGTGACGCGCTCGCGAGCCTGGAATTGGATGCCGAATTGAACGACACATACGGTCTTTACCACTCCTTCACCAACGGTTACATCTACGACGGACTATACGTCCCGAGCGGGCTGCTCGATGTCAATTTGCTCCAGCTGGACGAAGTCGAGCCGATGGTGCCGGCGGGATTATGGAAGGGGAAAGAGAATGAGAATGGACTGGTGAAGGATGAGCTTGGGACGGAAAGGTGGAAGAAGGAGCCGAAGTTGGTGGTGGCAGGGATGAAGAGAAAGAGAGGGTATGAGGCGGTGAGGGAGCGACAGGTCAGACAGGCGCTGGGCGAGCGGGACGACGATGAGCTAGGACCGTAGGCGAGTGCGCGTGCGTTGCGACGACGACTGTGTACGATAGAGGCAACGGACTTGCAATTCGGCTGATATGTACATGTACGCGATGGAATACAGGGAGTTGGCGCGGGGTGGACGAAGGCACATGGATCGGGACGATGAGGCGCGCATGAACGGATCAAGGAATGGAACTATGGCTTGGTACAATTCGTACATGTACACGATGGGCTACAAAGAGTGACACGCGAATTGACGGTGTGGTGGAAGCAGGAGCGGAACTCGAGGTTGTAAAACTATACAGTCACGTGAAAGATAAGAAAGACCGCAAGCGCATGAGCAGGATTATACGTATGCGTGAGCTCGGAGCATGCGGGGAGGGTGGGTGTACAAGATTAGGTTGTGATTAGGATGGATGAAAGAGGTGGGCCAGCCATGCATCTGAGAACGTATCCACGTCCGATGTCGAAGTCCGAACGAATGTTGCATCTTTTCTCAGGGACTCTCTGGCTCAATGCCATCGAACAACGCACTCCATAACACCGGATCTAGACTGTCATCGTCAAGCTCTGTCTCCTGCGCGTCAAAGAACTCGGCATTGAGGGGCATAATTGGCGAATTCAGTTCCGTCACGCGTACAGTCGAGCCCGACTCGTTTGGCAGATTGACTAGTACGCCGTCGACCATGACGAGTGCAGGGCTGGGACCATAGTCAACACTGTAGACCGTGCTGAATGAAGACGCGGTTGATGGCGTTGTAGGATCGTGACTAGGGGAAGAGGTCTGTGGGCACGCGTCAGAGTGAGGCAACGCAGAGGACGGACTTCGTTACAGTGCACTCGCGATCGTGAGTATCAACTCTTTCTGCGGACGACTCAAGGTAAGCGTGTCGCGTGCGGCTGCTCTCCGCATCCCACTCCGATGCAATGGCGTCCGCAACAGCGTTTGTGTGGGGTACATGCGGTGGCGAACTTGTCTCGGGCAAAGAGTTGACGGGTGTGTCACGCTTGATCTCCATGGCTCGCGTCGCAGGGGTAGTTGGTAACGAGCGCGCGTGATGCGAGGGTCTGCGCGGGCCAAGCTGGAGACGCCTCCGAGTTCGTGGCGAGCGTAGCAAGAGCAGACAGGCGACGCCGAGGATAGGCACGGCGAGTACGAGCAGCAGGAGCATGTTGGCGTGGTTGTAGATAAAGCGCAAGTTGTCGCCAACTGAATTTACAAGTGGCGGACCCATTGCATCAACCTGTCAAGGAGCCGTCCACCGGACCGTCACCGAAAGCAGCGAACAAAGCAACACGCGGTGTTAAAGTCAGGGATTAAGTAGCTCGGAACCAACGCTAAGGACAACAGATGGAATCAATCGAAGGAGACAAAAGACACAGGGCAAAGTAGGTGGAGAAGTAACAAAACGGTTGGATGAGCTATATACCTAGGTAGGCCCAAGCGTCGTATTGTTGAAGTCCGGCGGCACACAATAACGCGTGGGGCACTGACGTGATGCAGCCTTGTTGTTCTGCACAACATGTTGTTTGAGAACTTTCGGCCCGCTCCAGCGCGTATTGTGTTGAGTGGGAGGTACAGCCGAAGGCGCTTGATGTGCTTCGGCCTCGAGGGCACAAAGGCCACATCGAAGGGTCCACGCAAGCGAAACGAAGGCCGAGGTAATTTAACCTAGAACGGTAACGGATCCGTACTTGACGGTACGGATAAATGCATCTTAGTACGGTCCATACGCATCATGGATCAATCAAGACAGCTGTACACACAATGGTAGATCGTGCGGTTTAGTACTCGAAGCACGTTAACGTGGTGAGGCGACAGCGCTCGTCGACCATGCGGTCGCCTTGGGCGCCTCGGATAGTCCAGGTTGGAACGCCATCGGACATCGATGGGAAGTTTCACGCGCTAGAATTCGATTACAAGGACAATTGGGAAGTGCGATGGCTTGTTTGACCATGGGAGGAAGAAGGAAGTCGCAGACGCCCTCACGCGTGAAGTCAGGGTGAGCAACCGGCGCTCCGCGGACGCACCTGGACGCGCGTGCGACTTGCCTCTTGACTTGACCGCGCCTCTTCAGCAGAGCGTTGCGATGTTCACCATCCTATCTCTTCCAAAACCACCACCATGACAGTCGATTCTTCGCCAGATCAGCCTGTGACGCCGCGCAAATACCAGGAAGAAATACTTCAGCACGCTTTGAAAGGCAACGTTATCGCCGCGCTGAAAACGGGAAGCGGCAAGACGTACATCGCTGTGCTTCTTATTCGATACATCTGCTCTCTGCCTTCATCTCAGGGCAAGAAGATCGTGTTCATTGTGCCGACGGTGCCGCTTGTTCTGCAGCAAGCGGAGTATATCAAGAAACATGTCCCTTCGCTGCACGTCGCGCGTGCCCATGGGGGTCGAGTCGACAGTATTGTCGACCGGGCGGCGTGGCGCGAGAATATCAGGAAGTCAGATGTTCTGGTGTCAACTGGTGAGCGTGCAATGTAAGTATATATTGTGCGATTGCGCCTGAAAGGACGTAGCCCAGATATTCTTGAATCTCCTTACCCACTCGCACTTGAGCATGGACAGGGTGCGCTGGATCGATTCCTTGATGCATTCGTATCCAACACTGCTTAGGTATCCTTTCTTGTGCTCGACGAATGTCATCACGCGCGGCGTAATCATCCTTATAACCGCATCATGAACGAGTATCACCACTGCGACTCGGCCTTGCGACCCAAGATATTTGGCATGACTGCCAGCGTCTCACAGAACAAGGACGCCCAGAAGTCTATTGCTGACCTTGAACGCAACTTGGATGCAACTGTCTTTGCTGTAAAGGAACACCGGAGCGAGTTGGACGAGCTTGTCCCCGAGCCCAAGTTGGTTCGTCTCTGCACTTACGCATACGCACTTGTTAATGATTGACACAATATGCAGCAAGTCTTGGCCTACACGTGCTCTCCAGACTATACAACCATTGCTGCCTATCCCGAGCTCCCGCGTGTCCTTTGCGATGTCGTCCTCAGCACCCTCCAAGATCACGTCGACACTGAGCTCGCGGAGCAATTGGAGAAGATGGCCAACCGATATCACACCACTTACGGCCTTCTCGGTTATTACGCTGCGGAGATGGGCTTGTATACCGACCTCAGCGATGTTTTCAACGAAGTTCTCAAAGCTGTGGCCCAGATCGATACTGTGACTCTTCGACGTCGCTATCTAGAGGGCTCTGTGTTTCCTGGTTCTGGCGAAGGACCGACTCCAGTCATCGACGAATGCCTCTACGCTCTTCATGACGTTCTTCGAGAGCACGACCACTACTTTTCCTCGCCAGTGTTTCGAGCACCTCTTTGGCCATTCTCGATCGAGTGGATCTCTCCTCGGCTACAGAATCTCGTCGACCTTCTCATCGCAAAGCACACGCCGGCGCTCAAGGGCATGATATTCGTTCAGGAGCGCCATACCGCTGTCTTCATGACGGAGATCCTCAACCGTACTCCCGCGTTGCAGGATCTTATCAAAGCACGGTACCTTGTTGGGATTGGACAAGGTTCAGGCGAGATTGGGGGCCGGACTATGTCTGCGTCTGAGCAGAGGAGAGTTGTTGAGGCATTTCGGGGAGGAGATACCAACCTGAGTGCGCGTCACTTTGCATATCAATAAGCCGTACGTTGATTTTAGGTAGTCATCGCTACAGACGTAGCAGAAGAAGGGCTAGACTTTCCGGTAAGGCAATGCCACATTTACTGCCAGACTGAGATGCTGACGAGAGAAGGCCTGCGATCTTGTTGTGCGCTACGAACCACTAACGAGTCTAAAAGGTTTCATTCAGTCTCGCGGACGAGCTCGCAAAGCCAACTCGACCTTCGTCGTGATGATTCAACAAGACACGGAGGATCTTGCGCAGCTTGAGGCCCTTATTGCACGAGAGGAAGAATCTAAGGCGCTCACGCAGGAGGCCCAGCTCCGTCTACCGCCGCTGGTACCGCTCGACTCCGAGGACGGGGAAGAAGACATGCTGGACGGAGAGCGGTTCGTGGTGCCCACAACGGGCGCTGTCCTCACCTACAGCAACGCGATATCGCTACTCGAGCGGCTCTTCTCGCTTATCCCGCGCGAGCCGTTTACACCCGATCCGAAGCCGAGCTATACCATCGCTGGCTCGTTTGAGTGCACCCTTGAGCTCCCTGCATCCGCCATACCTCTGCCACTCGCTGATCGTACCTTCCATGGCCCCGAGATGCCATCAAAGCGCCAAGCACGCAATGCTGCTGCGTTCATGGCCGTTCGACGTCTCCATGAACTCGACATCTTTGACGCATATCTGTTGCCGTCTCGTCGCCACGGTGGGCAGGAGGATGCATTCGGGAGACCGTTGGTCAACGTGGCTGATGTACCACCCACCATGGACGTCAAAGTTCGCAGTCCGTGGACGCTTGGTCCCAAGCTTTGGGTACACGCTCTGCGCGTCGACGGACAGCTTGTCGCTGGCCTCATCACTGGATCCATCCTTCCACCTGTCGACATGACCTGCGATGGGAGTGGATATCGAACTGGCGATGCAGTTCCTGTATCTTTCGATGAAGCGGGAGAATGGAAACAACGGGAGATGCTGCAGCGGTACACAGACGTCAGCATTTGGTGGACGATCTCCTCCCGTCCACGCCCAGACCCGTTGGCCTGCTACGTTGTGCCCGTACGCGATGACCTTCAACCCGACTTCGACGCGATCGAACAGATGCTTCGAGTCCCGTACGGCTCGTTCGAGTGGGCACCCATATTGGACGCTTTAGCCGGACGCGTGCTCGTCAGACATCGCTTCCAGCACGGTCGGACATATCTTCTGCACGCCATACGTCACGACTTGACCCCGTTATCTACTCCTCCGGACGATGCGCGAGAGGCCGGGTACTCGACGTATAAGGAGTATCTCGTTCAAAAGCTGAAAGCGAGAAATATCGATCCTGAGCAGATTCCGTCGGATGGGCCACTCATCGAAGTGCACCGCGTCAACAAGCAGGTACTTGGTTCATTCGACATTGGTCCGGATGGCGCCTGCGCCTCCAATCCTCCTTTCATCGATCCACGACCGTACTTCCTGCCCATTCGCGCGTGTACCTGGTCGACTCTATCTGAGCCCATGTTCAACCTATACCGCGCTTTGCCACGTCTTCTGCGCTTCCTCACCTCCGTATATCGCGCTCGCGCTGCTCGCTTTGCACTTGGGCTACCCGCTATCAGCGACTTGCATCTCGTCGAAGCGCATACTGTGCCCAATGCCATGTCCAGCTTCAGCAATCAACGGCTTGAGACCCTCGGTGATCTCGTCTTGAAGGTTGCGACAAGCGTACATCTGTTCAACCGCTTCCCGGCATGCCACGAGGGCCAGCTCGACCGAAAGCGCTCCATCTGCATTCGCAATACCACATTGCTGGCGCACGCGAAGCAGATTGATCTCGAGCAATTCTTGACGGCCGAGACCCAGGACGTGCGCACTTGGCCGTACATCACCATCTCGCAGGATCCAGAGGAGGTCGACCGCCGGGTGAAGAGAATCATGCCGCGCCGCTGCCTTCAGGACTGCATGGAGGCCACACTTGGTGCCGCTTGGCTTTCGGGGGGCATGGACTTCGCGCTCCAGACTGGTACCGCCCTCGGGCTTGAGTTCGGCGGCACGATCCCATGGTCTTTGCGCTATAGCCGCGATCCTGAGCCACAGAATGTGCCGCCAATCTTCTGTGAGCTGCAGGAAAGGCTGTGCTACTGGTTCCATCGCCCAGACGCACTGCGAGAGGCATTGACACACCCAACATGGTCCAGTGATTGCATTTCCTATCAACGCTTAGAGTTTCTGGGTGACGGTGCGCGATTTGCCTTTCATAGCTTGCATGGGTACTGACGCGTGTTTAGCATTGCTCGACCTCCCCATCATGGATTACCTATACCACAAGTTCCCAGCCGCCAAACCCGGTCAGCTCTCTACGATGCGCGAGAGCGTCATCTGTGCACCTGTACTCGCTTGGCTGGCGGTGACGAAGCTCTCTCTGGATACCCTCATCCTCGTCAACAATGTGGAGCTATCTCTTGCAATCGAGAAGTATGCGGTCGAGCTACGCAGCCTGTCTGCTGCGACGATTGTGCGCGAAAGCTGGGCTCATGACCCGCCGAAAGCGCTTTCCGACGTGCTCGAGAGCGTTGTCGCCGCCGTGCTGCTGGACTCCGCATACAATCTCGAGAGAGTGAACGCCGTTGTCACTGAACTCATGCGCGAGGTTCTCGAGGAGCTGCGGCCGGACATGCAGCGCGACCCCGTTTCACGTCTGATGGTCTGGACGGCGAAGCAAGGATGCCGCAAGATGCAATTCCAGTCCGTATTCCCTCGGTTAGGATGTTCTTACTAGCGCCCATCTGACTGCTGTTATCGTACAGGAAGTCACGCAGCGCTCTCAGGCGTGAAGGCTACGATACCGCGGGCGTCGTGGTTCATGGTGTCTCAGTCGGCGAGCCGGTTCAGTCGTCCTCGCTCTCCGTATCCAAGGCATTCGCGTCAAACCAGGCACTCAAGCGCTTGCAAGACAGCGAGCAGGAGCATTCGCTGAAGAGATTGTGCAACTGCACGCGCGAAGACGCTGGCTCAAATGATCTTGGCATCGTCCTCGCTATCGCACCACAAACCGCAGCTCTTCCTCTTCCTCAAGCGACAAGCACGCATGCCACGGGCGAACTCGCCGAGTTTGACGACGGAGATCATGAAGACCTCGACGACGGTACAGCGGCCGGTTTTGCGGGGCTCGCACAACAGAAGCTTCTGGCAGAGCGTGAGACTGGCGAAGGCGACCTACCAAAGCATGAGAACGATGACGAGGCGGGCTCTGAGGCTGAACTCGGTGACTCGGACTTACAGCTTGATGTCGACGAGGGTATGGACATTGATGTGTCTTGAGCTTAGAGCTGTAACCACAGGATATCCCAGCCTCATGTATCACGCATATGCAATACCTGCGTCCAGACCTTCTTTCGTTGCTCCTATACGGCGAACTGTGGTGCATCAGCGTCAGCGGCGTCTCCTTACGCCCAGCACTCGTGTACTACTCGTGTTCGGCCGGATCTTCCGCCTTCCGCTGTTTAGCGCGTATTTCTGACAGTAAATGTCACCTGACATAGGGGCTTGGGCCACTTCCTCATGTTCTCTCAGGGCTGTGGCTTCGTCGTTCGTCGCTATTGCGCTGCCACTCTGCGGTATCGCCGTTCAGTGCAGCGCAGGATATTGAATTTCAACCTGTTGTGAGGTACCGAGACGAGTACTCAACGCTCAGCAGGTGTACTCGACGAGCGCAGCACTCCGCGCCTGCTCTCACAAGCGCCACTTGGCACGACCTCGATATTGGTTGCCGCGGCGTTCGTGTCTTCCAATGATGCGCTTCCGTATTTCAGATAACGGCCATGAAAGTCGCGTGTCGGACATGCTCTAATACTGAGACTGACACAACGACACGAAGGGGGCAAGCTGTTGCTCGTCATACATTGCGCGTTTCTTGAACAAGCGGGCGCCGTTTCTCTTGCAGCACTACAGCGGACAAGGGCCACTGGAGCTCGCACATTGTTATCTTCGACTGACTTTCCTCGAGGCAGCGCCACTCCCATGCTATCTCCTCTGATACCTCAGCGGACCGCAGCGTGGGGGGCTACCTGAAGACCGTTACGAAATTCGGCCTTGTGTATAAGATCCCCACACTTCCGAGCGCCTACTTCATCTCCCCTCTGCCCCTATCCACATCATACCTTGTAACTTGCTCTGTATCCAGTCATCATGCGGCAACTGTTTCTGAACTTCCTGGCTACCGTCGGTAACCTTTGTGTCTTGTGTATCCTCCGAAATCCCAGCGACGGCGTTGCCCCTGCCAGTGTAGACGCCGACTCCACCGCACAGGCTCGTTTAGGTCACATCAGCGCGCTCACGCGAAACACTACGCGAAGTAACGACCATGAAGTGCTCATACTAGGCGGCGGGATCTCAGGCGTCATGGCCGCGCAGTCTCTTCACCGTCGAGGGATACGAAATTTCCGGATCATCGAGGCGCGAGACCAGCTGGGAGGCAGGTTGAAGAGCTTCGACTTTGGTGTACCGGATCGCCGCTTTACTCTCGAGCTCGGAGCAGATTGGATACACGGCACGCAGTCAGGCGACGGTCCCACCAATCCCATATTCGAACTCGCTGTGAAACATGGTTTGGCTACCATGCCCAATGACTATAGAGGAAGCGTCAGTAAGTAGCTTCACACGTTTGTGCTAGAGCTCGTACTCAACCTCCCCTCTGCAGGTACATTCGACTTCTCAGGGGCGGTCGACTACCTCGATACCTTCTACAAGTCGGTCGACGCGTTTGTCAATCTCACTATTGCTGCTGGTATGCATCCCACAATGTACGCGTTGTACTGCGTCTGAATAAGTTGCGCCGACAGGCAAACGAGTTCCTCGTGGTTTGGTGGACGCAACTGCCCGTCACGGCTACTCCGTTGTTGGTGCTAAGCCGCGAACTCCGCATGAAATCGCGTCCGAGTATTACCAAGTGCGTGTCTTCGAGCCTCCAGCCCATCCGCGGCGTACTGATGTTGTGGACATCATCCAGTTTGATTGGGAGCTTGGACAAACACCGGAACAAAGGTATGTATAGAACACAAATAGTACATATGCGGCCAGCCCTGACTCCTAACTAAAGCAGCTGGATAGCGAGCGCCTGGGTATGATACTACGCGCAGGGCGGCCAGTTTCTGAGGTCGTTCTCATGCCTCCGGCGGAAACGCATCCGGACAACAGTCGTCCTGACTGCTCGTCCTGGCAAATCCGCTTATATACATTCTGTAGGCTGCCAACTTCACGTTCGACGTGGATCACGGCGGATTCTCGACAACTAATTTACTGACCATTGACCAGCGCGGGTTCGCGCGCCTCGTTCAAGAAGAGGCCGCGGGGTTCATTCAAGAGAACCAGGTCCTGCTCAACGCCACCGTGACGGACGTCGAGCACTCGCTCGACGGCGTCACGGTGGCGCTGGCGGACGGGCGACGCTTGAGCGCCGACTACGCGCTCGTGACGTTTAGCCTCGGTGTGTTGCAGAACGATGATGTCCGTTTTGAACCACCGCTACCTGACTGGAAGATGGAAGCGATTCATGGCATGACCATGGTGAGCATCTCTCAATGTAGAAAGCGCCTCGAAGTCCGACACTGACCTATCTTAGGGAACTTACACGAAGATTTACATGCAGTTTCCGAAGAAGTTTTGGTTCGATACAGAGGTAACCTTATGCTGCGCAGCATATATTCTTGATTTTTGAACAGTATCAGTTTGCTCTGTACGCCGACCTTGAGCGAGGACGTTATCCGGTATGGCAAAGTCTCGATATCGAAGGCTTCTTCCCCGGCTCTGGTATTTTGTTTGCGACTGTGACAGTGAGACGTTTGATGGCTTTGAGCCGTTGACATGCTCATACTCGTTCAATAGGGCGACTACTCGATGCGCATCGAGGCTCTTCCGGATGACAAGGTCAAGGAGGAAGTCCTTTCAGTTCTTCGCGCGATGTATCCTAACATAACGATTCCCGACCCTGACGATTTCTACTTCCCTCGTTGGCACAGCGATCCACTCTACCGCGGAAGTTACAGCAACTGGCCCGCAGCTCTCGTACTGGCCCACCACGCTAATCTTCGCGCCCCGATCCAGGAGCGCTTGTGGTTCGCAGGCGAGGCTACAAGTCTGAAGTACTTTGGTACGCTTTTGCTAGATGGTCAGTATTGGGTCACATATTGAGGCTTCGATGCGTATACTAGGTTACCTTCACGGCGCATACATCGAAGGGAAGAAGATGGGGGAGCGCATTGCGAACTGTATCGGTGGACGCGAATGCTCAACTCTGCCTCATTATGAAGAGGTCCTCAACGCCGCTCCTTACGATCTCTCCGACCTCGATTAGAGCTGTTGGTCGACGCTGAAAGTGCCGTTGTTTTCGTCTCTTTGGCTGCCTTGCCACTTATGACTCAGTGTACCACAAGACATCTTGCATATGCGGACTACGACTACTCACTTATCTCCTTGTACTGTACCGGATAATGAATCTCAATCAACTGTCTGCCGAACGATAACATCCTGAGTCTGAGAACGCCAAAAACCGGCCCGGTGATTGCCGTTTCGCGTGGCAACTTGAACACAGTTCTTTGACGTTTACGACGTCGCCGGCCACTTCCATCATCCCAAATTCCCAATGCACTTCTATCTTATTCTCCAGACCCTGACAGACCATCAAAGGCTCACGAAGGTCTACACCACGTGTTGATAGTAAAGCGTTTATAAGGGAGACCTGGCGTTATTATGTCCTTGAGCTTGCATCGGCCGTTGAATCTCCTTGCCCCCCTTTATATTGGGAGTGTGGCACGAAGATGTCCTACGCTTGCTGTGACTGTGAGCGAGCATTTGGCTCGTATGACCCCCTGATGCAGCACTGCCGCAATAAGGGACACGATGACAGTCCGTACTGTCTCGACTGCGATCGCTACTTCACGAGCTGGGCCTCGCGCGACCAGGCGAGTACAACGTGAGCCCTTCATGCCTATCATGTACTGAAAGTGTATTAGCATTTCAGAGATGCGGCTGTGCACAGGGAGGAGGAGGTCTGGACCGGTGGCGGGTCTCTGGATTACTACAATTACTACGATGAGGAAGAGGACGATGAAGACGAAGATGAAGACGAGGATGATCGCGAGCCTTACTGCCATGGTTGTCGTCGGTGGTTCAACGACCTGAACGGGCTTGATCAGCATCTTGCCACTCGCGCCGTGCTGATTCTCCATCACAGCGCATTCGATGGCCAACAGCATGCCAGATCAGCACATATCGTGAGGAGATCAGCCGATCCGCGCCCGAGAGCAAACATGCTGATTGTTTAAAAACGGGGAGGGTGGTCAGCACGGCGAAGCGACTGAAAGTGCAGCATGTCGCGGGAGGGTTTCAATGCCTTATTGTTTGAAACCATCACCTTGTCAGCACATTCGCAGCCGCAATCGCCGCACGTAAGGTCCTGATTGTTAGCGCCATCGAGGTCCATAGTGAGCAGCCGCCACAACTGGTGCTTCGATTGCTCAAAGGACTTCAGTAGCCCTCAGGCCCTACAGCAGGTGTGTTTACTCCCTTTCAACGTGCAACCAACCCTTAATTTGAACCTCCTTCAGCATGAGTCATCGCGTGTACATGCTGCGCGCGACTTCGATTGTCCGTTCTGTGGACAGGGCTTCAAGCAGCCTTCTGCCATCGCCCATCACGTCGAATCCGGCTTCTGCCCGCGTGCATCTGGGATCCATCGCCATCAAGTGACCAACGCAGTGCACAGGCTCAACATCGTCCCAACCATCTCCATCTCACGGCGCATCGCGGGAGGACCCTCCTCGACGTTGATCACGTACACCGCGACCGACCGCGCCTGGAATGCCGATGTCGGCGCCTACGAATGTTACCTCTGTCACCGCACATTCAGAGGACTGAGCGCTCTCAATACGCACCTCAACTCTCCCGCGCATGACCGTGATGAGTTCCGCTGCCCGAAGAAGCAGTGCGGCAGACAGTTCAAGGTGATCTCCGCGTTGATCCAACACATCGAGAGCGAGGCTTGCGGACTGGCGCGGTTCCAGCAGATAGAAGATCATACCCGTGCCTTGACTGACCAATTCTCGCGCATGCTCAAGTTCTAAGGATATCTATGCATTCCTGTTTTCGTCGACTCCCCTGTACAGTATGCTCTGAACGCTGAACTTGCATTTCTTGGGCCACTTCGAGGCCTCCTGGAGAGATCGTGCGCTGGGGACCTTTGTGCTAAGTGTATTTTTACCCAAGTAAGTTCGAGCAGAGTTCAGCAATCGTGCAACATATTGAGCCTGAGGTTTACAAAAGAGAACATGTCGTTGGAGGGAGCCGTTGGCAGGCGCCGGTCGTAGTGGATACTGCGAAGTGAAAGCGCTATGGATTATGTTTGTTCTATCCGATTACCAATGTATCATAACGCCTCGTGCACATGTCAAATCCTGACTTCCCTCACTGTACTGTACTGGTAGCACGAATCACAGTCAGCCGAATCTGCCAACCGACTCAATATGGCCCTCGCAAAAGTTGAGTGTGGCTCGCGGCCATAACCGGCCCGATGATTGCCGTTTCGCGTGGCAACGTCTTGAACAAGGTTCAACCTGGACGTCCACGAAGCCAACGGGTGCTTCCATATGCATATCGACCCTATATACACGTCTGTCTTACCCTTAGAACCTGAAGGGCTAACGAATGTCAAGTCCACGTGCTGATAATGAAACGCTTATAAGGGAGACCTAGCGCGTCGGTGTGTCTCGACTGTCCTCACCCCTCTAGACAAGCGTTATCGTCCGACGATGTCCTACGACAATCCGTACTGTGCTGACTGTGACCGCTACTTCTCCAACTGGTCTGCTCGCGACCAGGTGAGCTTGATGATTCACACATATTCAACATGTCCTAACTGACGGGGGTTTATCAGCACTTCAGAGATGCAGTTGTACACAGGCAGGCGGAGATTTGGACGGGTGGCCAGTCTCAAGGTTACTACAATGACTATGAAGAGGAAGAGCGCGTAGAGGACGAAGTCGAGTGCCATGGCTGTCGCCAGTGGTTCAACAACATGAACGACTTTGATCGGCATTTTGCCACCAGCAGTCGCCACAACTGGTGCTTCGAATGCTCAAAGGACTTCAGTAGCCCTCATGCGCTACAGCAGGTGTGTGTTGACTCCTTTTGAACATATACCTGACGCTGATTCTGAGCCTCCCTGTTCAGCACGAGTCGTCGCGTGTACATGCTGCGCGCGACTTCGATTGTCCGCTTTGTGGACAGGGCTTCAAGCAGCCTTCTGCCATCGCCCATCACGTCGAATCCGGCTCCTGTCCACGCGCACCTGGAGTGCATCGCCATCAAGTGACCAACGCCGTGCACAACCTCAACATTGCCCCGACCATCTCCATCTCGCGGCGCATCACGGGAGGCCCGGGATCCTCCTCGACGCCGTTAATCACGTACACCGCGACCGATCGCGCCTGGAACTACGACATCAATGCCTATGAATGCTACCTCTGCCACCGGACGTTTGGAGCACTCAACGCTCTCAACACGCACCTCAACTCTCCCGCGCATGACCGCGACGAGTTCCGTTGCCCAAAGCCGCAGTGCGGCAGACAGTTCAAGGTCATCTCAGCGCTGGTTCAGCACATCGAGAGCGAAGCTTGCGGGCTGGCGCGGTTCCAACAGATAGAAGATCATACTCGTGCCTTGACCAGCCAGTTTCCGCGCATGCTCACGTATTGAGGATACTTATGTCCTTTCGTTCTCGTCTCCATCGTTGTACCATAGCTCTGAACACTGAATCTGCATCTCTTGAACCCAGCATGCCAGCATGCTATCTGCTCTATACGGCCGTGACCTTCTTTGAGAAATTCCATGTTACAATCAGGAGACGGTATACGAAGAGCTTCGTGAAAGCTACAACACGCGTTGCTTAATCAAAGACACAGAAGCGGGCCTCGTATACGACTCGGACCATCAGCTTCACGCGCCGCTTGGAGGGGACATCCGCGTCGACCACTACATTTCTGGCGACAGAAATGACGTGGAACTTGCTCGTCTCGGCATACGAGTGCTGCTTATGCCACCGCCCATTCAAGCATTCAAGAGCCTCCCGGCCTCAACCAGCATCTAGCCTCGCCGGCGCATGACCAGAACGAGGTTCGCTGCCCCAAGATGACCTGTGCGAAAGAGTTCAAGATTGTATCAGCGCTGGTTCAGCATATTGAGAGCAAAGTATGCGGGGGCGCGGTTGCGGACGTGCAGGAACATACGAGGGCTTGGACGGATAGGTTCTCCTGTATGTTGCAGCTGTGACCCGATTTTAGCTCGGATATCATTGTGGAGACGGTCTGGATGGCAACGCTAAGTATACCGTGTCTGTCTATAGACTGAATGCACCAAGCGAATTTCTAAGTCCAAGCATAGAACCCTTCGCGCCACACCGCCTACACAACGTGCTGCTGACTCAGAGTGGATCCCTCGTCGAAGTCATGGAGAACTCTAGATCTCCCAGTACACGTCATGTCCTTTGATCCAGATATAAAGACGTTCGATGAACGACCGTGCTTGAGACTTCTCAACACTACGAGATATCCATCATGCCCTCACACTGCTCTAGTTGCTCTCGCGATTTCATTGCGCATGAGGATAAGATGAAGCATTATCGGGCGCGGGGTGATCATCCGTACTGCGGGCAGTGCGACCGAGCATTCAATACGCATGGCGGTCTGCACAAGCATCGCGTTTCCAAGAACGACCATTACTATTGCTCCTCATGCGAGAAGCCTTTCTCCAGCTGGTTTGCCCTGCGACAGGTCCGTACCCAAAAGCTTCGGGCCTCGTCATGCACGCCTGATCGTTTGAGCAGCACAAGCGAGATTCGCCTGCGCACATGTAAGGCGCGAGATCCTTGAACCCGGTTGCAGTAGCAGGTGGTGTACTACAGATTCAGCCCGGGCCAGACATAACGCTGATCTGCTTTGCACAGATTTCAAAGATATACACTCAGGCATCCGAACAGGAAAGACGATCCGCGCAGCACCCTTTGTAACACGACTATGAGATGCAATGTATCTGCAAGCACAGACGATGAAACTCGTCGGGAGTAGTCTGTAGTCTTTGAGCAAGTCAAATGCGATGGTCGTTTCCAGCATCGTGGTCAGTGGGAATCTCCTTTCGGATGCTCATCTTATTCACGAGAAAATTCTTCTCGACGCCGAGGTGCTCAAATTGAAAGCATGGCGCGCGCGGCAGATAAAATGGTAATCGAGAAGGCCTCAGAATACTCACCACACCCTGTCCAAATATAACCGATGAGCGAACAACGCATCCCAGCAACAAGACACACGTACAATGTGTACACACTGCGCCCACTGGTCCCGCAACTTAGTGGCCATGAGGAGAAGATGAAGCATCATCGGGAGCGTATTAGCTATAGGTGTTGTGGGTAGTGAGATCGAGTGTCTGGTACGCGGCCGCGCTGTGGCGGGTGCACAATAATTCAACTTCAATGCGTCGTCAGGGCTACTCATACGAGCAGTTATTCTTGACCGATTTAATTTGTAACGAGGGTGCTACACAAATTGCTTCTGTCTGATTAGTGGTGTGGAAGGGATGAGCTTCGCCAGCAACAGACAAGATCTTCGAGCCTGGTGGGGGTAGCAGGTATCTTGTTATGGGTTCAGCTCGGACCAGTCCAGCCCTCATATGTTCCCATGGACCACAAGGATATCAGGCGCACATCGCTTTCTGTAACCCATATATACCACAGGATATACGATTTCTTGGCTAATCCGGACGTGATGATCGCTTCAAGCGTCATCCACTGTGGGTATCTCCCTGCGGATGCTCAGCATCTTCCTGAGAAAAGCCTTCTCGACGCCGAGATGCTCAAACTGAAAATATGGCGCGCGGGGCAGGTAGAACAGCAACCTCTGCCTCCCTCCGAGTGCCTGGTTTCTCCAGTGCGCGTGGGCTTGCTCGGGAGTCCAATCGTGTGGGATGGTGTACAGTTCAGGGCGCTCGTCAGGCTGGCAAGCATCAATCAGCTCCCGTGTGAGCGACTGCCCATCCTCTGCGCGGTCGACTGCGAATGCGAAGCGACCAAGGTATTCGAAGACGCCGCGGCGGTCGGGCCGTTCGCGTAGGAGGTTGAATGGCTTGATGCTGGCCGGCGCTGAACGTGTGAGGGCTTGTGTCATAAGTTGCCAGTCTTCTGCATCCGTGTTTTTGTTCCAGCGCCCGAAGAGGAAGCGCTGGGGTTCGGAGGATAACACATCTGTAGTGGACGAGGGCGGAGCAAGGGTCGCCGCGTGGCGGTCGAGTGCCTCAAGGAACTCGCCAGATACAGCATATCCAGCGCCGCTACCATCCGCGTAGAAGTGGGCCGGTGAGAAGACCGCATCGCCTACGTACAGCAAGAGCGTATCGGCGCAACCGTATATTGGATTTTGCTGGAAACGGATATTTGATACAGCAACCGGTCAGTATCGACGAGGCCTGGAATTGCAAGGAGGTATTGTAGTTACATACCGAGTATATCTCGATCTGTTCTTCTGTGAACTCCCGATAACCAAGCCCATCGGCGTTCAACTTGACAGGAAAGTGTGCCTTCCATTGTTCTTGAGCGACAGATCTGACAGCGCTGTTGACCAAGGGCGCACCTCTTGTCCATCCTCGTCTCCTTCTGATAAGACAGCCTCTCCTAGGCGATCAGATTCTGCTTCGTCGGGAATGACACGGCCCCTCTCGGAGGGGTGGGCACGTTCATCGACGCGGATAGCCCGGGTAAGTGGACCGCGTTTGGGTAGCCAGCTTGACGAAGGACCCCCGCGACCGAGTAATTCCATGATGGGAGGTATACATTGCTCATTGAATCTTCTCAGTCACAGATATAGATCCCCAGATGGACAGATTCGGCACAAGGTCACTAGCGCAAACGGAACAGGCAATCTTTGTTCAACCAGCGAACTTGAGGCGCTTATACGGGTTATTATCGGCACAAGTAGGTGCAGCGGTTACACTCACTCTCAGACTGCATGACTCTAATAGCGAACTAGTTGTCACAGGGGTAAAGTGCTTTGTGCAAGTCGTGATGGTCAGAGACGAAGTTCCAACTTGAGAAACTTCGACTCGAACTGCTGACAAAGCACTTCACCGACGCGTCGCGCGCGCGAGCACTCGCGTTTGCTCTTGACCGCGACGTGCTCTTGCTTTCTCTGTACGACACTCATAACGGGCCACCATGTCTAGACCGCAGGATGATAGGAACCAAGAGGCTACGGTATACCTGGTATGTTTACGACTTTCGTATATGCTTGACGCGTCAACCTGACGGCGCTTCCACTCAGGGTAATTTGGACGAAAGGTGTACAGACGCGTTAGTATGGGAGCTTATGCTTCAAGCCGGACCCGTCGGTACGTAGTTAATCTATGTGATACACTTATCATGCGATTAATGAATGTATAGTCAACGTGCATCTACCGAAGGACCGTATTTCAATGGCGCACCAAGGGTACGGATTCTGTGAATTCCTTACGGAGGAGGATGCAGAATATGCCTGTAAGATCATGAACCAGATCAAACTGTGGGGCAAGCCCATCCGGGTTAACAAGGTTCGTCTAGGTCCCAAACGCGCAAACTCCATCGGTCTTCACCGACCAACCGCTTCTGCCGCACCTCCCACACGCTTGCTATTGAGCATACAAGCCGCTGATCCTTGCATACCACTCTTCTAGGCTTCCTCGGATAAGAAGCAGCTCGATGTCGGCGCAAACTTGTTCATTGGAAGTTTGGACGAAGCCGTGGACGAGCGGCTGCTCTACGATACCTTCAGCGCCTTCGGCGTCATGGCCACAACGGCGAAAGTTCGTCCTTTTGTACCCCTGCACTCGCACGCGAAGTACTTACTCATGTGCGAACAGATTGCGCGCGACCCTACCTCGGGCCAATCGAAAGGCTATGGTTTCGTCTCGTACACGGATTTCGAGTCTTCGGATGCGGCTATCGAGAGCATGAACGGACAGTTCCTCATGAACAAGGCGATCACCGTGCAGTATGCGTTCAAGAAGGACGGAAAAGGCGAGCGCCACGGAACACCTGCCGAGCGTTTACTTGCCGCACAGGCGCGCAAAAACAATGCTCTACCTGCCTCGGCCCGGCCGCCACCCGCGCCGACAGGTATTGCGTTCGGCGCACGTCCACCTGTAGCGTTCCAGGGGCCGTACCAAGGCCAGTTCGCTGGAGCACTTGCAGCACCTCCACCACCTCCACCCGGTTTTGCTATGCCACCTGGAACACCGATGCAAATGGGCATGCAGATGCAGGTGCCGCCGGGTATGCCGCCACCGCCAGGCATGATGCCACCGCCGCAAATGGGCATGCCGATGGGTATGCCGCCGCCGCCACCTGGCATGCCTGCATACGGTCAACAGGGCTTCCCGCCTCCGCCACCACCGGGATTCATGCCGCAGGGAATGCCTGGGATGCAACCGCCGATGATGCCACCACAACAGCAGGCGTACATGGGCTGAATTTTTCTTCTGTCTTCCATGTGTTGTTGTATGTATTTTTTGCATGCCGTTGCTATCTCAGTATCAACATTCTCGACTGGTGTCATCTTTGAAGCTCCGAAGGCCTTGAACTTGAGCGCTGACGTCCGGCGTGAGTTGCGCTGTCTCCTGTGGCGTTCCAAATCCCGTAGGGCGAGAGAGTTAACATGATCCTTCTCCCGCTATTAAGGGGATACAGGGTTTGTCGACAGAGGCAGCTCGTGCTCGACAGTGCAGCATCCATACTGCAAAGATCGGAATCTAGCAGCGTCCCGGCCGCAAAGGCGCGTGGGATCCTACGACAACCGTGGCATTTTGCAAGTCGTATGTTCGGTGCCAGGCTCAGCGTCAAAATCACAACCTTGCTTGACAGCCTTCTCTTCAGCAGTCCTTTTGTGTATATTCTCTCAAGCATCGGCTGGCTGGCTCTCGCCCATTACGCTAGCTTTGCCATGACGATTAAGACAATCATCGTATTCACAATAGATGTGAGCCGACCTTGTCGCCTGCAGTGCGTATACCTGAGAGGTTTGCTCGTGTCAATCTGCAAGAGACTAGAAGGTGCGGGGAGGCTTGCGCTCCTACACGCTGTGAACTTGAGGCTGGAGCCGCAGCGCTTGGAGACTCGAGGTTTGGTTGGGTGCACGCACAGTAAGCGCATGCATCGAGCGATCCGCCAGTCGGCAGTCGAGTTTCATTGGTCAAATGTACTCTGAGGAACGGGGTGACTTTGGGCCGTAGGTATGGGTGACCAAAAATTCCTTGTCAAGGTTCGCGTATCTGATATTTCTTCTTGGGGGTGAGCCGGGCGAAGCGCGCGCGCGCGTAGCTATGCCTTGTACTGGGGCACAATTAGATGCTGACGTCGTTGACTGGGTCGCCCTTAATGTTAAAGAGGTGATGCTCGGATTCAGGTAGAAAACCAAGACCCGGTCAGATGATAGATCGCCCTCCATATTCTGAACAGATAAGAAGGGTAGCTTGCCCAGCTTTAGAATCCTATAGGGAGATTGACTGGCGTCTCAGGAGACTGCGCTGGACTTATTTTTGGTCCTGCAGACGAAAATAGCAGTAGGGTAGTAGCAGATATTGTTGCTCCAACGTTAGCGCAAGGATGTGCTGATTTTTCGAGGGCAAAAATGCAAGAGCACTTTTTTACGCATCGCAAGCTTGACTTACTTCGTTCTATGATCTGGAGTTCATCCCTACTTGGATAAGTTCAAGGAGGAAGTTCAAACAGCATACAGTCCAGCGCGCGCAGTGAGCGCGAGTGCCACTAAAGATGACTGGATGACGCAAGCAATGAAAAGCTACAGGAGATGTAGTTGACGTATAAGCGAAGATACGTGAGTTGGTACCGACTACACCTTCCACAGTGGTCGCCGAAGCGTTTTGTCCAAGTTCTGTCAAATAAGTCGAAAACAGTGGCAGCTCAGCTGCCTCAGCATGTGTTAATGCCACGCGACAACTCCCACGCTTCCCCGCAAGCTTCCCCGCAAAACGACGACAACGACAGTTCCATCTCGACACCGACGACGCTCTCGTGTACCCAACCACTGCTACTTCCGTAATACACGTATTACTTGCTGACTCTGAATAGGGCGTCTGGACTGTCCACCAGGCGTCACTGGACTGCTGGTCGCTGTCTCTCGCGCTGGCTGACCTCATATCACAACTTCAAGCGCTATGCACTCCTACGCATCCGCTACTCCTATCTGTCTTACTTCTCAACCAGCCTCACGACTTCTCTCATTGGCGCAACAAACTTTTCTCTTGGTCTCCCCGATCCTAATCCTACGTGCACGCCAGACATTGCGCCGTTAGGGCACACCCGACACGGCGCGCCGCCGGGCCGCTCAGAATGATTATCTCGCCCCAGTTGGCGTCAGCAAGCCAAAGAATCCACTTCGGGCACCTATGATTGCTATCGCGGCACAGTATCTGCGTGCCTTACCTTCGACGAGTTCAGAGCGGGCGTCTGTGGCGCGTGCAAGCATGCGGATACAGTGCTGGTGGGACCTTTCTCCCGCAGAGAGCGGGGGAATATGAAGTATGTGTGGTAAGCACGCTCCACTGTCGCTATATTGCGTATCGCTTGTATGGGTACATATTCTCATTACAGTCATGTACAGAAGGCGATACGCAAGCACAAAATGACCCGACGGCAATCGCTGCAAGATACCTTATTTCTCTTCTCGGAAACGACGGGGTTTGCATGGCAGTAGACACTTCGCCGGTCCGCGGTGCCTCCTGACTCTTGAGCGGCGTTCTATATCAGTTGAACGAGCGCCCATAGAAGCGCCTCTGTGCACCCACCCCTGGTTAGACCGTGAGTCGTGTTCTCGATGGAGATTGCAGGTGTAAAAGCCGATTCATTATGAGCAAGCGAAGAGAGACCTGCTGACCCCCCGACCTGAATTGCACGGAGGCTTTGTGCTCTAAAGTGCAGCTCTAGCTGTCCTACGTCAGATGGAGAACTTGTTCAGGGCGACCACGTACCCGGCCACTTCCTGTAGCTCAGATGTGCTTCGACGTGAACCATTGCAATAGTGCAGGACACTAGAACCACGCCATCGAAGGCCTACGAACCTCACCTCTCTATTACAGCTGGACAGAAGCTGTATTAGGTGCAGTTGTTTGGATGACCCCGGTCGGTGGCGTCTCCCGACATGCTGCAGCTCTCTCACCGGCCACCACGAGAGATGGTTCTCGTTCCTTGAGGCAAGCACCTGCTCATTGTATTATACCCTTGAAAGATCTTCATCTTGCGCCCAGTAGCAGTGCCTTTCTCTGTGCGAATATCCGCTGTTTGCGCGGATGGGAAGGGTGCGGCATTCGCGATATTCATCCATGCAATACATACACCCGACTTCGACCGCATTCTCCATGGACTTCTGTTCGAGCCCGAGGATACTCCCTTTGTCGGCAGCGCTGGATGTACGGATGCGTCATACCGGATACTATCTAACACCCTCACACACAGTGGCGCTCGAGCTAGGCCTCATTGCACTCGCGTTCTTCGTTGCCCACTTCACGGCTACACGGCTCCCATCGCAAGCAAAACCATCGTGGGTGATCTCATCTTCGCGTCTTTATCGAGCTTTTGTACTGCATGTTGACGTTCTTAACTGACAGGTGGCAGAGATCCGATTTCTAGCTCGAAGAAGCTGCGTGTTGGGAAATCGCAAGAACGTGTTTGATGCAAGATGTGGTCGATGGCCGATGGCCCTTTGTTCTGTATTCTCCTACCGCATTCGCGCATATTCTGCAGAATTCTGAATGCGATACGCTACCCCCGTTTCACAACGCGCGTTCATCACCGCGCTCGGCTCGCTTCGCACGGCACAGTCGAACGGTATGGATCGCCCGATCTTGACGCCATTGACACGGCACGGCCAATTATGCGCGCCCTCGGTCCTCGGCGTCCGTCTCGCTTTGTGTTATCTTTCGAACTTCCGTTCGTCAGTCAACAAATTTCACCAAACCTGTCCTTGTTCGAAACGCGGTCCCGGAACGCGTGCCTGCGTTCGGAGAACATAAGAACAAGCCCGCAAAGCCGCCCGCTCTCTTTCCCCGTCGTGCTGAGTCCCCTTCAACCGACGCGCCTAGGCCTCCTTCCGCTCGCTCGCCGTCGCCTACTCAGTGATCATCATGTTCTCCATCCGCGCACTCTTCTTCGCACTCGTGCTCACGCTCGCACTTTGCGTCGCCGCCGTTCCGACCGGCCAGAAGCGCGCACTCAAGCAGGCTACCATTGCCCGTCGCCAGCCGGGCGCCGAGAACGCGTATGTTCCCCGTACTTCATCTCGCACAACACGCATTGACTTTGGCTTCTCATTCAGGCCTGTCCGTCGTGCGCCTGCTCCATCCAAGTGCGTCTTCCCTTCGCCGTGCAGTCGCCGTTTAATTAACTGATGACGCTTCCGCAGGCGCCTTGCTGCCCGTGCACCCATGCCGTCGAAGTGCGCACGGTCTTCTTTTCCCTATGCCCTAGAGCTAGAACTAACCCATGCTCGTTGCAGGCGTCTCGTAGCTAAGCCGGCCGACGTTGCGCGCGGTCTCGACCTTAACTAAAGCCTTGGCTTGACGCGGTACGTGCATAAGCGCTCCACTGCCGCCGGGGTGCTCACCCTCGTCTTCAATTTTCCGCCGCCATCAGATTCGCACGAACTTATCACCACGCAAGCCGCACCTCGAGAGCCACGCTCATTTCCCGCCGCACGTCCCTTCATGCTTTCTCTCCCTCCTGCAGTCGCTCTCGCTTTCCAACCCAATACGATACACCGCTCACCTACCTTCCTGATGCTCGCTCTCGTACGTGCGAATACGCTTCTTGGCCCATGGACCTCTTTTACGAGTACGCTCCCCGCCCCCGATTTGCCTCCGGATTCTTCTGTCGGCTCGCGAACAGCCGCGCGCTTCGTAGTGCGCAATAGACGTTCCGAGCGATGATGTAGCCTTTCCCGCTTTGCGCGCTATTCTTGCTCTTGCCCTGTCTGTATATACGTATGCGTTCGGACACTTCTTCGTGCAGCTCTTTTCAGCTATCGTTCTACCCTTTTCGTGTGTGCTCCCGGTCTATGTCATCTCAGATCCTTCTTGCGTTTACGTGTGGCGCAGACATCGTGTCCAACCCGATTACTGGTTTCGGCCTTTATCTATCTTCAACTTTCACTCGGGGCTATCGGTCCTTCTAAAGCGCGATCCGCTTGCGCGTCAAAACGTCAGCGCCACGGTCTACAGCTGTGATGGATGCGGATAGCGAATGTATGAGTTAAAATAGGGTGACAGTCCGTTAGTAGACGGTATGACAGCTACTACATAATGAAGGTGAACGGAGCGGAGTTGGCCATGTCCACGTCCGGTGTTTGACTGGTACCTACTCTTCTCGCCTTCCGATCCCTTGCGCGCCGTCCCAGCTCCACTGCGCGCGAAGGGCACTGCATCGCGAAGCACTCCAATTCAAAGGAGACAGGCGAACAGGCGAGAATCGCGAAGAATAGCAGTTACTTCGGAGGTCTCTCCACCAGTACTTCCGGTTAAGTATATGCGCAACCCCTTCGAATTCTCAACAAGCCAAGGTGAAATCCGAATCTATAGACTCTACTGAAAAGGCTGCTATATGGTGTGACTTGGCATGGGTACAAAGGAACTCGCCGCGCTGCTGGACCTGCAGGGCTGTCTTCTGGCGAACCGACTGCGGTGGCTATGCGGGTATAGACGTATTTATCGCCCGGCGGCAGTGGACGGTATAATTGCTCCGATGGATCAGGTCGATGTGAGCGTGCGTGTGAGCGCTGATAACGGCCTTGACGGTGTTCAGGTTGACTTGACGGGCATCGCCCTTGCAGTGCAGCAACGAGCAGAACGTAGTACTGTTAGTGTCGAGCAGTCGAGGTCCATGTGTGAGGGAGACATGTTCTGTTTTAGGTCGTCGTGCATGTACTAGAGGAGACCGTCATCTATGACCAGTAGGCTCGTTTTGGAATATTGCTGCTACCATCGAGCAATCGGGATCGGCTCAAAGCCCATGTCTGCGACCAACCGACGATGTCAAGATTGTATATACATCTGTAAGATCATAGCCGTATTGCGTCGCTACCATCGGCGCTCATCTGCCGTCGAGTGAACATGGTGGGTAGACGCGATGGAAGCACAAGGGAAAATGCGAGCCGAAGACAGAATCCATGCGCGGGTCGCGTGGTCGTCGCGTGGAAGAATAATAACCGAGCGCCCGTCACCAATCTTCGCAGCTACCTCGGTTCAAAGCATCCAGATCTCAGCTCGTCCTCATCCCGGATAGATATCGGAAAGAAGTCACATAATAACACAGCGCAATCACGACTTGGTTCTTCTATGCTTGAGAAAAACATCGCTGTAAGCTTGACCTCATCGACAGACTCTGTCGCTTTGACTTTCTGTGACTAGTGATTCCTGCCTTCGAATTCTGGACCATCCGTCGTCTCAATAACGAGCGTATCGACCAAACGCCAGATTTATAGCTGTCCCAGATGTCTTATCAAGCTGTAAAATACCTGCACGCCGCCAAGCATGCCGGCGGATTGTTCGAACTTCGAAGCGCAACAAAGACCAACTGCGCGGCTTCCTCGATCGCATCAGTCTTCCTCAAAGTGACAGCTGCAGTCCCGACTCCCGAAGAGACCAATGACTTTCTGGACCCACGATAGTGCTCGCCGATCTCCGACTTGCCCGAGCATGCAAGCTTGTCAAGGAAACTCAGCAGCCTAACGCAAGCGCTAGGCGCCTAGCTCGTCAACTTCATCATGGCGAACACGCAGCGGAAGTGCAAGCGCGACACTCGCGCCATGCGGCTACATCTCCAAATTCACGCCTCGCAACAACGGTGCGGCATGGCGCAGTAACGACAAGGCACCTCCGCCGCCTTCCGCTTCGTCTGCAACCACCCCGCAGCGCACACGCCGAGTAGAGGCAAAGGAAGAAAAAAGAAGAAACAAGCAGGGTTCACAAGAAATGAGGATCGGGAGACAAAACGAAAAGGGGGCGTTTCGGTCGCGACAGGAGCTCCAATAACTTTAGAAAACTACGGGGAACGTGAAGCGCGGCGGAGGCGGATATCGTAGAGAGTCATGAGGGCGCGGAAATGGAATGAGACAGTGCATAGATGGGTTGGTACGGGAGGCGGGTAATAGGGCATGGTGTCAAAGCAAAGGGGCTCAGACGATGACGCAGTTTCGTTTCTTCTTCACCACGGGCGGCTCCAGTGCGGCTACGATTGCCTATAGGAGAAGTGATTTGAGTATGATGAACGAGCAAAGGCAAGAGCTCGCGCACCTCGTCAAACACGTTCTTGAGACCCTTCTGGGTGAGCGCAGAGCACTCGACGAACTTGACGGCACCGAGCTCGCGTGCGAGACGCTCGCCCTGCTCCGAGAGGATCGGGCGCTGCTTCTGCCTGGTGAGCTTCTCGATCACCTGCGGGTCGTCGCGCAAATCGATCTGCGTGCCAACGATGAGGCAGGGCACGCCCGGGCAGTGGTGCCGAACTTCCGGGAACCACTTCTCCTTGACGTTCTCGAACGACGCTGGCGAGGTCACGCTGAAGCAGACGAGGAAGACGTCCGTCTGCGGATAGGATAGCGGACGCAGACGGTCGTAATCCTCCTGACCTGTGGCGCAAATATAATGTATGAGCACAGCGTTAACAAATAACCGCGGATGGACGCACCGGCCGTATCGAAGAGCCCAAGTGTGTACGGGTCGTCGCCAATCATGACAGTGACGGCGTAGTTATCGAACACCTATAATCCAACTTCTCAGAAAACTCCATCCGACCATTACATATATAAGATATGCGCACCGTTGGCACATATTCGCTCGGGAATTTATTCGTCGTATAGGAGATGAGGAGACAGGTCTGTGTTTGGGCGCTTCAGCCTCACGCGCCACGGGTTTCCCAAAAGCGTAAGCGACGCACCTTTCCGACGGCACCGTCGCCAACAACCACGCACTTGATTGTCTGCATTTCGTGCTAAGAGAACGCTATAAACGGCGGGTCAGCCACAGTTCGTGACGGGGAGAAGGCAGGGAAGCAGCCAGGCAGGCGACAAGCTGCGCGCGTGTCACAGCCCATCATGGCTAACGCCGGACATGGGTTGCAAGGCAGGCCGGCGCTGAATATATTGATACGCAGCATATGCCTCGGGATATATCAGACAAATAATACTCACGGAAAGGCTGGTGGCTCGGGAGGTGTGGAGGGGCAGGGACTCAGTCGACCGACAGACGGCGCAGATGCGTATCGCCTCGCTAGGGGGTTATCAGCAACTTATCCTGCCCAGTTATGACTTATCAAACGCCAGGCAGAGACGTACTAAGAGAGGAGGGAAGCAGACGAAGGATGAGCGAGCACTCGGGGAGTCGAACGGCTGAGTTGGGAGCAGGTTGGCAACGCGAAACCGACACACAAACCAGACACGAGCTTCCGGGCCGGCACCGGCCGAGTCCCAATGCGGTATCGGTTGGTAACCTAGCGCTTATTGCTTTGCTCTCAAGCTTTTTCCTCTTCTGCGGCAGCTGACACGCTCCCTACGCATAGCAGATCCTTCTCAATACGCGATCACAGCATATCAACATGGTACCGCCTTGAACGTGACCGACCTTCCCGTTGTTGCACCTATGGTGACGCCACGATCAACAACTGAGCCGCCTTGACAGCGGCGTCAACACTGACAGGTCCACATTTCAACTCAACGCGATGACAAGACATCATCATAAGCACTAAGCGGGTGTATACATGTATGAACAAGAGAAGAAGGAAGGAGAAGTAGTAAACATTAGGAAGCACTAGGCTCGCAGCGAACAAAATCAACAACAGCACATGCATGCAGACTCAAACGGAGAGAAGCAAAAACGGTTAGCCCTTTACTCAGTCTTGACACGCTTGTGGCTAGGCTCGCCTTGAGCTATGAGAAGGAAGAGTCAGCAAGATTCTGCGGACGGTAGCGGCGGCACATACCATCCTCAGGCGGCGCCCACCAGGTAAGCCTCCCATCCGCAGTACCAACAATCAGCGCACTAGCAATACCCGAGCGCGGTGTGCGACAAAGTGCGAGAGCGACCGGTTCGGCACCCTCACCCGCGTCGAGTGCTCGTATGACGTGAGCTTGCGCGAAGTCCCATACCAGCAAGAAACCCTGCGCTGCACCCCAGAGCACGAGCCCTGGCGCGAGACGTGCACTAGGACCGAATGTCGCGCCCAATGCGGCATCCTTGATTACGAAGAGGCGCTCGACTTGACCGCGGTTATCGTCTGCGATGCGCACAAGGGCTGCACAGCCGTCTGCCTGGCTGACAAGCGCATGCTGTCCATTAGACGAGACATCGATATCGCGTCTGCATTCGATCGTCAGCATCGCTTGAAAGGAGTAGACCATGAAGAACAACGTACACTTCGCTCTTGAAGAACGCACAAGCGCGCATCAACCCCTGCACCTGGCTATACCACAACACCCCATCCTTAGTCCCACCCAGCAAAGCGTCACCTTCCTCCACAAACTTGATAGCACTAGTATTCTGCCTCGACACGCTCCTCTGCGCCGTCCAGCCCCTCTCCCCACGAACCCAGATCCTAACTCCATACTTCGCAAACGCAGCCGCAACGCGTCCATGTGCATGTGCTAGAGCAGTAGGTTGGTCCTGTGCGCCAGCCGGTGCATCTGCAACACGTTCACAGCGCCACGGGCCGCCTGTAAGAGGGCGTGTCCATATGAATACCGCTCCTCCCTCGCATAGCGCGGCGAGTGCATCACCAACAGATGCAGCGTCCTCGGAACCCCAAGCAACTTCTACAACAGGGCTCGCATGCGCAAGCCTTGCAACCTCCGCACACGTCGCGTTATCCCAAATGCTCACGGTATCCGCGTCGGCGCCGCCGCCTAGTAGCGCGATCAATCCGCCGTCACTGCTCAAGCTAAGCGACTTGATCCCGCCCGGCAAAGCTGTAGCGCGTAAAGGCGCTGTCGTTGGCCAAGTATAACCTGACGGTGCAGCGCGCGCGGGAACGACGGGCAACACAGGTGCAGCGGCAGCTGGTGCAACAGATACGTTCTCAGCGGGAGGAGGCGGCAATTCAGGCTCTGACATCGCCGACGCTTTTCGCTTCAGGCTACCCGTAGGCGACTCAAAGCGCGCGTTGCCAGCACCGTAGTTGGGACTGGGTGGGCGCCGAGGAGGATCAGGACGGTGGTTAGGAGTGAAGCGCTGATTACCACCTGGTCCGGGTCCCTGTCGTTGCATTGCGTTCGGCGGGGGCATTGGCGGGCGTGGTGGACCGCCCATCATATGTGACGGACCTGGCGGACCAGGAGGGCCATGGGGACCAGGAGGACCAGGAGGGAAAGGCGGACCACTATCCTGCTGTCTCGTCGCAGCCGTAGCTTCAGCAAGCTGTGCCAGCATCGCGCTCAGAGCCGCAGACGTGGGCTTCGGAGGTCCACCAAAGTTGTCACCGTAAGGCTCATTCTGCGAAGGACCTCCATACGGACCAGGTGGTGGCGGGCCACTGAACGTATTATTTCCTGGCGGCGGTGGGCCGGGGCCGTACGGGTCAGGCGGGTAACGGGCGCCATCTGGAGGGTATCGTCCACCGTCAGGCGGGAATCGACCGCCGTCGTGAGGCGGCGGAGGCCCCGCACCTCGCGGTGGCCCATACTGACCAGGGCCGAACCTCCCACCATCTACCGGCGACGGCGGTGGACCGTTGTTAGGGCCCCCAAACCTTCCTGGCGGACCATCGTGCGGCGAGAATGGAGCAGGACCGTTGTTGAACCCTGGGCCAGGACCGTTGGGCGGGAAACGTCCCCCGACGTCGTTAGGTGGAGGAGGCCCGTTAAACGGGACATTGCGCGGGGGGCCATTCAGAGGTGGGCCGTTGAAACCGGGACCGGGGCCATTGCGCGCGCCTGGTGGTCCGAAGCTGTTATTGCGGGGAGGTGGCATGTCGTTTGGCGGGAATGGTGGACCATTGCGCGGACCCATGTCGTTTGGTGGGAACGGCGGGCCACCCGGCGGTCCATTGCGACGCATGTTTCCTGGAGGTCCAGGAGGGTAGGGTCCATTCCTGGTACCCATCTCGCCGGATGGTGGTTGATATGGCGGGCCCATATCATGCGGCGAGTAAGGTCCTGGACCTCCAGGGCCCCCAGAAAACTGCCCCGGTCCACCTCTCCCCATGTCGTTCGGCGGGAACGGCGGTCCAGGCGGTCCGTTGCGTCCCATGCCACCCTGAGGCGGGAATGGCGGCCCATTGCGAGGCGGCGGCGGCTCATTCCAGTCACCTCCGTTCGGACCCGGTGCACTGTAGCTCCTGCCAGGAGGACCGTTGGGCCCGCCGAAGCCCTGGTTCATAGGTGACGGTGGCAGAGGACCGCGCATATCCAGACCAGGCGGCCCATCGCGGTATGGCCCCGGCGGCCCGTTGGGTCCAGGAGGTCCAAAGCGATCAAACGGTGGTGAGCGCCCGCGAGGTGGCATCGATGGTCCAGGTGGCCCGCCGAAGTTATTGTTAAAAGGCGGACGAGGCGGGGGTGGTGGCGGCGGGCGATGCTGGAAGCGAGAGTTTGGCACCAGCAATGGTGGGCCATCATTGAAGCCCGAGTTGGAGCGCGTGGGCGAGTCAAATGAACCGGACTGTCTACGCGAAGGCGGGAACTGCTGCGAGTTACGACGCGATGCCCAACCACTGTCGCCACCGACGGGTGTCGCCTGACAGACAAAGACAGTAAACACGATGATTACAACATGAGAAGATGTCATGAATACTCACGTTCGCATCGCTCATCGTAGGCGGTCGACTCGACATGACGGGACTTCTGGAACGGCTCGGGCGTGGAATGTGCTGAGACGTGCTATTGCTCGCATTTGAGGGCGCAGGAGAACGTGCCGATTGTGGCTGAGATGATGAGGGCTGGAAATGAGGATACGAGACGGCATTTGCCGAACCATTCGAAGGTGCAGGCGACTCGGCAAATCGTGGAGGCGGCGTAGGTTCAGAGGGAGGCGGTGATGGCACAGGCAGATAATGTTCAGGCGGCACATTTGAGTCACCAGCCACTTGACTCTGGCTCTCAGCCCCAGGCGTACCAATAAGCGGCAGAAGCCGCGAGACAGCGTCGGGCAGGAAAGCACGCAGAGCCGACGGAGAAGGCATGGTGAAATTAGGAGTGGAAGTGGGCACTTCTGTCTTGGCCTCGATCTCGGTGATATCCTGGGCGCTTGAAGAGGCTGTGTCTGCGCCTGTCATTCCGGGAATAGGCGATTCCTCCTTCGGTTCATGAGTGTCAGCTGAGTGTGAAGCTTCAGGCGCGCGAGCTTGAGGCGAAGGCGAGGCATCGACGAGGGGAGCCGTAGAACCATCGGGCACTGAAAACTTCTCGACCGCAGACTTTTCGGCCTCTGAGATGCCAGGAACCTGCTCAGGCTCGACAGCAGGTGCAGGAAGAGATGACTCTTCGGATACCGTAGCCTCCTCTACCTCAGCCATAGGAACGTCGGCAGGTGGGAGCTCAGCCTGAGCGGATCCCGTAGTACTCAAAGGCACAGATTCGGGTTCCGAGATGGGCTGCTCGCCAGCAGATAAGGCGGTACCAGCAGCAGCGGATGCAGATATCGATGCCGAAGCAAGAGACACCTCAGCCGGCTTCGTATCCGGCTTGTCAACAGTCTCCTTAGCAACTGCATTTGAAGTCTTCGGCGAGGACGGCACAGACGCGCCAGGCGAATCAAGCTCCATAGGCGTACCGCTACGCGCTCGTACCTACGACCATGAGGAGACGAGAGATATATACGAGTCAATTGGCGCACCTTGTCGTTGACGGCAAGGTGCACAGACCGCGCCTTACCGATAGTGTCCGTCTCCATAACTTCAACGAGCTTCTCACCAGGAGCAGAAGCGTGAAGAGCCAGAGCATCCGGATCACCAACGTACCCTGGCGGCGAAGAGGCAGGCACGGCAGACTCGAAGGTAAAAGAGCGGTTAAATGCAGTTAGACTTTGTGCAGGAGCGGCCGCAACAGCCTCGCTTGTCTGGACAATCACAACCATGTCTGTTTGCGTGCCCATTTCACAATAAATCTTCTGGGGCACATTTGACACTTGTGAAGACGGGGCCTCCGGCATTGACGCTACGCCGCATGTCAGCGGATCAAAAAAGCTATGAAAAGTGATACTCACGACTGGATGGTGCGTCCTCTGTCCTCCCCCATTTCTTGCGCATCTTAGGAGGCATGACCGCTTCGAGCGGCGGCGTCGACTCCTTTACAGCCTCCTCCACTGCAACATCGTCATCGGTATCCCCTTCCGCATCCAGCATTTCTCCTCCAAAAACTATCGGGCGGTCTCCGAACGGCGAATCCTCTAAGGCGACGAGGATCTCCTTTCCCGGTTTACACTCTATGCGTTTCGCAGCAAAGAGGCTGAAATAAAGCATGCTAGGGTCCTTCGACGCCTCTCCTTCATTTACCGAGTCATCGTCCAGCTCGAGAGGTCGTAAAATGACATGGGGCTTCTGTTGCGAGCCATGGGGACGAATAATGACATGACCCTTAAGACCAAGAAGTGAAGCAGCTGTGGGTATGGCGAGTGCGCCAGAATGGTCGCGGTGACCGGCCTTACTCATATAGGGCCTGTTGCGCAACTCGTGGGCGCTCCGGTAGGTCGAGGTCGTGGTCGCTGGCCAAGACGCGCGCTTCACAAAATGTCAGCGTGAACACCTCTTGCTCGCACGTGGCAAATCCCGGCTGCGCCCGGCCCGCGCGTCGATCCTGCGCCCACTTTGGCTTCCGCCCGCGGGCAAGATCTACCAATGTGGTAAAGTACAGGTCGACGTGCTGGCCAAGTCTCCCTATCTTAGGCTCCACTTCGCGCACGAACCACAAACCACAAAGGAAGCGCGATTGAGTTAGAGAAGTAGCTAGTGTACTAGCCTCATCTGAACTCCGTGCCTTTAGCGCGATATGCATGAAGTGAAGAAAGAGCCTGTGCAGTTGAAGCACTAGCGCTGCGGACCAGGATCACGACAACAACTCTTGTTATACTATCCTACATCGAACACCTCTTACAGGCTCTTCAGTTAACTTCCGGGATCGCGTTCTTCCATCTCACACCAGCCGCTTTGGACGCCTCGATCGCAATCTCCCTCGCGGCGCGCGCCTGCTCTAGAGTAGCACCTCCACGGCGCGCGTTGTTCAAGTGCCAGGTGATCTGCAAGGGAGTATCTCCCGCGATCAGTGTGCCAACGAGCATGTATGACGTCTCGAGCTGGTCGATATACTCCAGATAGCCGTACACCGCGCCGTATGCGACCGTATTGCAGAACCAGCCTATCATATGGTTAGCATCAGAAACACTATACGACGCAAGAGAAGACCTACCCAAGTCCGGCATCACAGTATCGAGAAGGCTCTGGACAGTCTCTGCCGTATCGCCATATAAAGCTGTAAAGAACTCTTTCCCATGCTTATCATGCTCCTCGATGCTCGTGGACAACTTCCTGCAGTACCAGCATCAGCCAAGGATATCTGAATCCTGCCTCTTTTGTCATACCTCAAAGGTTCCGTGTCCTTCAGATGCTCAGGAATTACCTTGTTCAGGGACACCAGCGCATTGATAGCCTGACTGGATTTAGCCACACCGCGAATCGTATAGCGTCGTTGCCGTACCTTTGAGTATCCGGCAACCATGCCGCACTTGAAGATAGCATCGCGGAACTTGCGCGCAAATTTTAGCTTCTCGGCTTGCGCTTCCTCCCCAGTAATGTTGAGAGACGCTTGGGCCTTCTCCAAGTCCGCTAGCACGTAGAAAAACACGCGAGGTACAGCATCAGGTTCGTTGCCTGTGGTAAGGGCTGTCGCCGCTAGAATCCACCATGGATTCTGAAATACTGCGTTGACACATGAGCAAGATACTTCGAGCACTTTCATGATTTCTGCGCACCATCCTTGGAGGCCTTGAGCTCCGCCGGCGCTGGATACAGGCCTTTAAGCTTCGCCAGGAGGTCATCGGACGCGATATCGGCCATTGTGTAGTCAGAAAGCAACTGAAGGGATACTTCGCCTAAGTTTAGGAGGCGATGGTGGTCGTCGGAAGCAAGTGCGATCCTCCAAAGCGTTGCGTGCTCTGGCTCATCACGATCAAAGTCGGGCTTCTTCGCCGACTTCTAGTCCTCATCTACATCATCGAAGCGGCGCCAAGTTGTGACCGTCGGCCGAGCGTCATCTACCAGCGAAGGAAGGGTCTGTATAGGTAGGAGGGCTGTCACAACGAGCGTAGATCGTTGACGATGGCTACAGGTAGCCGGATGCGACAGACCGCGACGTGAATAGGGGCAGATTGACATGTGACCGTGTCTCGTTGTTGCGGAAAATGCCGTGTTGCGTTTCAATTCCAGGTTAACCTGCTCACAACCACCACCGACTGCTTGAGTCGACCTGTAGCCCTGCACATCTAGCCTGCAATCTGATATGTGTAGGCGCAATACCACTTAGCAACACCATAGCGTTGCGCGTTCTTATCTACGTACCGCGCGGCGGTCGCAACCAAGATGGGTGTTGACCGAACCAAACTTCATGTTGCGAACGGAATCTAGCAGCCTCGCTCCCTGAACGAGCTCGTTCCCCTCATGCGCCGTTGCATGACAATGGGCCTGCATCTGATGTGCGCACAGCGCCCTTGTGCTCGCAGTCTGAGGATCCGACCTCGTACCCGTGTTTCAATGGGGGTCTAGTCGGCTTGGAGATGCTTTCCTACAGGCGACATCCATCTGCGTATCGTCTTTGTAGGTCAGCGGTGTCCTCGATCTGGTCGGCGGAGTGTGAGTGTCTTGTGTAGATGTCTTTGAATATGCGGATACGAGTGCTGAATCTTCATCGTCACCTCCGCAGTAGTTGATGAGAGTCTTTCGAACGAATAGGCTGGTTCGGGTCCTATAAGTGCGGCTCCCAGTGGTCAAATCTACTTTGTAACTTGGCGCGATTTTCAATGAAACAGCGACATATTTGCCCGCAGGATGCTCCTGTTTGAACGAGTAAAATTGCACCATTAAAGGTGCGAGTTCGCTTAGCGCGGGTTTACCATGAAGCCTCATCAATTCCATTCGATGTCAACTTCGAGAGCGTACAACAGGGCATTCATCGCGGATCGTCATTATGTTCCTCTGTCCGTATGGCAACTCCAACCACCCTCTTTCGTCAAGGCGGGAGGCTGACATGCCGCCTGACCGTACGCAGAGCGACGGTGTGCTTCACCGCCCATGCGGAGATGGCACAATAGTACTGATTATCTCCCGCTTTGTCTGAGAAGACCGGGTCAATCGCTGCCTCGGCTGAGCTCGGCTGCTGTTTTGGACTATCTGTATGGCCAGTGGACGCGTGGGTGCGCGGGAGTGCTGACATGAGGTGATACTGACCTGGCAAAGATCATGCTTACTACCGGCTAGCCCAGGTAAAATGGCTTGCTTATATACCAGCGGTGGAGAGCAGACTAATGATCAGGCAGCTACTTCGTCTGCTTTTCTTCTCCCTTCAAGCTCTCTATGAATCGCATCCTCTCACTCGTCACCCTTGCCCTTAGCCTGTTCGCGGGCGCACGTGCAGCCCCGCAAGTCGAGCCTCGCGCAGACACTAAATATGTCTTTGCGCATCACATCGTTGGCAATACCGCACCGTACACCCAGGCGACCTGGACGAACGACATCAACCTCGCTAAGAATAGCGGTATCGACGGGTTTGCGCTCAATGTTGGATCCGCCGACTACGAGATCGCACAGGTCAAAAATGCGTAAGTCGCCCGCCTGTATCATGATCCCGGCAAACCTACTCACACCGAGCTAGCTATGCCGCAGCTGAGGCTGTCGGTGGCTTCAAGCTCTTCATCTCCGCGGACATGACGTGAGTGACTTCCTCCATGATGCATGACTACCATAGTAGCATACTAACAATGTGCAGTGCGAATCCCTGCGCGAGCGCTGCCGACGCTGTTCCGCTTCGCAACTGGGTAACTACGTACTACAACCATCCGGCGCAGTTCATCTATAACGGGAAAGTAAGCGATTTCATATTCTAAGCCCAGACTTTGATCTCACCGGCTGCATCCTAGGTGTACTTCAGCACTTTCTTGGGAAATGACTGCATGTTCGGCCAGTCTTCTGTGGTTGCCGGTTGGACGAACGAGTTCAAGAACCAACTCACGGGCGCCCAAGCCGTATACTTCGTGCCCTTCTTCTCTGTCGACCCCGCCACGTTTTCCAACTACGCCGGGCTCATCGACGGCGCGCTCAACTGGAATTCTGGATGGCCTATCATGCTGAATGCCAGCAACTCTGCTAGTCTGTCTGGTAACCCCTCGAACATCGACGGGACAACGACCGACCAAGAGTACCTCAGCGGCTTGTCCAGTATCGGAGGTAGTTACTTGCCCACGGTCTCGCCATGGTTCTTTACGCATTACGGGACAAACTCTTTCAACAAGAACGTAAGTGATGTCACTTCTGCCAGCACTGTGCTGTACTCAATGGAGCCACTTCCTCAGTTCATCTACTATGAAGATAGATGGCAGTTCACTGATCGCTGGGACAAACTCGTCTCTGAACGCAACAGTTTTGACATAGTAAGTTCAACGTAATAGTCTCCATCGCCGAATTCGAACGACACACGTTCTTCATAGGTCGAGATCGTCAGTTGGAACGACTATGGCGAGTCTCACTACATCGGACCTATAGTGAAAGACGCTCTGCCTTTCCAGCCAAATCGTGGCGATTCGGATTGGGCGACCGGCTTCGACCATACGGGTATGTCCCTTGGGTTCAGTTTTTTTTTAATAGGAATATACTAAACCTTTGTTCAGCCTGGCTTAGCTTGTTCAACTACTACATCAATGCATTCAAGTCTGGCACGACCACAACGCCCAGCGCCGACAAAATCTTCCTTTGGGTTCGGCCTCATACCGCTGGCGCGACCGCTACCTCCGACGCGGTCCCGAAGCCCACCAACTACCAGATGGTATGCTTTCATCTGCTTTGTTTTACATCGCACCTTGTAATGACCCCTCGCACGCAGGACTCGGATACTGTATGGGTCGTCGTGCTCGCGACTTCACCTGCAACTGTCACACTTACCACCGGCACGACCACGACTACAAACGTTCCTGCCGGTCTCTCTAGGCTTTCTACCCCTATCATACCTGGCAATGGTGCTTCGGCGTCGATGACGCGTGGCTCGTCGACGGTAGCATCGGTTTCTATCCCGTCCTTCACCTTCACTTCCTCGCCCGGAAAGTACAATTACAACGTGCACGTCGCTTCGAACTAGGTGGCGATGTTACTTCTTGACACTTTCTCTTCTGTCCTCGTATCATCTCTATATCTGTTTTTGTTTTTGTATGAAATTCGATCTGTGAGGCGTTCTTGCTGACTTTGATGCGCCGGATTGATGGGCCACCGGATCCGACAACTCTTGACTCGGACACCCATGTACTTGAGGCGAGTTCCCCCGCGTGTGAACGCCTGAACTTCTATCCCAGTCTTGGCAAATTGAGCAATGTCATGCAGAAGGTGCGCCTACTCAATAGGCATTCTACGGGTAGAACTGATATGGGCTCTCAGAGGCGAACGAGCGCGCTTCATAGGTTGTCACGTCGGCTCGCCTTCGTTGAGTGGATGCGGCAATGGCTGCTGCCATTCGTGGGGTCCTGAAGGCATTGAGGAGAATGAGCGTGTCAACTATCTGACTGGCTGGGCGCCGACAGATTGCCGCTGGCCAAAGTCGCCGAGGTCGAAACACCCGCATCGCTGCGCCGTCCCTGGCCGACCAAAGTACGCATGCTTCAGATGTCGCCGGGCCTTCAAACCAGCGCTCATCGACGGAAACGAGTACGAGGACACGTCGTTTTTGCGTGAGGAGTGGGTAGTGCGGCCAGGGCGGGAGAGCAAGGAGTTGCAGGCTGTGTGGCGAGCACGGAGAAAGCTGGAGGGTCAGCAGAAGAATTTGAAGACGGATGACGGGCAGAAACTCCTGGCAGACATGCGGACTGCGATTGACGAGTTCACGCCTTCTGCACATGAAGCAACAGAGTTCACAGAGGAGCTAAAGGCCTTAGCCCCAGAGCTCTGGTGGAAGCGTCTCGGTTCGCGCTGTCCAGGTTGTGGTGGCGAGGGTCGGCCGGTCGGCAGCACCTTTAGAGCTCCAAAGCAGAGCGACATCTCGGGCTGGCGGGATGCCCGAGCACGCATGGAAGCCGGGGATGAGTTCCGCTTCTGCGTGACGAAGGAGGTTGATGCCCAACTGCGGCTGGAAGTGGACCGAATCCGTCGACGGGAAGCGGAAAGTAGTGCATGGGAGCAGGAAAAGCGCAGGCGGCAGCACGAGCTGGGGCTGTTTGTTTAGTGACAAGTATTTGCAGTACATCAGAAGCAGTCCGAATCACCATAGAGCTCGAACCGTGTACTGACCAAGAATGAGAAGATATTGGGGCAACAATTGTTCGCTCTGCCGCTCACATCTTGAACAAGGCTTCGCCACTAGCCCAATTGTTATTTCATACGTGAGGATCAAGCGTGATCTGTATCGCGAGAGCCAGAATATCGTAGTGACAGCCAATGCTAAAGAACTCTGTGCATATTTTATTGAGCGCTGCGCACTGACGGCGCGTCACCGCGTCACCGTTGGCGAAGCTTGGACTGGACTGCCAAGCGACTCCACCATGCCCACCATACCAACGGATTCTGAAGAGCTAGGATGCTACATCTTGTATCTTAACCACCATGACCGCCAACCATCGTGACTTTGAGGCGTACATCTTGTTGACGATACCCAAGGCGACGTTGACGACCCCCGACGGCACCGTCTCTGGTGATCTTGCACTCGAATACGTGACCTTTCCTGACCGTCAGACGAAGGATGCGACTGCTCCTGATGTCTTGCTTGTGATACGCATTGGCTCGTTTGAGACGGTACTGGATCCATCGCATGCCGTGCAGTCCTCGTCGCTGCCGTCAGGAGAGCAACACTACGTGTTGCGCGGTGTTGACAGCCGTGACCTCACTCTCGTGCTGCCGCCGGCACAGGACGGGAAGTCTACGGACGATCTAGACACCCTCCATGGCGTGTTGTCCGAATATGGCGGGTTCGCTGCTCAGGATACCGGGATCGCTTCCATTGATGATGCCAACTTTGCACTGGAGAAGCCTGCACCAGACGAGGATCTGCGCGGGCGCTTCATCCTTGTTAACGAGGACAACAATGAAGTTGTTGGCGCGCTCGACCGCAATGTTCACATCCATGAAGACCCGACGCTGTACGAGAAGGGACACGAATCTGACCCTGTCGTCGTCGAGCTTCCGGAAGGTGTCGATGACCTTGCGGAAGCTGAGGTCATTATACGCGCGATCCCGGAGGAGGATAGAGGGTGGATGATAAACGGAGCTATGCTCGCGACGTACGTGTTCTTTACGAGTACTTGTCATATTATGGAGACTGAAGCGTGCCCTTCAGTCGTGCCATCTCTGGAACCACTACATTGCTCAATGGTGCTATGACGGCCGCCTCTCAGTACTACATCAACCACTCTACTCCATCCCCGCATGCGAGCCCCGGTGGGGCCTCTGTTGACGTTCCCCCGCCCTCCCGAACTCTCTTGATGTTGCGTTCGCCGAAGACTCGCGAAAACCTGACGCGGATCCATGGCTATAGCGGGCATGCTGCGAAGCTTAGCAACAAGACCATTGGTCTTATTGATAAAGCCATCGATCGCCTGGTCCGTTATGATACGAAGGGAAAGGGGAGAGCTGTGCCGCCCCCTCCGATGTTGAGGCCATCGCCAGTTGACGGCAAGCCCACGTTGCCGCCGCGTCGTTCAGTCTCTCCCGCTCCTCCGCCCTACACAACCGACGATAAGCATTCCTACCCGTCCGCACGGAACGAGAAACCACCTCTTCCTCCGCGCAAACTCTCACCGCCGGCATCTGGGACGTCTTCACCGTCGCTAACGCGGCCACTGGCAGCTGAGGATCCCGGAAAGAGCAAAGGTCCATCGATGAAAGCACGCATTGCGCTGTCTGCCGCCTTGGTACTCGCTTCTATAGACACAAATGCGACTCGCCTCGTTGACAGTGGCAGCAACGCGATCGTAGCGGCTGTCTCTCACAAGCACGGGCAGGTTGCCGGCCAGAACACGCGCATAGCTACGGGCACTGCGCGTAATGTTGTGCTTGTGTACGTCGACGTGGCAGGGATGGGAAGACGCGCTATCATCAAGCGTGTTGTGAAGAAGTCGGTGAAGAGCGTAGCACAGAAGCATATGAAGGTCGAAAGGCCTGCAAGTGCGAGTACTGGTAAGAACTGAGAGCTTACGGACATGTATTTTCGATGGGTATAAGGACAGCTTTGTTGTACACGTTTTTGTATGCTATCTTACCTACCAAATATACGAACAATATGGAAGCCTAGAGGAGCAGTGAGCGTTTAGGTATACTCATCCGGGCATCTCGGCCGATGACTCCGGCGACTCGCCGCGTGAATTTCTGACTTGCCTCCGCTCTTCGATGATCATGCTCACCGCGCTCATACCCGAATGCAACCCGCCGTTGCCTTCATAGTGGCTCTACCCTATGACCATGCCCATGTATCCGCTGGAGAAGATTATCTGATTCACGCAAAGTCAGCAAGACAGGCATCTGACTACTTCGAGTTCGTGCGCAGTTGCAAATTCAACATGCGTCCATTGTTGAAAGGCAACACTCACGTGCGGCTTATACATGCTCATCCCATGTTCTCGTATCTAGCGCGCACGTATACAATGGTCCTGGCCTCGTTTACTTCGAACAGAAAGGACAGCTCGAAAACGGGTCGCTCCTCTCACGTTTCCCGACCGGCTATTCACAGCGGGAGTGCGAAGAATCTATATACAGCAACTCCTCGTCTGCTGCAGCATCTACGTTCCATGTTCATTGAGTTGAAACAGCGGGTACGAGGCCAACGACTGTATTGTTGTCGCTCGCCAGTGGCATCCTGTCTGTCAGCAAATGCGAAAGCGAACATGGTTCGACGCTGGTGCGACAGGTTCAGTGCTACCCGCCCATCGATAAAAGGCCAAGCGAGATGACTCTTTTCAAGCGCGCTCTTCGCTCCCCTCGCTGCTTACAATGCGCTTCTCTCTGCTCTCCCTGGTTGCGTTCACCGCTCTTTCCCGTGCAGGGACCGACTCTTCGCTCCAAGGTGGACAGCCAAGCACGCGCGGCGCCAACACTCTTTACTGTGAGTTCACGCTTATGACGACCGCCAGTTATATTTAATCTCTTATAGTCATCACAAACGATCCTCAGGGCAACCATGTTGTCGCTGCTAATGTTGACTCCAACGGCGACCTGGTTCGTCCCTTCTTCCTCTTTCCAATGAATGGCACATGCTAATCTACATCGCAGACTTATGCGGGTGCAACTGCTGCAGGCGGTGTAGGGGTGCATGGCTTGGGTGGTCCTGGCGCGGATGCCTCATTCTCGTCCGGCATCGTGCAGGTTCACCAGAAGAAGTCCCTGCTTGCGACGGTGAATGTGCGAGCTTTGTTCTAATCAAAGCTTGGGATTTCGCTGATACACTTACAGACCCTCAACAATACCGTCGTTCTCTTTGAGGTCAACCCCATCGACCCCGGTCGCCTGAAGATGCTTGGCAAGCCAGTATACTCCGGTGGGACGTCGCCCAATTCGCTGGTCTTCGACGGATCAGGAGACCGTCTATGCGTCTTGAATACGGGATCTGTCAACGGAATGGCGTACGTTGATAGCCTTCCTTATGAGGTTGATCATACTAACGCTCTTCTTATTAGCTGCTTCACCGTCGCCCAAGATGGCTTGCACGCACAGTCAGACTCGGTTCGCCATCTCGGGCTCAATCAGACCACGCCTGCCACTGGCCCCTTCGGTACCGCATCGCAGATCGCTTTCACGAAGGACGAAAAGAACCTTATCGCCGCTGTCAAGGGCACGATGACCGCACCCGGCTTCCTCGCCGTCTGGCCCCTCGACAAACACGGCCGCCCCGCGTCGAACTTCGTCCGGGTATCGACTCCGTCCAACGCAGGTCGCCCATTCTCGCTCACGCCCGTGAACGGCGCCGACGCCTTCCTATCGGCAGACTTTGCTGTCGGATTCGATATCTTCGACTTCAGTCGCGGCGTGGACGGCGTCAGCAAGAGCCCTCGGACGGTCGGCGTGCCCATTGCGGGTCAGATGGCTGCGTGTTGGAGCGCGTATAGCTCTGCGCTCGATAGCTACTATGTGGTCGACGTGGGAACAGCCGCTATTACCGAGGTCAAGGTTGATAAGAGTCTCAAAGCCTCTGTCGTATCCGTGGGTACTCTCAACTCACTACCTATCGACGTTCGAATCTGACATCGCGCAGAACTTCACAGTCCCGCCCAAGTCAGGACCGGTTGATACCCTGGCTGTGAACGTTGGTCAACATAGGTGCGAAAGACTCTTATATTTTGTCGATTCTATGCTTAGCTCAACGTGTTCAGCTACCTTTACACGCTTTTGGCCAGCAATCTGCAGATCGGCGTCTGGCGGCTCGATGGCAACAAGCATCCGCTTCAACAAACTTTCTTGGACCTGTCGGTACTTCGCCAACATGGTGTTCCACTTTGTACGTGAACAATGTCTGTTCAGTCGTTTGTACGCTGACTCCTACTCTCAGCACCGAACCTTGCGCAAGTGTTAGCCATCTACAGCGGCAAGGCCTGAACTGAGCTATTTTCGTGTTGGAAGGGCGGCTTTGAGTGAGACACTTATGATAGACTGGCACGTCGGCTTTGGAGACTACGTACTTACCTTTGTCGGGCATCATCAATATGAATCACTGACCCGACTGACCAATTATTGCAATTCTCTCCATGCGTGTGAATTCTCGGGTATATCCGGCTTTTAGCCGCGCGCTTAGATGGACGTTACTCTCGGACCACCATGTTCGTCTCATCACATCCCAAAATCACTGTCACGAATATGTACTCTATGACTTGCTATTGTGACGGCTCCCCAATTCTACGGACACGTCTTCTCATTATATGACAAGCCGACTTCTCAGACTTGATTCAGCTCTGCACAGTACATGCTGAGCTGATCAGTACAACAGTTCGGACTTCTCGATGGCACCGGTTGTGGCGTTGCCTGATTCCGTTCAAATCGGATGTCTGCCCCCTTCTCGCAGAGGCTGTTCGTATCTGACGAGTACCGCGGATATGGACGTTCCGGTTCCTTTGGGCGCTACGACTATCCGCAAGCGTCATCGCTTCAGAGTCCAGCTGATCAGGAACTCATTCTCAAAGCTTTGTCCGTCGCAACTCTTTGGTATGCGATGCATATGCTTACAACGACTTCACGTCTGACGACCTATCTATCCCAAAGCCAGCTCCCCGACCTAGGATGAAGATTCCTTTCACGGTGCCCTCAACTACATGATCTCTTTCATAGCTCAAGGCCCACTCGCGTATCATCCGAACAGTGAGTACCAGCGTACATCACGCGCCATGCATGCATCATTCCCTCAGTCTACAGCGAATCCGCTCAGTCTGATCGTTTTACCTTCTTAGCCTCTCACAGTCAAGCCACCGCAGGCCTGGCTTCTCACCACTGTAACGCGTTTCCAGTTGACATTCAACTCACATCAGACGAATAAACTCCGAGGGAAGGAGGTGCATAGCCTGTTCGGTCCTGTTTGATACAGCAACTCGCAGTGACACCTCGGACAGTGCGCCGTTTGAATGGTAGAGAGCAGCATAAAGACAACCTGATGCACGATCCGTTCTGTCATTCTCCTTCTCTACGAACTCTCTACTAATGTTTTTCCTTCTTCTTATGATTGTGGCGCTGGCCGCCCGGACGACCGCATCTCCTATCAAGCCGCGTGCCTCGGCTTCCGACACTCTTTACTGTGAGCGTACTCCGTTTTCTACCCGTTCACCGACGATCTCAACGTTGACACCACTTGCTAGTCATCACCAATGACCCCCAAGGCAATTATGTCGTCGCAGCCAATATTGATGCCAGTGGCAATGTCGTGCGTACTGTCTTTCTGTATACATGCCCTCTCTGATTTCACTGCTTCAAGTCCTACGCAGGGGTAGCCTCTGCTGGTGGTGCTGGTGTGCATGGACAGGTTGACCCAGCAGGACCAGTGACTCCTTTGGAAGCCGACGCTACATTCTCGCAAGGGATCGTGCAGGTTCACCAGCGCCACGGTCTACTTGCGACCGTCAACGTACGTTTTAATTACATCGCGGTAGTCTCTAAAGATTGCTCATCTCTTCACTCAGACTGCGAACCACACGGTTGTACTTTTTGCTATTGACCCTCTTACTCCGGGTCGTCTTACGATGCTGGGAGAGCCTGTGTCTTCGGGCGGAACATCGCCCAACTCATTGGTCTTCAACGAAGCCGGAGATCGTCTTTGGGTGTTGAACACTGGATCTACCAACGGTATAGCGTGCGTAACCCGTGCATTCTCAATAGTGAAGGTGCTGACGCTTCCATTCAGTTGCTTCGCCGTGTCACAGAATGGCCTGCAACCGCAAGCGGACACCTTCCGCACACTCGGACTCAATCAGACAACCCCGTCCACTGGCCCCTTCGGTGCGGCATCTCAGATCATCTATTCTCAAGATGAGAAAGACATCATCGTGGCTGTTAAGGGTCAGTTAGGCGTTCCTGGTAGTGGATTTCTCGCAGTCTGGCCTCTCGACGAGGACGGCAACGTGGCCACTAATTTCACTCGAGTCCCCACCCCAACCAACTCAAATTTCCCCTTTTCTATGACACCTATCGCCGGCTCGAACGCCTATCTGGCTGCAGACTTGGCTACTGGACTTGATATCTTTGACTTCAATGACGGCGTGGATAGCGTTGCCTCTAGTCCTCGCACTACCGCAGTACCGATCGTGGGGCAACATGCCGCGTGCTGGAGCACCTACAGCTCAGCTCTGGACAGATACTACGTAGTGGATGTCAATGCGAACACCATCACACCAGTTGAGATTGACTCCAATTTGACGGTTTCTATTGGCTCAGTACGTCGTGTGCCCGTTGTCTATATCTGTATCAGAAACTCACGTCACGTAGAACTTCACCGCTGACTCGGGACCCATTGATTCTCTGGCTCTATCCGTTGGAGAACACAGGTATGTGTCTTGCACCCTACATTTAACCTCTCGCTAAACCTGGCGCGGGTAGTTACCTGTACACACTCCTATCCCAGAGTCTTCAGATTGGTGTCTGGAGACTAGATGGGGTTGAGCAACCCGTCCGGCAATCATCACTAGACCTGTCCGTCATTCGTCGAGATGGAGCCTCTATCAGTGAGCTTTGCTTCTTCATCTCTTACTCGGTCCACTCAACCGCATGCAGCTGCGAACTACACTCAAGGAATGGCATACTATAAGGGTGGATCATATTATGATTGAACCCAGTCTCTTAGGATGGGAACTGCAGTTTGCACCAATGAAGTTGGCACATATACCCGTGCTAGTAATTGTGCAACACATCTTACTTACCGATAATATTTTTGCGTATTGTACGCTTGAGAATCACCTTGGAATCACCTCTCAATTACCGTGAGAGCCTTTCGGGATTTACCGGTCATGCCGCGCGGCAGGCGTTCTGGAGAGTCGGAGACGGTAATCCATCATTGTGCCACCACGTTCGCCTTTACTTATCATCGAACCCGGAAATCCCAAACAGGTGATATCGGACTCCTTACTGAGCGCTGAAGAGGATTGCCTATCTCTTCGTTCTCCGACACTCCTTCCTGTGATAATCTTGGCGGCGGATTCACCGTTCTCTCGCCGTATACAGTTTAGTGTTCGCCACGGGTCACCCCAAACCCGCGGGTCGCGGGGACGGGTCTCGACGGGGACGGGGCTGGCGAGGTCGACCCGCGCCCAACCCGTCGACCCCGCGGGGTGAGCTTGGTAAGCCGCTGCGAGCAATTTTCGCCCTGCCATCGCTCAGGATGCACCCCGAACGCCCTCCTGAGGGGCCTTGAAAAGCTCTTTGTAGCTTGTCAAGGCTTCGGACTAGGGTTCGGGGTGGGCAAACCCGTCGAACCCGCCTCCCGTCCCCG
>KV424522.1:0-173139 GCA_001632445.1 Peniophora sp. CONT | reverse complement strand
ACGAGCTCCGCGCCCTACACTCCGTTGAGTACTCCGGTCACCTTTACGTTCGCACCAGACATCCTTGGCGCATACGAGCCCAGATCAATCGACTTCGCGTATTCGCCCCATACCGGCGCGACGATGGCTGGAGGTTGCCAGGATGCGTACGGGGCTGGTCAAGGCGCGGCGACGCCATTTGACCTTGTTCCGCATCCAGCACCGATGCACTGTAGGCACAACTCCGACGGGCCTGCATGCTCTTGTGTTGGCAACTCGGTCATCTATTCTGCGCTGTCCGATACAGTCGGTCAACTGCGCCGTGCGGCAGACCTGCTAACTATGGGTCCTGACCATGCTTGTGAGCTGCGCCAGCGCGTTCTTGACATGGAGACGTACCTGACGTACGTTCTTCCCGTGTCCTCAATTTCGATATGAATCTGTTGGACTGACTTCATTCCCAGTTGGACACTAGGAGTTGCTTCGGCACCGGAGACCCGCGTAGTACACGCCCCGGACGTGCTGCTGCACGCTCCAAGTGCACCCGCATCGCCATCGCCACCCATGAATTATGGCTGGAACGGAACGCAAGATTCCATGCATGCGCCTCCACAGGTGAACTCGCAGTTGCTGTCGCCTTTTGAGGGTCAAATTTATGGGCCGCCGTCGCCACTGTGGGGTATGAATGTTAACGAGGGTCCCAACTACATCTTCACGGCCTGGGAGCCCGGGCACGTATAGAGCAGAATGATACTCACATCAGCATATTTTCCGTTCGTGCATTTGCCTTCATCCTTGCATATCGCCTTTTCCTTCGCATATTGCTCTGGACCATATCGCCTTTAGGCTTGTATCTCATCATCCGGCCTGCGTATAGACCTTCGTCGAGCCAGCCTGTATCTATCTGAATCTTGTTGTATGGTGTCAATATATTTATCGCCGTTTCAGGCATCTCCAGTTCAGAGGGACCTCAGAGTGTTTCCGCAGAGATAAATCTCGTCGAGTGGGGCCGCTCCAAGCCAATCAACGAGCAGAAGCTCGAAGAGCGCACGTCGAGGGCTGGCGATGAATATCGTTGCGGAACCCCTCTAAGACTTGTGTACCTTTTATAGAGCGGATATTATAAGACCGCACTGGTGCTGCAACTCTCGACAGTAGCAGGCGCCGGGCAGTTCTTATCGCAAGATTGTTACCGGCGCACGTTGCGTAATCTTGGATATATTCACAACATCACTTCCGCGATATTCGCTCTTACCTATGCTTGTATCTTGCGCCCACTCCGAGCAAAGGTTTATGGTACAACGAGCGTTTCATTCGGAATATAGCTCTGCGAGACTGAATTGCTACAACTCGACGAGCTCAGCAAGCGAGGAGCACCGGGCGCGCACGGCACGCCCTAGACAGTTCGGCCATACAGGGATACAAGAACATCGACATCATTCGACGACACGGCATAGCGCAGCCGGAGGCAGGATAGGTTTTATGTCTCCTGGACATACTGGGGCTTTGAGAGCGGGCGGGCTGAGAGGTAGTCGGAGAGGCGTAAGCGGAGGGTGAGGTTGGAGGGTTTAAGGCCTGATTTAGACCTGATGGCCGCCAGCGTAGTAACCGGGAGCCTTCTCGTCGAAGTTGAGCGGCGCGTTGCGTCCGTCGTACAACGGAAGCGCATCGAGCGACGACGGACGCTTGAGATCCGTCGCGTATCTGTCCTCGAACGGACTGCCCTGGTTCTGCGGGGGTCCAACCCACTATGAGAATAACTTTAGCTTACGTTCGTTCACATATGTTATTCATCAGCTTACAGTAGGGAGGTACGCCTGTGCGTCGTAGGGGCTCGTAGGCGGACCGTGCTGTGGCACGTTAATCGTAACGATCGTCTGGCTGCTCAACACGCCGGGGAGTCGAATCTGCCAGAGCGGCACGTAGCCGTTGTACCTGCTGCCACTGGAGCGGGCGTCCTCGCTAGCCCAACGGCGCGCGAGAACATTTGCATACTGCTGCCCGAGCATCTTCCACACGATGAGCGGGGCCCACCAGACGAGCGCAATGGCAAGGAAGATGCCGAGCGAGATGAAGTGGGCGGTGAACAGCGTGTGGTCGCGTGTGTAGATGACCGAGCGGAGAGCCATGGGGACGGCGATGGCGACGACGAAAAAGAGCATGATCCAGACGGCCTCGAGGAGAGGCTGCTGGTAGCGAGCGGTCAGACGCAGGATCTGCGGGACGCGGCTAGCCCAGTTGTCCGGGGAGACCTGTGCTTAAACGGTCAGGATACTGCTTTCACTCAAAGTAGTCGGAGATGCGCACATGGTTATGGAGTTCATAGGGGAGGGTAGGAGGCGTTTGTCTCTTGTGGAAGTACTGTAATTCGGTGAGCACGTTGCATCATAGATTCTGAGAGCTGCACGCACAAGAGTGATCTTCCCCGGCGCACGCTCGGCAACAACGGGAGCCTGACGGTAAGGAGTACCGAACATATTTGCGAGAGTGTAGAGAAGGGGGAGTTGTTGAAAGCGAGAGGACGGGTGAGTTATTACAGACAGGCGACCAGGCCGATAGGACACAAAGAAGACAAAGGTCGGAAAGGGAGAGAGCCCGAAAGGAAATGCGCTGCTCAAAGCGACACTGGTGGGAGACTCAAAGAGAGTGGCAGTTTCGGTCGTGAGCGAGAGCTTGTACACGAGCGTAACAAGTTCCTGGGAGCTTGAGGCAACCGTGAGGCGTCTTGCCGACCAGAACTTTAGTGCTTCGAAAGCTGGCACACCGCCTCACGACCTCGATCATCGCAGCCACCCTCGTCGCGATCCAGCCTCGGCCTCTGCGCCGCAGTGGTGCCTTTTCCATGTACAATTCATGTACCGCAATTGGCATACACCCGGCCTAAACGGTTCAAGCGAGGTCGTTGCTCAAAACGTCGAACAATGGTCATCATCGTCGCGGCTTGTTGGTCAATGTTGCGCGCGGCCTATGCGGCGAAGTCGGGAGCAAACAGCATGGCTACCGGCGACGGTCAATTATTTGGTCATCGGCCCTCTCAACGGCTGTGATTGATTATTGACCACGCTTCCATCGCGGGGATGCCGTTTAGTCCAAGTACAGCTTAGGCTGACGGTGATAACGGCTTTCGTGGAGGAAAAGCAGCTGCATAACAGTAGAGATATAATATACAGCAGTCCACACGCGCGACCAACCATATAACTGGGTGATCGAATCTACAGCCGTCGAGAAAATGGGATATGTAAACGAGCAAGGTCTCAATCAGTGAGCAAGAGCAGAGTCGGATGAGGCTACAAAGAATGCGTATAATAGACCTATATAATGGAGAGGATGGGAGAGACCAGGGAGAATGGAGATGCGGACTGGAGAGACATTCACAGCAGCATGAGAGCGAAATATATAGTGCGGGGTTTCAAGCAAGAGGGAAAGTCCTAAATTTACGACTACTGGGACGGACCGTAGAACGCGTTTCGCTGTTGCTGAGGAGTCTGCAGTGATTGGCCCGCCATCTGCTGCGTCGCGTCCCAGCTATACCTCCGGAGCGCGGGCAAAGGTTGCGCATACGGAGACGGTACGAGTGGCCATGGCTGCCAGCCCGCAAGCGGCGGAGCACCCACAGGCGGAGGCATGGTCAAGTTGTATGCACTCCCAGTCCCGTACTCCGTCGGATCCTCGACCTTGACCGGCGCAATACGATTCAACTGCTGCGGCGACGTTTGTGGCGGCGACAGCGACAACGAGCTCCGTTGTGACGTCCCGCGTTGGCTTTGAAGCGACTGGTAACTTGGACCTGGTTGACCGAACCCGCCGAGGTCGTATGATTGGGTAGGCATGTACTGCACGTACGACGCCTGCGACTGTTGCTGAATCAGATCGCCGGGCGGAACCTCGTACATCGGGCTGTATGGGAATGCTGGTGCGGCGGGTACCGCGCTGGCGGTCGCACTCGCCAGACTCTGCACCGCGTCGTGTTCGAGGAAGAACGGCTGCGCAGCGCCACTCGCGCCCGCGCCCGCACCATGCGGCAGCTGAAACTCGCCCCGACCCTCCTCAACATCCTCATGCTCTGCATCCTCGTGTTCGGGCATAATCTCGAGAGAGAACCCAGCCCAACCGCCCTCATCCTCCGGACTAGGCATCGCGGCTCGCAGATATGCGAGTGTCGGGCCGGCAATCTCCCAGCGCGCTCTGGCGCTCTCAACGCCGTGAATGATGGTCTGAATCTCATGCATGCGCTGTTCGATCGTATGCATTGCATCGAGAGCGGGCTCGCCGCGCGCACGTTCGCGCATCTTCATGATCCACACATCCAGGCATAGCATCGCGCCGAAGACCTCTGCCGCGTGCAGGAAGATGGGCATGTTGCTCAGTCCGCGATTATGTGCGGTCTCGAGTACGCGTGCACCCGCACGGGCGGCGGATACAGCAATCGCCAGTGCTGTCGACGCTTGCGGGTACCCTCGAACAGTGGGATTGATGGGCGAGGCAAGTGCGCGCAACCGCGTGGCTGTTGGTGGGAGGAATGCGCGTTGTATGAGGATGGTCAACATGTTGTAGTTCAAGAATAGTGTCGCTGATTGGTTCGCAGTGACTGGGTCTGGAATATCGGGAGCCCATTTCACTGTACGACGTGTAAGTTTTACCGTTGATTCACAAGCAATGACAGGATGAACGTACAATGGTCCGGGACGGCCTCAATCCACTCGGTCATGGCGATGTTGAGCTGCTTGAGCAGCTCATCTGCGGGCCTAGCGGCGTGGCGCTCAGGCGAGTCGACAGCAACGTAATAATGCATGAGCACAAAGCTCGTGATCTCTGTCAATCGCAGCCACAGAATGAACGCAGTGACCTGTGGCAGCGGGCCGCCACTAGGCTGGCGAAAGTCGGTCTTCCAGTACTCGTCATCGACAGGCAGTGGCAGCTCCGCATCGGCGTCCTCGTAGCGCGTACTGCACGGTCTTCCGAGCGCGGCGCTTCCCGTGCGGTCAAAGCCGACGAGGTACCAATACGCACGTTTCCAAAGCTCGTTCTCGACCGTCACGCCATCCTTGTAGCTCCTCTTGCGATGTGCACCCACATCCTGCACCTTGCGAATCGAAGCCGCGTACATGACCCATGCGCCACCTGCCCAGCGGGTACTGCGCTGGAAGTGGGTGGACAGCTGTAGGGATAGCGTATGTAAGCTGTCAGGTATTCAATGATATGCATGATTGACGTGGGACGTACGCAGACTGCTTGGACCTCAAAGAGGCTAGATGGTGTGAGCTGCGATTGTTTCCGCTGGAGTACGGCTATCGGTCCGACGGTTAGCAGAGGGAGGGTGGAGCGACTGAAAATAGGCTCACTCATTACAGCGTAATAATACTTGACGCCGGCACTGTGCCACGTCGTGTCGAAGTCGTCCTCGCTCTGGCTGGCGCTGCTGCTGGGCGTACTCGCGGGTGTATCGGGAGTATACAACACGCGGTTATCGTCCGAGTGCTTGCTGGCGATAGCAAAGACACCCATGCACACGCATGCGAACCAGATGTTGCGCTCGTAAAGCCGGTCCGCGTAGTAGTTTTCAAACGTGGGACGATGTAAGAGCGGGAACATGCTGTTGAAGTTGTAGAAATAGGCCTCGATAAGCGAGCTCGCCAGATCAGGAGCTGGCCAGTGGTTGCGCAAGTCCGGGAATTCATTTGGGTCTGTGATATGCAGTCCCTCGTACTCGAGCTCCCACTGTCGACAACGTTAGGCAAAGAAACAACGTGACATGAGGTTGACACGCACATCGGGTGCATGAGCGAATTCTTCGCGCTGGACAGACTCCCAGACGAAGCGAGAGTCTACACCTGGTCTGTTCGAAGGGGAATTGCCATGTTCATGGAGCTCGTAATCGCGATGTTCTGCTGCCACGGATGCGAGCATAATTGGGGCAGATGAGCCATGGTAGCGATATTGACGGTCGAGGAGTTTGTTGCTCTTCTTGTCGGGCTCAATCTCTGTCAACTGCAGGCGTTTCTCGAAAGCATCGACGGTGCGGTCAAGTTCGGCCTCGTACGGATCCTCATCTTTGCCGCCAGATAAGTCGACGGAGCCTGATTCCTCTGCTTTGATGACAGAGAGCGAGGGGACTTTGCGCAGGGAGTTGAGGGCCGATGTGGGGGACGATTGGGATGCGGGTGAAGTGTGAGAGTGCGCGTGGCTCTGGCGGGGATTCTTCCAGCTGTCGCGGGGGACGGAGGGGCCAATCTCAGCGTTGAGGTCGATGTCGGGGCGAAGGCGGCGGAGGAGGTGTTCCATGCGCTCGACGCGGTCCTCCAGGCCATTGACGTACGCCTTTGGAGGTCCGCGGGGTTTAGATGCCTCGCTGTAAATGTAGAGATCAGCGGATGAGATCACAGAGAAGGAAGTGACTAGTACTCACACATAGGTACAGCGACGGTTGGTCTGTCTGCAGCTTGTGCAGACCTGGTCGGCTGTCTGGGGGCCGTCGCAGCGCTGTTTCCTGCGGCGACATGCGTCACAGGCTCGTAGTCGATCGAGCTTGGGCTTCTTAGAGGACGAGGGTCCGGGCCCGGCGTCCGCATACTGGTAGAACATGGCAAACGGCGGCCTGGGCGGCTCCTCTTGCGCGGCCGCCGGAGTGTGTTAAGTGCTTATTTCCTCTCAACCGGCCACGTTCGACGGTTGGGATTGGTCCACAACCGTTGATTCACTAACCAGATACGAACCCGGAGATTAGAGCCTGAAATAGTCGTCACGGGGAAGAGATCGTGCTGAGAGGAAGAGGAAGGCGCGGGATGGGATTCTCTGGATCCGGCGGGAATAGTCATGTCAAAGCGTGATAATTGGCTTTGAACACACAAGTCACTTCATTGCCACCACCATGATCCCAACCACCACGGCGATCCTCTCCACAGCTGGCCGCACACTCTGCCGCTTGCCACGCGCACACCCGCGACGCCTCATGTCCACCCAGGACAAATTCAACCGCCCGATGCCGCACCCGCTCCCGCCCGCTCAGCAGCGCGAGTTTGAGGAACTCATTCGCGCAGCGAACGAGGGCGCCTCCCATCCGGACACGCCCCGTCCCGTGCAGCCGGCTTTCGAGGGCGAAGTCAACCCGTACACCGGCGAACGTGGTGGTCCCAAACGCGAGCCGGTTCAGCGATGGTCAGAGGACGATCCGGAGTGGTCGCTGAAGGGTCGCGTCTCGGATTTCTAATCTACATCATCACTTACCATTCCCTACGCATTCCTGTAGCTGAATTGCATTGAATGCTTTCCAAACGTTACTTATGCATGATCTTCTTGATCCTCCGAGAGAGCCGCCAAGGGTTCCTGATCTAACGAAGCGTGGTGCGGTGCAGCCGATGCGTCTGTCTGACTTGGAAGCACTTGAAGCGCGAGGGGTGTGATTGTCGACCGCAACGCCATCTGCCGCAGCTCGGCCCTTAACCTTCCTTGCCTTTCTCTTCCATCTTCCTGCTGTATCCTACACATACTCCTTACAGCCCATAATACACCCTCTTACGAACCAAAACCACTAATGGATCTCGACGCCCTGCTAAGCCTCCGACGCAGCCCGTCTCCTTTGACCGACCTCGAGGACGCCAACGAACACGACGACGGTATGTATACTCGGAAAATAAATACTAGCTGGCGGCTCATTAGAATAGACGCTACCAATGACCGACCCCGCAAGCGCGCGCGCAAGGGCGGCGTTCCCGACGAGGCCCCGAAGCGAGGACGGCTGGCCGGCAAACTGAGCCTTTTACCTACCATGCCTCTCGACATTTTACTCGAAGTACATCTATTTCCATAGTTGCTTGACACAGCCACCGATGCTTTTGCTCTCAGATTATTTCGTATCTTCCACCAGGGGATTTACTCCAGCTCGCGCGCACGACCAAATCTTTCCGGGCCCTTTTACTATCGCGCTCTCGTGTCCCGATCTGGCGGCGGGCCTACCACCTCGTCGCACCCTGCCCGCCCGCCCCAAAATGGATGAGCGAGCCCGCATGGGCGCACCTCGTCTTCGGCGGTAATTTCTGTCACGTACGTCTCCAGGTCGCCCTCCGCCTTTCATTGATCGCAGCTAACGTACGCCATGCGCCTAGATGTGCAATGCCCGCCCCGTCCGCGTGCACCCCGGCCTACTGAAGCGCGTGTGCAGAACCTGTCTTAACGCTCAGTGCGTCACACTCCATCTCTCTTCCCATCCCAAGCCCTGTCCTGTTTCTGCTTCCTTTCCCGCTGACCCGCTGCCCACAGCCTCCTTACCCGCGCCGAAGCCAAGGAGGCCTACGTCTTCTGTCTCGACTACCTCTTTGCCGAGCTCGTTAGCACGGTCGAGTCGAAGCTCGGCGGACAACGATCCCGCCCAGCCACTTATTACTGGTCTGCGGACGTTGCACGCGTTCATGGACGCGTTCGGGAGATTCTCGAACGAGAGTTTCATGAACGAGAGGAGAACGGACTTCTCGACGATGACGACGACGGGGCAATCGTGTCCTCGAAAGCACAGGCCGCACTGGACAAGCTCAAAGAGAGCATCCGCCAACGCACACACGCACACAAGAAGCATGCCAGTAAATTCGCCAAGTGGCAGTCCGAAGTCGACAAAGCCCGAACCGAGGTGCTTGAGAGCAATAAAAGCACCCGACGCGATGAGTACGTCCCTTTCTTCCTTTCCCTTCTCGATCATCCAGTGCGAGATGGGCTCACGGTTGTGGCACCAGGATCAACAAGCGTCTATTGGACCTGGGTTACGCCCGCGCGGACGTCAATGCACTCGCTCAGCACCGGGAAGTCAGGGCCGAGCAGCCGCTCACACAGCGCGTGTGGAAACGCGTGCTTCCGCTGCTCGTCGAGGAGCTTGCTCGCGTCAAGGCGGAACGTCTCGAGCGGGAAAGACTCGCAAGGGTCGAAGACCGCAAACACGCCGTTGCGACCGTTTACGATGCCTGGCTGTGCACCATTCCGTCAGATGCGATCCCCGTCGCACCGAGCCAGAAAGAGGTCTTCGAGCTACCCGAGTTCGCAAAATTCATCGAGGAGGATCAGATGATTCCCGCGAACGAGGTCAGGTTCCCTCAGGCGACCTTTGATGCGGCCATACCTCGTCTCCGCGAGCTTGTCGCATCTGCAGGGCATAAGCGCCACGCTGAAGCGCTCGCCAAGCGCTCACAGACCATCTTCAGCGCCAATCCGTCTGCTCCCGCACCCGCCACCTCATCTCCTTCTGAGCCCGTAGAAATTTCGCGCCGCTTCAACCCCGCCACGACGGCGTACCGGTCCGGTTACTGTACACACTACTTTGGTTCAGAGGTTCTGCAATACGCGCATCCGCGCTGGCCGCCTGAGCCCGTAAAGGGTACCTTTGACGCTCGAGCATTCGGCGCTGTCGCACTACTATGTGATAGGCTTGGCCTCGACCCGAACACAACAACACCGGCGGAGCTCGATGCGTTGGACCCTGCGCTCGTGTGCACGACTTGCCCGCTCTTGCAACGTCGTATGGCGCCACACCTTCAGGGCCGACTTGTATGTGGCTGGCGTGAATATGCGGCCCACCGTGAAGATCACGAACCGAAATGGCGAGTGCTGAACCCACAAGAACGCGATGCGTGTGGATGGACCGCCGCTGGGTCGAACGATAGTGCGGGTAGCGATGGATGGGTGTGCGATCGTTGCGCATATTTCCATGCTCGTATCGGTGTTGAGGGGACGGGCGCTACGCGTGAGCGGTTGGCTCAGCGATGGTTCTTCGCGTCGTTCAGGCGGTGGGGGAAGATCGACGAGGTCAAGGCGCATATGCGGGAAGAGCATGGTGCAACAGAAGGTGAAGAGGCCGAGGGGATGCGGCAGTTGATGCTTGTGAAGCATCAGGCAAGGGCGAGGGAGAGCGTCTTGTGGTCTGAGCAGCAGCAGGGGACGCAGGTGCAGGCGGCGGGCGACGCGGTCGCAGACGCGGGTGTTATGCCTGTGCTGGATGCAGAGGACGACGAGCCAGTGGTAGATGATACGGCTGGCGCCTCATCTGGTACACCCATGGAGGCATGAGTTCAATACGCTCAAGTTCCCCGTACAACTTCGACTTTCTCTTTTTTTCCCTCCCAACATTATGGTTTCTCGGTCTCCAACCCACATATCTAACATGGACTCACTTCATGCATGCATCCTGCCTTCGATCGAAATACTACCGTCATACGTATACTCCGCTCAGCGTACATATCGTACATATAATCGTTCACCCTCTCTGCGCCGTGTGTTATCACCTATGCCTTGTCGCGCCTCTTACATTACTCATCAGCTAATCCCGATATTGTATATCAAGTGCTCATTGGGCCTTTCACAGTCACAGTCATGCGATATGATTGGACGCGCATGTATACACGTGCTACGAGCCTCTCCAGATCACCGCAAAGTCCGTGATCTCTCTCCCGAAGTTGCGTCGGTGCCTGGCACTGCATGCTCAGCGTCCCGTGTCCAGTGCTCAGCACTCAGCTGCGTTACTCTCTTCACGCACCCATGTCCTCTGTACTGTCATGGCGCCTCGATCCTCCGCGAGGATTCCACCCTATCTCCCGAACGCAATTACACATCGCGGCCTCTGACCCTTCCTGCTCTTCGAACTCGTCATGCACATTGCATCTACATCACAAGCTACCAACTGCGCTCTTTGCGGACCCATACGAGCTCCAACTTCGTGCAGACGCATATAATGCTCATGTACCAGCTTCAAAACGCGGAGTTGATCTCGAGGCTCCCGCATTTGCCGTAGACTCTGAGCGCGCGGGGCGAGATGTGCGCGTTGATGTGAATGATGCGTGTAGTGCCGAGGGAGGGTTGGAGGTCGATGTCCCGCTGCATGTGAGATATCTAGAGCCCAAGAGGGAAGGAGATGATGCCGGGCCGGTCACGGTCGAGGTCGAACCGCCAGTGGTGTTCTGGGCATGCGCGGGCAAGGAGGGCGGTGCGCAATTTCTCATTACTGTTATCACCATCTCGAGATATGGATTACATGCTACAACTTGGCAGAAACCACCCTTGATGACGAGTACTCGACCCTCTTGCCCGGTCAGACGCTGCGCGTGCTGCCTCGTAAACCAGATGTGGGATCGCAGACGCTTCCAGTGCCCGTGGGCGACATACGGCACCTCAGTGGGGTCGAGGCCGGCACGGTGCTGACCGTTATTTTCGCGGCTTGCTACGTCGCTTGGAAGATTATAGCTGCGGCCTCCAGGATAGCCGGCGCGCAGGCTGCTGAGCGTAGGGTCAAGAAGGATTAGAGCACGTCCGGTGTGACAGCCGACGTCCATTGGCTAACGCGCACCCTTTCACCCTATGAGGACACGTCTTTATTTTACCTCATGTACATCATTCTCGTTGTCGGGCGCAACACCATGCTGGACGACTCGTTGTGGGCGATGCGCGCCGAGCCCTCGACCAACCAAGCGAGAAGCAGTGATGGCATGCGGAAGACTTTCCGGACTTATCGCTATTGGCTATGATTGGGGGAGCTCTCCGTGCACTGCATTGTTCGATCCGTTTCGGGGTGAGTCGGGATGCGCCTTTGAGGCCCGTCGAGGAGGACAAGGATCTTGGCGTTTCTGAACGTGGTTGATGCGCAGTGCCGCTAACCAACGAATGCACTTTCTGTTTACGGTCGTCGAGCGACAGTGCTTCTCGTTTACTCCACATTTTCCCAGCCAGTCTCTACTGACAAGAGAATCGTAACTTGGCACACAGATAGAGAAAGCGAATCCGGTGCGTACAGTGCAGGCAAAACGAGCTGGAGTTGCCATCTTCGGATGTTGATATCGCTCATACACTGCACTGCCGCCCCGCCCCACTGCTGCAATCAACCCTTTAGAGCCTTTCATCATCGTCGGCGCCTACCGTGACACCGCATAGAAGTTCATGTCCGAACTGCGCGCAAGCGATCTCCAGGCTTGGCAAATGCTTGTCCTCTATATAACAGACAAGTACCGTCCGACCGGACCCCTTGTTGCACGCACGTCTGGCACGGCCGCCATCCTTTCTTTCTTTCTTGTTTCTTCTGTATCTCTAGACTAGAGGTCTTGCTTTTTTGCTCTTCTTGCTTTGCCTTACTCTGCTCGTCGCATGTAAGTTGTGCCACACAATTTCTCCGATTTTGACGCTGACATGTTCTACCAGCCAACCAGCCAATCCTTCATCCATCTGCATACACATCTACCCCCTCACACTATCAACAACATGACACACCACTCCGGCCCGTCCACCTCCACCCTCAACAACTGGTATGAGGAGCCGTCAGAGAAGACGGAACACGCGTTGCCCAAGTCGGTCCCTCTTTCGCCGACAACCACGCTGCAGCATACGCCCTATACGTCCGACGAGCTCCGTGAGCATCAGCGCCGCATGAACCGCCAGAGCGTGTTCGGCGAGATCCCCACCACTGCGTTCGGCGGTGCGGAGACGTACCCTGCCGAGCACCCTGAAGAGGAACCGCGCTCGGAGTACAAGGTCACTCGGATCGCGCGCCGCATTCACGGCTGGACATGGCAGGCGTACCCTATCGGAATGGGCACGAGCGCCGTCTACGTGACGATGTCGGGATTGAGGTACGCGATTGCTTTTGTCATTCAATCATTCGATGGCTGAAATATCGCGATAACAGAGACCGCTCAGATACCTTGCGTGTCGTCGAGCACATCTTCTTTTTCCTCAATGTCGGCATCTTCTTTTTGAACCTCTCAACACTGTTCTTGCAAGCCATCCGTACGTTGTACGATCTCTCAATCTGCAGATCGTAACTGAACGCGCATCTTCATGGCAGTGTACCCCAGGCAAGCAAAGCGGTTGGTAACGGACTCCGGCAAGAACATCTTCATCCCGCTGATGATCCTGTCGTTTGCGACAATTATAATCGGTACGCATGACATCCTGTGCTGTAGTAATGGACCAAATCTGATATCTGGGATCAATCGTACAGGCATCATCAACTACGGCGTTACTCCCGGTGTGCTCGCACGCGATTCCGCGTACATCCTGTTCTGGTAAGTTTATCCCAGCACCTATCAGTTAGTGCGCACAGACTGATTGCCTTCTGTAGGATCTATGTTACCCTCGCTGTCGGCATATCGTTCCCGCTCCTCATGATCTGGTACAACCAGCCGCATGATGTTCGCACAATGAGGTAAAACACCATTACCGTAAAAATAAACCTCTGATCTGATTTTTTGGCTAGTCCTGCCTGGATGTTCCTTGTATTCCCGATGATGCTGGTCGGAGTCGTGGCCTTCAACGTGCTCAAGACGATGGACCCGGCAGACGACCGCGCACTTGGCGTTCTTTTTGTCGGGTACTTCTTCCAGGGCATCGGTTTCTTCGTGACGATGTTCTACATCTGCATCTACTTCTTGCGCATCATGATGGTATGTGAATTACCTTTCCGATAATTGCAGATGCTGACGCATTCGTCCAGACGGGTTTCATGGAGGGCCACCAAGCGAACGGTGTCTTCGTCGCTGCTGGACCGCCAGGTATGCCTTTCTTTCTGGGTATCTTGATTATCTTCTAACAGGTCTCCCAACAGGTTTCACTGCTCTTGCCCTTATCAACCTGGGACAGAGTGCGCGCACTATGTAAGTTCTATCCTTTCCAAATGATAGCTCAGGCTCTGACATCGTTTGCAACCAGTTTGCCGGCACATGGGCTCGTCTCGGACGTCGCTGGCGAGGTGTGGTACGCATCGAGCTTGTTGACCGCGCTTATGCTCTACGGCCTTGCAGTAAGTGGTGTTGCTTTTCTTGGAATGATCGGATCCCTTACGGTCTTTCCTTCAGGTCTTCTTGTTCTTGTTCGGTGCTCTGCCGTACTGGTTCAAGCTGCACAAGCACTTGAACGAGATCTTGGGCTGTAAGTTTACTCTACTGCTCCCTCGAAACTGCGCGCTGACCGATCGTTAGGCTGGGCGCTGACGTTCCCGAATGTCGGCTGGATCGCGACAACGGGTGCGCTCGGCAATGCGCTGGGCATCACAGGCTTCTTCGAACTTCAGCTCATTTTCGTCATCGCCATGGCGTTCATCTGGATCGTACTCGCTGTTTTTACTGTCGTCGCTCTCAAGCGCGGGCTTATCCTCAACTCCAAACCCGAGGATGTCGTGCAGGACAGGCGCAAGCCCAGCAAGGACGCTGAGAGCGCGGTATAGGGACTTCTCTGAACATTAGTACCAGTCTTCTCGGACAATGTAGATAGTGGTTGTGTTGCACTAGCGCATGGACACGGACTATGGATACCCTCACATGTACGCACAGCAGGCTGCACTCCGAGAGAGGAGATATTGTATATACTGACTGGCATGACTCCTGGGCGGGTCATGCTATCATCATAATCATATTAAGGAGCTTGCTCCGCCATATGCCCGATGCGAGATCACTTCTTCGTAATGTTCACTACCGCGCCATGTTCAAGCATCCTGCTGTACGGGCAGAGCTGCGCCAGTTCAGCGAAGCACAATCATGCGTCCTAGAAAACCGCATACCTTGTGCCCTGCATCGATGACCTCCTGGTCCTCTATGCCCTCAACACGTATGTCAACTGATAGACCGTAATCGCCATGCTCCTTCGCGTCGCCGATGTTAACGTCCGCGTATACTGCCGCCTTCGACGCGGCGTGCGTTTTGCCCAGACGACCCGCAGCGAGCTGGATAGCAGTCAAAAGACATGCTACAAGGCTATCAGCACTCGTTCCTCGCCTGAGAAGCTGTCTACGCACCAGCGTAGCCCATCGCAAACAATTGTTCGGGGTTGTTGCCATCTCCTTGCCCGCCAAGCGATTTCGGCGTGCCCAGACGCAACGTCAGCCCAGCGTCGTCGTCGGACTTTACTTCACCATCGCGACCTTCGCCACGAGCAACAGCGTGTGCGGTGTACTAGACTCGGTCCGTCAGGATCTCTGGTCATGCTGATGGTGGCAAGCGAACTACCATAGGCTTCCCAATCGTCATGACCGTGCGCCTGTGAAGATGTGCTGAAGAGCACGAGGCGAATGGCCTGGCGGCGCGCGAGGTTCTCAGTAAAGTTTGAAGTGGGCTCATAATCGCTGTTTCTGGGTGGTTGGAGGAGATCTAGAAAGAAGTAACGTTGACATCGGTGTTCAGGATTATATCCTAAACATATGACAGCGAACGACGTCAACCGACAGTCATTGCGTCCATATGCAGGCCAAGGTCGACCGAAGGCGCGCATCGGGGGCGCACGTCAAACACAGGAGCCGACTTACCGCTTCCAGACATACGAATTCAGCGTGGCGTCTAACGATGCAAATCTATCATAACGGCCTGGTCAGTATGATTGATCGCATGTTCCATTTATTTCACACTGGGAGCCGGGAGTGGTTCCAGCCCCGTGCTTTAAGTTTCCATCCAAGCTCACGATTGAAGATTAAACCATTTAGACTTATAATGAGCCTAAGGCGGGAATACAAGGCTGCTAGTCGCACCAGCATCTTCACTCTGGTCGAATACGGACACAAGGCGGGTGATTGTCCACCTAATGTTCATCATCATGGCCATGGGCAATGACCAGTAAATGAAGAGGTTTCATGCCGGAGAAGAGAACGTTGCAACCTGCTGCAGTCCCATGATTCAAGATCGCGTTTAGATACGCAGTTGAACAGCAATATCACTGAGACCCACGGTACATCGAGAGCATAGGTCGATGGCCTTACGTTTTACAAGCTTAAGATCGTGGTGGGAGGACAAGAAACGCGTGGCAGTGCGGAACGTCCGGACCGGACCGGGTTGGAAGGGCCGCACGGCGCATGCCAGAGACTACTTGCCTCTCTCCTCCACCGCAGACGATTTCCAGCAAATCTGACGGCCTGCTTGAAAGCTTTCTGCTAGTGGCCGCGTATATCATTCTAGCAAAAATATCCTTTCAGGAGTGATGAGTGCATCGCGATCGCCCGCCCGTTCCAGTTCAACCGCGAGCGGGCCGACAGTCACCATCTTCTTCCAGTATCACAATCTATCCGAAGCCAGCCTTCATCGGGCTGGGAAGGCGTCTGTCTATCTATATACTGTTCATGAGCGCAGAGATCTTGTCAGCATTCGGCGCTCAGCCATTGCATAACGGTCACCCGACGGACAGCGCTGCTTCGACGCCTATCGCAACATTCAAGCAAGTGTTCATGCGTTCATGCTCCGGCTGGTCGCGTGTTTATCTCTTCCGCGGAATGTCACATTGTGTTCTCGGACTTTTATATGTCTGCGAAGGCTGGATTGGTGCCGGACCACAAGGTGTGCAGGCTGACCTCGCGGTTCTCAACGCAGATAGAAGCGCGTCGCGGAATCGGCACGATCTTGCTATATATTCCATCATGACTATAGTTCGGTTGGCCAGGTTCCGCCCTCTATTTCCTGTTGGTTCAGCTTGCGATGCTCTCGAGTGTGCTCGTGCCGCTTTCGCTGGCCCTCGCGGCGGTCGCGCATATTGCGCCGCCCATGCCTCTTCAGCCGTTGCCACCCGCATCGACGAAGCACGGTGCTCTCGCTTCTCAAGTCACGACGTACTATTTCGATCAGCTCATTGACCATAACGATGCGAGCCTCGGGACCTTCCAAATGCGATACTGGTTTGACTCGACCTTCTACAAAGAGGGCGGTCCTATCATCCTGAACACTCCCGGCGAGGCCAACGCTGCGCGTGAGTGCTCCCCACACACTTTGCGACGACGACATTGATATTATCTGATAGCATACACTGGGTACCTCACCAACTCTACGATCAACGGTCAGATAGCGCAAGAGCTGCATGGCGCCACTATCGTTATCGTGAGCGCTACTTTCTTGCCGAAAGACGTACCAGAAGAAGACTCATACGCATCCAGGAGCACCGCTTCTTCGGTTTATCGAATCCGTACCCTGACCTGACTGTTGCGAGCCTGAAGTACCTAACGATACAACAAGCCATTGACGACTTCGCGTACTTCGCTCAGACTGCAACTCTGCCGATGGCTGGCGGTGATGCCGTCAAACCGGATCAGGTCCCCTGGATCTTCGTCGGTGGAAGTTACTCGGGTGCGCTGACTGGTTTCATATTGGACAAGTGAGTGTTTGCCTCTCTGCCCCACATCCATCTGTCTGTCTCTATCGGCTTTCGTTCCGCTATCTACACTATTTTGCTTGCGTAACATACTAACCTTCTTCTCAGCAAGCCCGACATCTTCTGGGCTGGATACAGCTCCTCCGGAGTCGTTGAGAGCATAGTGTACGCTCAACATATTTCTACTATTCATCACGCACCTGATCACAGCCGACATCCAGCGACTTCTGGCAGTATTTTGAGCCTATCCGCGAGGGAATGCCCGCCAACTGCTCGGTTAGCCGTTTCTATCTTCCCGATTCCAATTATGCCGACTTACATTGGGAACAATAGGCGGATGTTGCGGCGGTCATATCCCACTTTGACTCGATTGCTGACGATCAAGATGCGTTCGACGCGCTCAAGGCCCAGTTCGGTATGGCAGACGTAGTTCATCCCGATGACGCGACGGGAGCGCGTACGTCTAAGCTACCAACTTCAGTGGGTTCGCAGCGTTGACCTTGCATCTTAGTGCGAAACAACCTTTGGGATTGGCAGAGCCTGCAAGTTTACTCGGGACCTGGCACGCAGTTCTACAAATTCTGCGACGCGCTTGAGAAAGACGCCAATGGTACTGTTGCCCCTGCCTCCGGCTTTGGGCTGGATCACGCGTTGAAGGCTTGGAGCTCGTACTTCAACAGCACCTATCTTCCCTCGCGTATGTACCTCTACATCTCACCTTCCATCTGACTTACCGTAAAAGATTAGTCTGCGGTACCCAAAACCGGGAGTATGTCTCGTCCAGCGTTGGCTATATACTGCGTCGATCTAACTGGCTTTGCAGCGATTGTCTGGGCTCATACAACCCGAATTCGACTTACTACACCGATACCGAGGTAGACAACGCTGGGCGCTCCTGGACATGGATTGTCTGTAACGAGGTAAGGCCTACTCCTCAACCTACCGATGCCAGAACTCATGTTTTTGTGGGCTTCCAGGTCGGATATTTCCAGGTATTGGCACGTTCCTCCGGCTCGTCGTCGTGATGTGCTGATGGTACATCACACTCTAGGACGCAGCGCCCGCGGATCATGTCACCTTGGTATCGCGCTTGGACCAGCCTAGCAGTGATGAGGTACGAATACGTACAGGCTGGCTCTTCATGATATGGAGCTCATCGATGGCTCACAGCGTCAATGCGAGTGGATGTTCCCCGAGGCTTTCTCCTCGCCACCAGTCCCCGATGTAGAGAAGACTAATGCCGCCTATGGTGGGTGGGATATGAAGCTACCACGCGTATTCTTTGCGACTGCACATCGTAAGTCTTGTTGTCCTTAATGTCCGGTTCATAAAAACTGATCCAGATGTGTCGCATGTTAGGTGACCCATGGTAAGCTTGCTACCGTACTGTCTCAGCTAAGCATCCGTTGATCCCAGTCTTTCAAACAGGCGTGACGCGACGATGGCCGCAGAAAACGTAACCATCCCTAATACTGACCCATCTAACATCGGCATCAGCGACGGATTCCACTGCTCCGATCTCCTCACTCAAAGCGGCACGGTGGACAGCACAGTGCTCGCCGTGCAGAAGGCGGGCCTCGCTAAGCTCAGCCAGTGGGTGAAGGAGTTCGTACCAGCGTCGAATAAGCGCGAGGTAGGACGCAACTATGGCTATCCTGTCCGCAAGGCATGATCTATGTCTGGCACGGGTTGATGGAGACTCGGAGAATGAATGTGCGCAAGGAAGCCATTATGTAGTTGTACGCCTTGCATATTTAGCACGTGTGTGTCATCGCGAAGACTATTGCAAGATAAAAGTATATGAAGCATATGCAGGGTGCGGAGACGGAAAACTCGCAGGTTCGTGCCAAACTCCTGACACAGGTTCACTTGCGCCGAGTCTTGTGTCGAGACTACGGAAACCTGAATTGACTTGTGCACATGCGTCAGCCTTCCAAGCTTCAAGCTCCAAGTGCTCGTCTACAAGCTGCAAGTCGCTTCTAAGGCCTATTTCGGCAATCACAATATATATTAAGATCGTTATACATCATCATACTCTGGTGGGGCAGAAGCATTATCCGCTGGAACGCGGATAGCGGTTATCTCTCGGCGCAAATTCGTTATTTCGCGCAAAAGTGCTTCGGTGTGTGATGGGTCACTCCTCACCGAGCGACTTGTTCGGGAGGCGGACGAATGGGACGCGCTTGCAGGCCCGCTCGTCACCGCTACACGGTCCTGGTCGTTCTGCTGAGCCCGACGCATCCCGAGCGCTCTCTTATTCTCCACCGCTGTTGACCATCTATGCCCTGGCGTGGTAGATCCATCGTCCGAGGACCGGGCACGAGCTGCGTCCATTTGCAGGAAAGGGGTAATCGCATTGGGACTGGGGGAAACCAGTGTCGTTGGTGTCTGGAGCATGGGTGTCTGTCCAGGGACGTCCTTTTTCAAGGAAGATCGGCGGCGGCGGAAGAGCAGCAATAGTCCTGTAAGGAGAGCAAGGCCGACCAGTCCTCCTACAGTTGCACCAACGACAGCGCCGACCGGAGTACCATGATGCTGATCAGAACTGCTCGTGTTTGTGCCTGCACTGAACGAAGAAGAACTGTGACAATGCGTGAACACCGTAGATGAGCTGACATGCCCACTCGATGACTTACTTCACTAGTAGCGGGGCATATACGGCTCCTTGACGAGGGCTCGAGTACCCCACGATCTCGACACCGGCGGTAGCACTATAGATGAGCGGAAATTGCCCAGAAGGACCGCTATTCCACGCTTGCTCGCGAGTCGCGCCAATGAGATGTTTTTGAACGCTGGTATCGCGAGTCGCGATGGCCGCCGCGAACATGTTCCAATCTTGAAGCATAATCAGTCAGCGCATAGCGTGCGTTGAAAGTGACGTACTCGCGGCGATAACAGACGTGTTCGTGCTGTTCGTAGCAACGCCAAAGCGTTGCATAGCATTCCCGATATAGCTGACCTGAGCATCGATGACGGACGTATCCAGAAGCCCTGTACCTAGTACAAGATCCCAGAACATGTTGTACCCCAGAGAGAAACTCGAAGGGTCCGAATCTCCGTAGCTAAACAACACATGCCCATCCGAAGCAAGAGCTTGTGTCTTCCATTGCGAGTACAAAGCAGTCGCGCGTGACTTCGTGTTTGCACATTGATCAGCGCTCCGACAGTATTGCTCGAACGGCTTATCACACTTACTGAGAACATATCCCTGCTAGTAGAATTTCCAAGTAGCGCACCGATGTTACTCATGGCTTGAATGGCAATGATTGCCTCGAGAGCAATATCTGACTGCATATTAGCGACTCCAGATGTGATGTTGTCGGATAAGAAGTGGCCCCATCTCTCAAGTAGCGGGTACTGCGCGAATGTTTAGGCAAAGCGACAGTCAAGGCAAATGTAATCGTACGTAGTGTTCAACGACAGTATTGTTGCCGGTTATTTTGGCGTGTCCATAGGTCATAATAAGCATGGCGGCAGACGCTAGTAATGACGTGGTAAGTACTATATCTAGTAGAAAAGGCCAAGGATATCCCAGTTCACCTTCAACGGGTCTTGAATGCGGATTGTTACTGGCGACAGCGTGAGGGTATATGGCACCTGGGTATATACTTCAGTAGTACTCAAAGTATACCGGGAAGGTGAGGGGTGATGCTAACCCATGTCATAAGCCGCGTATTGACTCGTGTAGGCGTCGTCATCCTGAAAGCGCAGCAACGGCTCTAGTAGAGCTCCACTGAGAGAATGATCAAGGTATAAGAACATAGGAAAGATGCTCAATAACCCATCCACGGGGCTGACCAGACTGCAATGATGTTATGAGCCTTCGAGGTTCATACGTGAAATGACGCGCACTTCTTGATACCGTCATCTGGTAACCCTGTGTCCTGCTTTGAAGGTCAGTTCCTTGCCTCGTGGATAAATTGACATGTTTGTGTTGACCTTATAGAATACCATGAGGTCAGACGGATTCACGCTTCCATCGTCATTACGTCCTATTGTGACCTCAATGCCACAGTAGGCTTGACGCGTAGCAAGAGCAAGAAGGTCTGCGTATGCTGTACCTCCGAAGGACGTGGCTGCTTGCATGAGTCTATCATCCAGGGCCTTGGATCGATTCAAAGCGTTGGAATAGTCGCTCAGGAAATCGCTAAGCTAAGCAATGTGAGATGCAGGAGGTGACGAAAGCGGTATAGCCTCACAAGCGCATAGTCATCGGTGTATTGACTTCGATAATAGAGACTTCGCCTCTGCGTTCGTTGTGAAAGGTCGGTATAATCAGCAACCCCGGCAGAGTCGGAGTCGCGGACGTTGGCAACGGCCCATACAAGAGGCGATGAAGTCTGTTGGATGGATCCAAGATCGTGAGCAAAGGCGAAGACGGGATACTCGCTGACCCTTAGTCAGCTAAAGAATATGTGAACACCATTGGACATACTCATTGATGGAACGGAACGTGCTGTTCTGCGCATTATCCAGTACCCCATTTGTAGTAAAGTATCCGCGCGAATTTAAGTCGCTGGCAGTTTTGAATGTGACATTGACGTTCCGCTCGGTCGCATAGTAGATATTTCCCCATGTTGACTGTGCTTTGAACTCATTGTAAGGGGTTTGCTTAGCGGCGGCCACCGAGTGCACCAGTGTCCCCGGGCTAGTGGTATTCGTGCTCCAGGTAACGTTTTGAGTACGATCGCCAGTTACCCACTCTAAAGACCGCCGTCAGTTGCGGGAGATTGCCGGACTCGGATCGAAGCCTACCAGCGCTAATATCCGTATAGACTTGGATATCATGAGCATTGCCGTCTGTCGCCCGCGCTTCAAGCGCAACATACGATGCAGGGATAGACTGCTTGACCAAGTCTCCCGGCTGATCCAGATGTCAGAACGAACTTGAAGAGTCACGCTGAAAGATGTTCACCTCGATGGGGCTCAGAAACGTAACGGTCAACTGCATATGTCCGGCTTGGAGCAAGAGCACTGAACGCGTCGGATAGAAAGTTTGATTCGAAACGATGGGATCCATTATGGCCGGGAACTTGGGCATGGGATCAATGGATCCCATCCAGGCATACGGCACCCCGTCCACTCTTATGAGACCTGCCCAAGCTTGAGGCTAAGATAGAAGTGAAGGAATTGAGCAAGAGGTCTTTCCGAGACTCCTATTGCTCACGTACCTGGCCTGAGAACCCTGTCTGCCATTGTCTGGAGTATCGACTCTTGGTTGGCAGGAAGCTGAGAAGGTAGGGGGAACGAGCGGCGATGGGGAAGACTGGCGCTTGCGCTGACGATAAATCGAAAGCAGCAAGCAGACAACCGAGCGTTAAATAGTAGGCGAGATTGTGCATCTGTATAACGAATGCTAGCACGCGAGAAAGCAGATGGAGAGATATGGCAAGGTCGCGGTATCTTGACGGATGCGCGGACGTGTACTTGATACACAGCTGGCAAGCTACCCGCATATATGTGGCAACGCCATTGATCGTGCCAACGAAAGGATAACACAATGCGGTAACATGTCCCCAGATTCTGTAGTGCGGGACGCCCGTTTCATCAGCAGGTGTTGTATCCGCTCGCTGAAAGGGTTAACACACTGGCTTGATAGGATGAGAGAACATACTACTACTGCTCGACGCTTGTCTGACGGTTGATGATGGTCACGAGTTCATTGAGTGCTCGTTCAACTCGGAATAAGTGAATCAGATCAAACACTTGCGATGAGAGTAGGTCAACCGACTGAAATGATCATCGTGGATGGGGTCAAGATGGGTTGAGGCGCGGTGGGAGAGTCCGGCGCAGGTGTCACCCCGAGTGAAACGTCCACTAGCCGCGCCAATGGTTTTTGACCATCATCACTTCGCGGAGCTTACGCCAGCGCCCTCACAAACCATTGCACTTACGGTGTACACTCCGGCACTTTCTTGAGGCACTGAATGCTCTCATTGACATCGTTGTGCACGTGCGCATTGTCGCGATCCTTTTGCTCCGTCACCGTTTAGGCCGTTTAGGACTCGTCCGGGTCGCCAGTTTCGCCCGCGTGTCTCGCCACCCACGATCCTCACCAAGCCACTACTGCATCCCGTCTATGGCTGTGAGATGGTTGTGAAGCCGCCGTCGCATCCTAATTGGAGTGCTTACAGGCTTTTCCGCCCAAGGCACTGCATATGCTGCCTTGGCCAGCATTGCGACAAGGCATGCCCGCGTCGCTTCAAGTTCAACGTTCATCCGTCACCCGACCCCTTCTTGATTGCATACAGTAGTTCTTGCTACAGTAGTTCTTGCCATGTCAGAACTCGCACACCCAACACATGGAGTACCTGTATACCGGGCGATGAAATAAAGTTAAGCCATCCCGGCGGCAGGAAGCTCTAAGCCCGAACGTGCCGATTTACTCGTGGCCAGTGTGGACTGCTTCTGTGGCAAAGTATGGGCATGACTCTTGACAACACATCCCTACGAAAGTGATTGCTTGATAGTGATTGTGATATTTCCCCAGCCAAACACTACAGGCGGGAAGCGCGAGAAAATGTGACAATCATATTGAGCCGGATACTCGTTTGCCACCGTAGATTAAGTAACCATGTACACGCCATGAAATAGTTGATTGGATACAGTTCTGGTCATAATTTCGATGCCAAATGCTGTACACGTATACGCCGATTGTTTGCACGCTGTACGGGGATGCACTCAAGCATTATACTCTGGAGGGGGCGCCGCCGCCATACTCTCATTCGTGCGCATAGCGGAAATCTCCCGCCACAGGCTGTTGATTTCGTGCAGTAGCCCTTGACCGAAGGCTGGATCACTTCTGTCTGAAGCAGTCGCCGACGGTGAAGTGGAAGGATAGGTAGTGGTGGCGGGCGGCCCGTTTACCATCGTCGCACGTCGGTGGAGCTCCTCATTCGGGATGCGGCGCAGCCTGTACGCCCGTTTAGTGTCCGCTTCTTGTGTCATCCAGTGTCGCGAAGAGGTGGAACTCTCAGTACTGGCGGGCAAGGGCGTGCTAGAGTCGACCACCGTGAAGGGCGTGACTCCTGGGGCATTTGCAATAGGCGACGTGTCTCCTAATATAGCCTCTCGCATCGAGGGGTCTGCCTGTTGTGCGAGAGACACGCGTATAGTGGACGATTTGCGTCGCCGCACAAGGAAGAATAAACCCGCCAGCAGAGAAAGCACGGCTACTGCGCCAATGGTTGCACCGACGATGACGCCCACCGGTGTACCGGGCCGATTATCCTTGCCTGACGGCGAGCCGCCCGCCGCGTTGGTGCTATTAGGAAAGGATGCCGCACTGCATACAGTCAGTCGAGTTAAAAAAACGTGAATGCTTCACCCACTTGATGAGCAGAGGAGCATACACGGCACCCTGACGAGGGCTTGATCGTCCAGATATCAGTGTACCGTCCTGTGCTGTGTACATGAGCGGGAACTGCCCCAAGATCGTGTTCCCAGCGGGTTGTGATGCTGCCAGCGTGTGAGTGGCACCAATGAGCGCCCGTTGAGTGCTGTTGTCTCGAGTCGCAACGGCCGCAGCCAATATGTTCCAATCTATATACCCTCCAGTCAGACTACACAGGTTGAGGAAGTGATTGACTCGTGCTCACTCGCCGACACCGCGGATGTATTCGTGCTGTCTGTAGGCGCACCAAACTCCAGGATACTCTTCGAGATGTAATCGGTTTGAGCGTCGATGACGGTCGTGTTCAACAATCCTGTCCCCAACGCCAGGTCCCAGAACATGTTGTAGCCAAGAGAGAAGCTGGAATCGGGCGCGTCGTAGCTGAAGCGGAGGTGCCTGTCCGAAGCCAAAGCCTTCGTTGTCCATTGCGAGTACAGATCTTTGGCTAGAGACTGTTGAAGTGTGTTACTGCCCAGTTAGAAAGACTAGAGTGTAGCTTTACTCACCGTGTATGTGTCTCTGCGTGTAGAGTTGTTCAAGAGCGCGCTTATGTGGGACATGGCCTGGACGGCAATGATACCCTTGAGAGCGAGATTGGTCTGACCACTGACGGGGATGGTACTATCGGCGGACGTTTGATCGGAGGCATTGAGGGTGTTCGACGTCAAGAATCCGGCCCACGTCTCGAGAAGACTGAACTGGGTGACTGTGAGAGTTAAAAACAACGTGATATAGAGCAAAACGTACATAGTGTCCGATGATGCTATAATCGCCTGTCGCTTTTGCGTGCCCGTATGCCATGATGATCATCCCGGAGGACGCTGTAAATCTAGTCAGGACTGACTGCGAGTATTGATTAAATTGTGATTAGTACTCTCAATGCCCTCTGAATGTGGGTCGCCACTAGCAACTGCCGAGGGATACTGGGCGCCTGTTGATAGAAGTTAGCATATAGCAAATGTTAACATCCAAGTACTCGATTGTGACTACTGACCCATATTGAGAGCCGCATAGGGGTTGGTATAGGAGGGACTCTCCTGGAAACGAAGCAGTGGCTCCAGTAACGCTCCGCTAAGGGCAGGATCGAGGTACAGAAACGCAGGAAAGACGCTGAGAAGTCCGTCGACCGGACTGACCTGGGCACTGTAGACAGCGCAAGCGTGAGCTGATGACATTCAGTATGTCACCAGAGGGTGACCTACTTTCCATTCCCGCTGTCATGGATTCCGGTATCCTTAGACGGGCTTTAATATCAACTCTCAAAAGACAGTCAGATCCATGCTCACCTTGTAGAACGCCATGACATCGCTTGCATTCACACTGCCATCGGAGTTGCGTCCGATCGTGATCTCAATGCCGCAATAGGCTTGACGAGTAGCGAGAGCGAGAATATCCGCGTACTGCGGGCCTCCCACATTCGTAGCGGCTTGCGTGAGATTCTTATCCAGGGCTCGTGAGCGGTTGAGGGCCGCTGGGAAATCAGCAAGGAAGTCGCTGAGCTACAATGATATGAGATTGAAAAGAGGTTGACAAAGGTCGAATCTCACCAGAGCACCATCATCGGTATATCGACTGCGATAGTACAGACTTCGCGTCCGCAATTGTTGCGAGAGGTCGGTATATGTGACGACGCCGTTGCTAGCCGAGTCACGGATGTTTGCAACGGCCCAGACAAGGGGCGCTGACGTTTGCTGAATGTTCCCTAGGTCTTGAGCGAAGGCGAAGACAGGGAAGTTACTTCTCTCATTAGTATGATGTTGCGTCAACGCAAGCATGTTGATCGCGTACTCTGTGATGCCTCGGAACACCGTATCTTGCGTATTGTCGAGGGTACTATTCTGCACGAACTGACCCCGAGTGTCCAGATGTCCACCAGTCCTCCACGTCGTGTTGGGGGTCCTTGGTGATGCGTAGTATATACTACCCCAAGCCGCTTGCGCCCCCACTTCTCGGTAAGGCAATTGGTCTGCGGCAAAGACAGAGTGGATGATAGCAGAGTCAGACGTGTTCGTGGACCACTTGACGCTCTGGGTACGGTCCCCAGTAACCCACTCTGTGACGATGAGTTGAGAACGTTGGCGACGCTTGAGGCCACATGAACTTACCGGCACTTATGTCGGTGTACACCTGAATCGAGTGCGACGCTCCATCTGTTGCCTGCACGTCCAGCGCGACGTATGACGCAGGAATCGACTGTTTGACGAAGTCGCCCAGCTGTGCACGATTGTGAGTATGAGTATAATAGTACTGATCGGTATGTACTCGCCTCGATTGGACTAAGGAATGTTACCGTCAGATTCACGGGTCCAGCTTGGTAGAAGAGCACCGAACTCGTCGGAGTCAAGGTTTGCACAGGTCCTGTTGGTTGAGGGTCCAGTATTCCAGGCGGCATAGTGCCTATGTCGCCTGCCCATGCGTACGTCTCGTTGTCCACTCGAATGAGCCCAGCCCACGCTTGGATCTAAGTCTCTGATCAGCGCACGAACATGACGCTGATGTGACGAAGACGCGCCTGATTTGAGTATCCCGTCTGCCATGTCCTGGAGTATTTAACCGATGGTTTTGTCGGGAGGAAAGTGAGAAGATAAGGGGAGCGAGCGGCGATCGGGATAGCTGCTGGCGCAAAGTTTGCTTGCGCGGCAGCTGGGGCTGCGAGTACTAGACCAAGTAGCAAGTAGGCGGCGATGACGAACATTCGAGTGAAGTAGACAAAAGCTCTAGGCTTCGCGCTATAAATTCAGGTAGAAAACTCTCCGGCGAGGCTGCGGAAGAGGAGCCCAGATAAGGGAGTCGGCTGGAATATATACTGCCCGTTTCGTGATCATCTCAACGAACTGACCATCAAGGCGCAAAGTGGGATGGCTCTTATGGATGGCATGGGATGTCATGTATCATTGGAACGTAGAGATCCCGTTGCATACTTTGACCAGAAGAGTCGATGTCTCATTCAAACGAGCTACATCCCTACCCTCCTAAGGTCGCGATCATTGACAACAAGAACAGTCTTGACCCGTTGGCTGATTCCTAGAGCTGGTGGTGTGGATACGTACTTCGGAAAGGCGCTCGATTGCTATGGTAGTAACGTGGCGCAGCCGGTTCCGGCAAGCGCTGTAGGGACAGACTGGGCCGCTCTGGCGCTCAGGACTCGGGAGGAGCATGCACCGGTTTTTGTTTGTTATGGTCGACGTGGCCGCGCGTTTGATCAAGTAACACCATCTCTTCCCAGCGGATAACATGACAGCGAGTGTATGTTGTCTGTGCGGTGTTACATATGATCGTTGTCGGGGACGGGAGCAAGTGCGTTCGGTCCTGTTCGGTCAACAGTTCAACGCGCGTAGCGCGTGAGAGCCAACTACGCGACGCGCTTGAGCGAATCGACTCGGAGCGCGCACGCCCACAGACGCCCACCTCCCCATGCCTTATCTCTGCATGCGCTCAAGACGTCTCCAGCGGTGGTCATCGTGGCTGGCGAGGAACCTCGGCACGATCACATCTCCTGATCCTACTGCGCTAGGTGCGTACACTTTGTGGCGCGATGTGGACGCGTGTTCATCCTCTAACTTCCCTGCTTAGTCTGCTATAATGCCCTTCAGTATCCTCGAATCAGCGCCTATCTTCACAATCCTGGTCCGGGCCTTTGTTTGCCTGTCCAACCGTTCGGTTGGCCCGGCTCGTTTGCTCGTCTACTGGCCAACCAAGCAAACGGGCGCGTTATATCGAAGGCTTCTCGATAATCAAGTCCTCGCCGATTTAAGCGTGCTTTCTACCCCTCTTTCCCTCTCTATGCGGTGGCGCTCTCTAGCAAGTCTGGCACGGAGTCCTAGATTAGCGGCTTTTGCGAGGGAGGAGTGGCGCCGATGGCGAACGGAGAATGTAGGCCTGCTATCTGGATGGCGCCGACAATAGTGCCCACTAGTATTGATGCTTGAGGTGTGATCCTACGGAATGTTCAAGGAATGAGGTAAGCTCTAAACAGAAGTTGTTCTACAGAGTCTCAACAGACCCGACAAACATAGGAACCTTCACATTGCCCGGACGGGGGCCTGACGAAGGCCCTGCAGTCACGGTGAATACCCTGCAGGCCACGCTTCATGGCAATGTACTCCGCTGTGCATCCGGAGACTATCATCCACCACATCCAGTGTTGTACTCGTCGACGCGAACTCGTATGGTCGCAAGACGCGTCGACTGCGCCTGTGAACGCGCCCAGATCCGGAACTATCCGGAAGCGCGACGCGTCCTTGCGCGTTGGCCCGGCGCGTCGAATTTCAGACAGACGCGTTCACCTCCTATCGCACTTGTATCGCGCCAGGTTATCTCGCCACAATCTATAAAACTGTGGTCTATGATAGAATTCATCTGAAGCAATGTCCTCGCTGCCCAATATCCCTGTCAAGCCCTTCCAACGTACTGGTTGGGCGGCTTTTATTAATAAAACTTTTAATCTCCGACCACACTTCGCTTGTCCCCCCACATTAATTTCCCCCAAATACATCAAATACTGTGATATGGATATTTCGCTCTTTCATGAGCATTGCACCCGATCGTCTACAAGTTTCCCTCGCCACCTTGCGACAGGGTACAAACGTAGGCTGTGTAAGATTTTGGTAAATTGTCGGATGAGCGCTCGAGATGATGCGATGATACTGAATGCAATATCCCGGTACTAACGGCGACGAAAGAGGATGACAGGAAATCTGAATAATCGTCCGTCATGCAAGATTCCAGTATGATATTACAGCCAGGTCATAGACATAGACATAGAGTTGGGGGTGAGAACGGTGCCTACTACATCAACCATATGCACGCTACTCAAGCATTATACTCCGGAGGGGGCGCCATGCCGTCGTTCATGCGTAGAGCGGAAATCTCTCGCCAGATGTTACTAATCTCGTGTCGCAAGCCTTGACCGGATGAGGGGTCGCCCTGATCGGAGAGAGGCGCAGAAGCTTGGGGTGTAGTCGTTGCTGACGGACCGTGAGCCGACGTCGCTCGTTGTTGAAGCTCCTCGTGGAGAACACGGCGCAATCTGTAGGCTCTTTTGGTCCCCGCGTCTTGTGCCGTCCTTTCCTCCGCAGAGCTCGAATCCTCGGTAGTTCCAGGCAAAGGCATGTTGGAATCTACGCCCAGGAACGGTGTGACACCCAGCAGGGGCACAGGACTCGGGACAGACGACGAGGTATCTCCTAATATAGCTTGCTGGCGTTCGGCATGAGCCTTACGCGCGGTGGACAACCGGCGTCGTCGCACGAAAAAGACGAGTCCTGCCAGGAGGAAGATAACAGCCACTGCGCCCAGAGTCGTGCCCACGATAGTACCAGTCCGATTGTTCTTGCCTCTCGTCGGCTCGTTCGATAGTGTGCTGCCGCCGGGGAAGGATTCCGCACTGGGCGAGGTGAGTCAAGTTCTTGAGAAGACATAGGTATCTCCATTCACCTCACGAGCAAAGGTGCATACGCGGCCCCCTGACGAGGACTCGATCGTCCTCCGATAACCGCGCCGTTTTGAGCCGTGTACATGAGCGGGAACTGTCCCGAGTTGGGCATGTTGCGTTGTAATGCTGTCGCTGGCAGACTGTGCGTGGCGTTGATGAATGCACGTTGTACATCGGTGTCGCGAGTCGCGATAGCAGCCGCCAGCATATTCCAGTCTAGATATGTTCCAGTCAGCTGACATGAGATGGAATGCGAACGACTTCGCACTTACTTGCTGACACCACAGACATGTTCGTGTTGTCCGTAGGCGCGCCATAATTCTGGATCTTGCTCGCGATGAAACTGGTCTGTGCAGTGAAGACACTGCCATTCAATAGCCCTGTCCCTAAAACCAGGTCCCAAAACATGTTATAGCCAAGTGAGAAACTGTTGGTCTCGTTATAGCTGAAGCGGAGGTGGCCGTCCGAAGTCAAAGCTTGCGCGGACCATTGCGAGTACAAAGATTTTGCGCGAGACTGCCGCCATGGTAAATCACGATATAGCTAAAGGGGCCGTATTTCTCGCTTTGCTCACCGAGTACTTTTCTTCATTCGTCGAGTCATCCAAAAGCGAGCAGATGCGGGACATGGCTTGGACGGCAATGATACCCTTGAGGGCAAGATTGGTTTGACCACTGACGGGGATGGTAACATCGGCGGAAGTTTCATTCGTAGCATTGAGAGTATTCGACGTCAAAAAGTCGGCCCATTTCATCAGAAGTGTGAACTGGGTGATCGTTCAATTATCAACTACGTGTATATAGAACAAAACGTACATATCGTCCGATAATGCCATGATCGCCTGTCGCGTTTGCGTGCCCGTATGCCATGATGATCATCCCGGAGGAGGCTGTCAATCCAGTCAGGACTGCGATTAGGAGTATCAATGAAAACGTGATATACTCTCGATGCGCTCTGTGTGTGTGTTGCTATTAGCGTCCGCCAAGGGATACTGAGTTCCTATTGTTGTTGAAGTTCAGCAACCATAAACATATCGACAGTTGCATTTGACCACTAACCCAGATTGAGAGCCGCATACTGGTTGGTGTAAGAATTACTGTCCTGGAAACGAAGCAGCGGTTCTAGTAGAAACCCACAAAGAGCAGGATCGAGATACAGAAACGCGGGAAAGATGCTGAGAAGTCCATCGACCGGACTGACTTGGGCACTATGGTGCTGGCGTGAGCTGGTGAGGCTAGCCTACGAAGAAGTGACTCACTTTCCATCCCCGTTGTCCAGAGTTCCGATGTCCTTGGTTGGTTATAGCACCAGTCTCTGAAGCGCAGTTGTCTAGACACTCACCTTGTAGAACGCCATGACATCGCTCGCATTCACACTGCCATCGACATTGCGTCCAACGGTAATCTCGATGCCGCAGTAGGCTTGACGGGTAGCAAGGGCGAGTATATCCGGGTATTGTGGACCTCCGGCAGATCGGGCGGCTTGTGTGATATTGTTGTCCAGAGCACGAGAGCGATCGAGGGCCGCAGGGAAGTCGGCAAGGAAGTCGCTCAGCTACGAGGTTATCACGAGAACGTCCAGAGTTATGCGCGGCAGAATCTCACCAGGACACTATCTTCGGTGTATATATTACGATAATACAGGCTCCTATTCTGTGGTTGTCGCGACAGGTCTGTGTACCTGATGGCGCTGTTGCTATCTGAGTCGCGGACATTCGCGACGGCCCATACGAGGGTCTTTGACGTCTGCTGAATGGATCCGAGGTCTTGTGAGAAGGCGAAGACGGGAAAGTTACTGCTGCTATCAGCACCACCTCTCGCTGATGTAAGTGAATGAATCGCGTACATATCGACGGGACGACGGGATGTCATATCCTCCGTGTTGTCGAGGGTACCATTTTGCACAAATTGGCCGCGAGTAGCCGAGGCCGCAGCAGCCCTGAATGTCGTGTTCGAAGTGTTAAGTGCGGCGTAGTATACATTGCCCCAATCCGCCTGCGCATTAGTTTCGTGATATGGTACTTGGTTGACGGCAGAGACTGAGTGGTATATAATGGCGGGGTTGGAAGTGTTCGTAAACCAGGTGACGTCCTGGCTACGGTCCCCTGCAACCCATTCTGTGACGATGACTTGTAGTAGATGCAAAGATATAATGCAACACCAACACACCGGCAGTTATATCGGTATACACCTGGACCGAGTGCGACCTCCCATCCGTTGCCGATACGTCCAGCGCAAGATATGACGCAGGGATCGATTGTTTGGTCAGATTGCCCAGCTGTGTGCGATTAGTGAGTATGGGAAGGGCAATGCCGAAATGTGAAGTACTCGCCTCGATAGGACTAAGGAAGGTTACCGTCAACGACATGACTCCAGCTTGAAAGACAAACATCGACCTCGTCGGGGTCAAGGTCTGTTCAAATCCCTTTGCCAAAGGGTTCACTATTCCTGACGGTACACGTTTTATATCTCCTGCCCATATATAGGTTTCGCCATCCACTCGAATGAGACCAGACCAGGCTTGGACCTAATCTATTCGTTAGTTCCCACCCCGCGTGATGCTAAAGTGGTGGACACGCGCCTGATTCGAGTACCCGACTGGCCATGCTTGGGAGTAATTCACCGAGGGCGTGGTGGAGAGGTAGTTAAGGAGATAAGGAGAGCGAGCAGCGATCGGGATGATTGCTGGGGTAAAGCTTGATTGCGCGGCAGCGGGCGCAACGAGTGCCAGACCAAGAAGAAGGGAGGTCGCAATAACGAGCATTTGAGTGAACAATCACTCAGAGGTTGGACAGAGGGCGTTTCGGCGAGTCTGCGGAAGAGAGTCAACTGAGTTATATACTCACCAACGAGCGCCAGGCGGGATACAATTCGAAAATGCCGGTTACCCTTGAAACATAGAGATCTCGTGGATCTTACAAAAGCAGTAAACACCTCATCCAAATGAGTTGTGGCCGTACCCTTCTATGTCGCGGGATCATCCGGTACAAGGACACTTTGCTGTGCAATGATCCGCTAATCGATACGTAGAGGTGTTTGTGCAGACGGGCGCTTCATTCGGCAAACCACCTACATTCCGTAGTAATGTGGCGCAGACAAGTCCGAAAAAAAGGTGTACCAGCAGCTAAATAGTACAGGACTGGGAGAGAGCCTGCACTAGATTTTGCTTGACATGGTGGACGTCGTAGCGAATGGCCATGTATCTGTTCGTGTCACCCCACTCCTCCGAGGGGATGACATGACCACAGATATGTGTTGTCTAACCGGTGTTCCATATGATCGTTGTCGTTGACGAGAGCAAGTGCGTTTCGGTCAACGACACAGCTCAGAAAATCGTGAGAGCCCGGCGTCACCCGAGCCCCGAGCGAACAGGCGCGTCGTTCACGAGCGGTTGCACGTCCACCACCTTTCCTCATGTCTTCTCTTCTCCGTCTCGCTGCGCGGCGCGCACCCCGGGCTCTCCCCACTGGCCGTCGTGGCTACGCGGAGGTCTCCGACAAGATCAAACTCTCGTTGGTACTCCCGCACCAGGTGCGTACATATATTTCCTGTGATGTGGACGTGTGCTCATTACCGAACTTTCCTGCTACCCTATCAATAACCGCCCTCTCCTCAACTGCAACACCCACCTGATCTTCGAATTTCAACCAATTGCCGTTCCATAGGCCATCTTCACTTCGCAAGAGGTTGTGCAGGTCAACATTGCCGCGGCATCCGGTGACATGGGTATCCTCGCCAACCACGTTCCGTCCATTGAGCCCCTTCGCGCGGGTATCGTGGAGGTTGTTGAGCCAGGAAACGCCACGAAGAAGTGGTTCGGTACGTGATATCACACAGGTTCTTGTCGCGTACTGATACTGCGTTTCAGTCTCGGGCGGTTTCGCCATGGTGCACCCCAACAACTCCTTGACCATCAACGCCGTCGAGGCAGCGCCTCTCGAGGACTTCTCTGCGGAGGTGTGTCTTTATTCTTTGGACTACATTCGTGACATACTGATGTTGGTACAGGCTGTGCGTGCGAACCTTTCCGAGGCGAACAAGGTTCTTGCCGGTAACGGTTCGGAGGAGGTCAAGGCGGAGGCGCGTATTGAGGCAGACGTGTACGAGGCCATTCAGGCCGCGCTTGGCTCAAAATAAGTGCTGTCGTAGCGTATACCATAGAACGCCGTCGGAACACGTTACTTGATCCTACTAGGACTAATGCGAACTTGCTCTAAGTTGTTTAGTACATGACGGCTCGTTGCATAGCACACGTCGTGATTTTAAGTAGCAAGATATGAAAGCGCCGTGTTCTACGTTCCAATATTAGCAGGGATATTGTCGGTGGGATCGTTGTCTTCTGTCCTTGATGTGGTGGGCATATTGCTGAACTAGAAGCACACAAGACGGCAGCTTCCCACCAACCACTTGGAACAAACCACGACCAACCCGCGACTGTCCTATCGCCCCATAGGCTGGCATGTATGTCGGAAGGCGCTCTGCCCTCCATACCGCGCACTCTCTCCAGGTCGTTAGGCCTTGAACCTGTCCGGACAGCCTTTGAGACGAGGAAGAGAGCAGAGACGCTGCGATGGAGTAATAAGCTAACGAAGGAATGGGTTGACAAGGTCGCAAAACTGATTGTAGAAGACAGAACAGCGGTACGCGTACCACTCTGTTTTGCCTATAAGCAAGCCGATGTCTGAACCCCCACTTGCCTATTATAGCGTTCGGACTGCAATGCGTGGCTGAGGCGCGTGGCATCCCCTCTACCAGACAAAGCAAAGCTGCCGACTGCACACGATCCCGAAAATGTGCGCGTGTATATCGACTTTCTATGGCTCTCCACGGATCCGGATGTACAGCACACACAGGCTCTCAAGTCCGTCAATGTGGCGCTCAAACGATGGGAGAGCCTACGACGCGGTGGGTTCCAAACCGTGCAAGATATATACCCGGACGACAAACGTTGGTATTTATCATTCCATCTTTATTTTGCTGGGTCCTAAAGTTCTCTCGCTTCTGATAGCCCCGGCTGCAAAGAAGGCTTCACAGCGAGGTCGGCATTCTGAAGTCACTCGACCGGAACCTTCTATTAGGTCAATCGCTAATACTAGCCCTTCATCGACCCGTAGAGCGAAACAGAAGAAGAGGAAGTCTGCACTTGGTCGCCTTGAGTCTGAGCAGCTCGTACGGGACGAGTCTCCAGACACTCCCGCCTCGGGTGTGATTCTTGATGACAGTCTATCCGCGTCTGCTATGAAGTCGCAGACACGCCTGCCTTCATTCAAAAAACGCCGCACTGTCGGTCCTGATGCACCTAACCAATTCGCGCATGATTCTGCGCCTGCGATTGAAACCGGTCTTACTTCCAGCATTGCCTCTCAACCGCTTAGCACTTCAGAGCGACCTCTCAAGGCAGCCGCCTCGTTCAATCAAAACGGGTCGGACCACCAGCATGTTGTGCAGTCTCACCCTATCATCGAGACTACCGGGGCATCGACCCGTACGAAGGACGAGCGTTCTCATAGTGCGGTAGCCGCATCCATCCCGGCGTGTGTTATGCCATTAAACGACACGAACTTTTCTGGTGATGCGCGCCTCGTAGGCTCCGACGTGTCGCTTCATGTCCCGTCAGATAATGACATACTGCATGAGACCATTGCTCAGCACGATATTCCAGAAGCCCTGCCTCCGTGGTATCCACCGCTGCCACACCATCCCTCTGTGTTTGACGTCCACACGACTGGTACGCCTCCAGTCAAGGCAGAGCCTAAGGATATCTTACTCGACGGACTATTACCGTTCTCGACTGAGTCGGAGGTCGATGTCAAACCACCCGTTACTCCAGCGAATACCTCAATAGAACTCAGCGTTGATGCTCCAGCTCAAACCGCACCTGTGTCTGGACGAGCGGCGTTGAAGGATTATAACATTCGACCACCCATCTGGGCTCAGGTTTGTGAATACACCCCATCGGCATCGTGTCACGTCGTTGAGCTGCCCATGAAGCATCGCCAGGAAGTATGCGAAGCCACGGACTACTTTCGGTCATATCAAGGCGGTGTTTACTCCAGTAGCGATCAAGTGTACGGCTATCTTTTGGGCGGATTTCCCTCGAAGTACGTCGAGTCTTGCCTTTCTATTATCATCGATTATTTTTAAGTTGATTTCGTTTCACAGACGCGATGCATTCCAGCATGGCGGACGGCTCATCATCTCACATGGGTACGTCTCACAGACGCTCTCTATATCAGCTTGCCTATTCATGACGTCTTCAGCGGCGGTGGAAAGCCCGAGGCATCGCTGTGCAATCATACGCGAGCCCAGCACAAGGACGCCGAGACGGGCGATCAACATCTCGAGGACAAGTCGGTCCAGGCGCTGCTGAGCAATTGGCGGAATCACTACCCTGTCGTCTTGCTAGCAGACGACCATTACGCCCTCTTTCCGTTCGATCTTGCTAAGGAAAACTACGTCTACGTTATACTCGGCTATTATTGGGTCACGAATGTTTGGGGTGAGTCTTAAGATGTATAGGTCATGCAGCTGAAGGACTAACTTCGGATATACAGCCGAATGCGATGGCGTGCGCTCGAATGGGGAAAAGATAGTTCGCTACAAGGTTGCCTTTCAGTGGTGCGACGGACAGGGCGATCCCTGGTGGTCTCCGCCTTCTCCGCGGATTGAGGGTAGATGTTGTGTATGGACATATGCTGGGCTTGCGCTTACGACCTGTACAGTTCCGGAGACACACGAGCCTACTGTGGTTGCAGACGCTCATACCGCGAGCGTTGCGCCTCTTCCAACCGGCGATAGAGATGGCGACGTCGGTTCATCGATCAGTAAAGCGTGTGGGCTCGCAGTTCCATCTCAAAACACTTCTGATTTGCTTTGGCGCCCCAGTTCATTACACGCGCATAAGGCGATGCGATGCCTGGTCTGTGCAGTAGAGTCGATACAAGTATACACGGTGGGCTGGATGTGCCTCAATCCTGGGTGCAGGACATTCTGGACCCTCAACGGTTTACCTTGCTCTCTGGACGACCTAACGTTCGATAACTCCTTCACGGCTTTGCAATCACAGCCTGGCGACATATACGTACACGTCCAGTCACTTACACCACCACCACCACCGATCGGCGGACCAAGCGCCGTGATCACCTCTCGCCGCTATTCGAGGGGTATGCACTGCTCAGCCTGCGGCCGCCTTTCCTGTCGGTTCAAATGGAGCCGTTATGAGTGCAGTACTAGTGGTTGCGGTGTACGTCGACTATCTTCATTGTTCGTGAACCTCGACTGATTGCAGTCGCAGACCGTAATCATGGTTGAGGCGGGCATTAGAAAGCCTCGTGAACTTTGGACGCAAATGGATTCCCTCGAGGATATGGATGAGCTCAGTGATACAAGTGCGTACCACTATCACGCATCACCACGAACAAGTCTAACTTTCGTTCCAGAGATAGTCGTGAATCCTGAGGCCGTAACGCGTAGCTCTGCAGGCGAAAGGTTTCTCGTCACAAGTTATGTGCTTCCGTTCGGGCGTGGCCAGATCCATCGGATACGGTGTCCTCCTGGGCTGAATCATGAAGCGAACGCGATCTTCCGTGAATATCAGGAGCAAGCGGCAAGCGGAGAATTGGAGTTCCGCCGTTTTCCACTCAGAGCTGTAAGGTCTCTCTCGTCTCTACCGCATAGGATAGACACTTATATACGCGCAGCACCAATGTGCGTTAACCGCTCAGTAAGCCCACCAGGCACAAACACTAACCAGAGTGCACATAGGTCGCGGCACACTGCTGACTGGATACTTCTCCCAGAATAGTGGCGCCCCATATAATGTAAGTTCGCTTATGATTTCTAGACGATACTGCTGACCCTTTGCCGACAGTACATTGGCGGCTCTGATTACACGCTTCCACTTGGAGAAGGCGGTTCCAGTGCCGTGCTGCATGCTGTCAATTTGATAAAGCATCGAGTTAAGGCTATACTCCGCGAGAGTGTCCCTTTCAATGAGATCATGAGCGTAGCGTATATGGAGGATCAGAGGATGGCGGTGAGTACCTTGTGTCTTCAATATGATAACTGTAACCTCAACGCCTACCAGTTTCACGCTGACGCCGAAAGGGGACTTGGGCCAGTCGTTGCCTCGCTCTCCCTCGGGTCTACGTCGCAAATGCATTTCCGTCGCTCAAAGCATGACATTACGAACGACGACGTTGCCAAAGGGTCCCATGTCCTCACCACGGTGCTCAAGCATGTAAGTTACAGCTCGGCTATGCTCGTCGTCGCACACTGACACGGCGATAGGGCGACATCCTTGTGATGCAAGGTTCCGAGATCCAGGATTACTACGAGCATACAGTGGAACCTATGGGCTTCCGCATGGTCGCCACAGCTCGTGTCATTTCTCCAGAAAACTATGCAAATGATGTCAAGGCTGAACCACGAGGCTGAATGTTTCTTGTGCCTGTCGTCAACATCTACGACCTGTCCTCGCGCCCTTGACCCATGCTATATACCCTACTACTTTAATACATGTATAGCCCATATTTCTTTAACGTCCCTGCGTACGAGCGGCAGGTGCGAATGGCAACGGACGCAGGCTACTCATTGGCGCCAGCGCTGCATTGTGTGCCGCGGTGTGATGGCTCAGAGCAGAGATCGGTCGAGCATCAATTGGCGAACCCTCTTCAATGGGCGATAGCTGAGACACCTAGAGAGAGTTATTAGGCGCGGCACGGGCAATCTAAACAGGCCACTTACTGATCTTGCACGAGACGGGCGAGTGCGAGGTTTGCGAGGGCGTTGGGTATGAGACATGTCGAGTCTCGGACGGGTCGGCTCCTGGAGAGGCAGAGTCTGCTGGATGAAAAAATAAGTGACGCTCATCCAATTGTAAACGCGAGACACTTGCCGGAACCGGTTGGGATTGCTGTCCTCCTTGCTTGTTGTAAAAGTTGAGAAGATCCGCAATCCGCGCTTCCCACTCGTGGCTAGTTCTTTGAAGATATGCCACGCGCTTCGTCATGGTGGCTATTTCTCGCGCGAGCTCGCCCTTGAGGTCATCAACATGCCCTGTTGAATGCACATTTAGTAAAGGAAAGATCGTTGGACTTGAGCACCTACGGTGAACGTTGATGGCTGTGGCCTCTTGCATCGCATCGACGAAGCGCAGGCGCTCGCCTCGAATCTCGTCGAATAGTGCTTGAAGATAGAGCCACTGATGAGCGCGTATTCAACAGAAGAGGAAGTCACGTACTATCTGATACAGTCTTCAGCATTCTGCCGTACTCTTCTTGTTGTCTTGCCATGTATCCCATAAGTGACTCCGGCGAGGCTATGAGAGTATCAAGAACTGTAGTATAAAAGCAAGATAAAACCACATACTGTACGCATTGCGCATCTCTGTATTCAGACGCCTGTCTTCATGCATAGCTATGGCGAGAGTATCTAGCTTCTGCCGCTGAGCGGCGTTCTCTTCCTCTTGGGTCCGAGTTCGCGTGATAAGCTCTTGAAGGCTGCCGAGCAAGGTTGGCCGCTCCGCGGCGGGCGAGCTGTTGTGCGACTCGTCCATCGGCGGAGGGCATACCTCTTGCGTAATGCCGTGCACAGCGTGAGAGATATCCTGAAGTTGCGAGGAGCTGTGATTCACGAACGCCTCCAACCACTAGTTCCAGTCGATCAGACGTGGTCAACAAGTACGCAAATTGAAGTAGCATACCGAGTTTAGCTCGGTCAAGTAACGAGCGCTCTCTGCGCCTTGAGATGCCTGGAATGCGTGGTGCTTATCACTGTCGCGGGCCAAGGTGAGGATCTCCTACTAATACGTGAGATCAGTAATCAGACGACGGGGTATGTAACTCACAGCAACTGTAGACGCATCTGCCACTGTATCCAGCCTGTTCTGAACTTCTCGGAGTGCTGGCGACAGGATCTGGTCGTGGGTGCTTCTAGCTTTCTCGTTGTGCATAACAAGCAAGTCCGGGGACTGCCGCTGCAGAGAGCTCTTGATTTCGTCTACACGACCAGCGAGGCTTGCAAGAAGCTTTGAGTCACCCATATTGCGGCTCTCAACCCTCTCCATTGTCTGGCGAACGATGCCAATTTCATTCGCCACAACTTGTATTCTCTCTTGAACGTCATTGAGAGCGTCTGCAGACTGTTCGTCGATCATATCCAAGAGAGTACTCGCGGCCGTCCTATCTGGTGAAACGAGGACGGTGGATGGCGCAGGCCGCGCTCGAGGCGCTGAGATACGCTGTTGCCGTAACTCGTGCCGTACTCTGAAAGGCGAGATGGGACCAGAGGCGTCGGATGTTGTCTGGTTGACAAGTGGCCGCGTATGTACACGGAGGGTGATTGGATTGCGTGGATTGGTGTCTTGCTTTGCCGGAGAATGAGATTCGGAGTCAAGCGAAGTCTGAGCAGTTTTAAGAGGTGAGGTGGGTGACGCTGGCGTAAACGGTGAACGCGAGACGCTGTATAGAGACTCAGACGCAGAGGAGACCTGTCGCTCCATTTCGGCAAGACGCTGTCGCACGACCGATTGTCGACTGAGATTTGTCACCGATGGACTGATAGGCACTCTTGTAGGAGAGAGAGGCCTGACAGGTGCAAGGCGTTGAAGGGCAGGATGAATTATGGACGGATCACGAGGTTGAGAGTTGGTTGACATAGGAGTAGAAGGCAATGGAGGGAGGTCGCGCTCTTTGCGTAGAACACGTTCCTTGCGCAGAAGGGACGACGGTTGAGGCGGCGGGTCGACAGTAGAGTTGTTCTGGGGTAATATGGGCGCGCAAGTGGTGGAAGTATCGATTCGCAGAGTAGGTTTCTGCGTCTCGTCCTCTTCGAGAGAACGTAACGAATCGGTGGGACTGCGGAGAACGGCGTTTCTGAAGGGAGATATCAGAAATAGATACCGGAGCCAACTGGGTGAACTTACAGAATGCTGCTAACCCAAGCTGCCCGCTCTCTTGCCGTTTCAACAGCAAAGCGTTCGATCTTGCCGTCGAACACAAGGTCAAAGACAACAGGAGCCCCGGATGATCCCAATGCAGGCATAAGCGCTTGCTCTTCAGCATCCAATTCACGGCTTGAAATAGAGTAGACGTCGTGGCAGTCTGAGATAGACATGACTTCTGACACGGGGAGACCGTGTGCTGTTTGAGAGGAAAGCAACAAATGCTTAGCGTGGAGCTCGGCATGGTACTGGGTCCAGACTGGCAGGATAGTCGATGTGCCGTCCGGGCGAGACAGATGCAGCACGGTGCCAGAGTATATGAACCCAGAGGACGGTGGGGAAGCACAGAACGAAGAACCGGGATCTTTGTTCGGCATCGGATGGTCTTCGACAACCGCATATGCGGTCGCTACGGGGTCATCCTTATCTCGTCTCGATTTCTTGAAGACCGATACGAAGTTGCGGATAGACTGGCGAAGAGGGGAAGTCTTTCGCGCCTGCTTGAAGAATGGCGCGTAAAGCCCCGGTGCGTCGTCTGGCGGGCGCGACGGCGCGCTCTCCGACATGTCAAGCTCTTCGAAACGCTGGACGAGCGCCTTGATTGAGCGACCAGGAGATAAAGGTGACGAGTAGGTTGTGCGCGAAGGTGTTGATGCCCAGTCCTCGTAAGGTTCTTGTACGTAGTCTTCGATTGGCGTTGTGCCACTGTCATCAGTGCCGCTCCGCCTCTCGAGAGCAACAGACAGCGGGGTGAAGTTACGCTGGCCGAGCGTATCGTGGTCCATGGCAAATGAGCACATATCCGACTTAAACACATGCGGGTACATATATGCCTGGGTGAATTGACAGCTCCCTAGGCCAGTCCAAGACATGAAACGCACATATCGGCATTGCGTATCGTATAAAATCGCCTGAACACCCAATCAAATAGAATGAAGGACTGCATTACATGTTGCGGTCGCATCCTACATAGATGCCAATGGCCATTGATATATTGATACTCCGTACTTTGCGATCGTGAACAAAGAGCATGTGGTGGTTCTCGTCGAAGAAGGAATTCGGCCGCCTAAGCGGGCCACTCGGGCCGGGCCTGCACGTGGAAGATCCGAGTGTTGCCGAATGATTCGAGGAACATCCGAGCGTTGAACTGGACAACCATGGCACATCGACGAAAGAGTTCCCCTTGCTGCTAGGAATGATACCCTTATACGTCGCTGAGTGCGGCTATCATCGATAGCTCAGAGATGAGTGGTGGTACAAAGCGGGACCATTTCTCCAGTACTCACAAAAAGCGACTTCCGTAGTAGGCATGATGCCAGGTCTACTCAAATGCTTTCGGCTTTATACACCATGGGTGTCAACTCTTCTCCGTGAATGCCCCGTTTACGGTCCAGCAGACTCAATTCGTGGTCTTGCGCAGAGGCCGAAGAATTTCCCGCTTCTGTATAAGTATGAGGTCTTCTGCGGCGTTCTTCCTTGACAAACCTCGTCCGAGAGTGACTGAACACCATGCTGAAATCACTCGGATTTGTTGCTCTTGCCTTGCACTGGCTTACGCCAGCTGTTCTGGGTCAAGGTGCGGCGTACTCGCAGTGCGGCGGTACAGGATGGACAGGTGCTACCACCTGTGTTTCTGGGTACGATTGTGGTTTAAGCGCAGATGGTTGGACTAACACGCAACAGTTATGTATGCACGTACTCAAATGCCTACTATAGCCAGTGGTACGTGGAAAGGACTTCCTGTCAGGTGGTTGTTGAACTCACCATTGCCTGCAGTATACCGGGAGCTGCAACGACGACTCAAGCAACGTCCACGGCCACCAACAAGCCGACGACGTCAAAATCAAGCTCTGCGGCTGGCACTAGCGTCACTTCGAAAGCAACAACAGCGACTTCGTCTATATCGACAACTAGTACTTCGACGTTGACAGGCATAGCAGCAACAGCACCGACGACTCCGCCCTCGAAGGCCGTCGGTCAGCTGCCTGCTCTTGGATGGAATGGGTGGAATGCTTATGGCTGCGGTGAGTTTCTTTGCGTGTTCAGTACATCAAATATCTATACTGAATTGACATTGGCCGACCAGCAATCACCGCGGATAAGGTTCTTGCTGCAGCCCAGTCTTTTATTGACCTCGGGCTGGCCGACGTCGGCTATGAGTATCTCAACATCGACGTACGCGGTTTCGCCTTCGCTTGTACGTCGTGTTGTTTACTCTCGCGCAGGACTGCTGGATGCTCATGTCCCGCGACTCCACTACGCATCAGCAAGTCCCGGATCCCAGTAAATTTCCTGATGGCATGTCAGCGCTCGCGGACAAGATCCATAGCATGGGATTCAAACTTGGCATTTACAGGTATGTTAACACCGTGTATCTGGAGGACAATACTCATGAGATCATAGTGATGCAGGGACCGCGACGTGCGCCGGCTTTCCCGGCGGACTGGGGTACGAAGCTGTCGATGCTGCTGCATACGACGCATGGGGGATTGATTGTGCGGTCCCTAATCCGAGCTATCAGCGCTTGTCGCACTAACCAAGTGAATAGATCTGAAGTACGATAACTGCAACGTGCCAGGGAACTGGTCAGACACTTACCCCATCCCAAACAACGACTACTACAACTCGAACACCGCTATTCGTTACCGCCAGATGGGTGCAGCTATCGCGGGCAACAAGACTCCAGTTCAATTCTCCCTGTGCATCTGGGGTGTGGATAGCGTGAGCCTATAAACTGTTTGGTGCTCAGGACAGATACTGAGAAGATACGTAGCCGTTCCTCTGGGGTGCGAAAGTTGTGGGTAACCCTTACCTGTGTTGCTCAGTGCGCAAAGCTGAGTTCCGTAATACAGGGCCATTCCTGGCGTATGTCTGGTGATTCCAGCGCCTCTTGGTCGTACATCACGCAAATCATGGCATCCAACGCCCAGTACCTCAGCTATGTGACCTTCGGTGCTCACAACGACATGGATATGATGGAGATCGGCAACGGCGATCTCACTATCGAGGAGCAGCGGACCCATTTTGCAGCTTGGGTGTTTATGAAGTCTCCCATCTTGCTCGGCACAGATGTGAGTTGCCTTCCACAAGCCAGCAGCATCCTTCCTAAACCCGGCATAGCTTTCCGCGCTGTCTTCAGACCAAGTCGCGATCGTCACAAACGCAGCGCTCCTCGCCTTCCATCAAGATTCGAAGATTGGTGCGCCGGCCATGCCTTTCAGCTCGTCGACGGTTGCAAGCACGTCGCCTCCGTCATTCTACGCGGGAAAGTCTTCAAAGGGAACTCACTTCTTCGTTGTGAACTTGAACAGTGCGACCACGTCGTATTCGATCAACTTTGCTGATGTTCCTGGCCTCGGCGCAGGCAGTTACACTCTGGAGGATATGTGGACCGGCAAGAGCCTGGGCAGTTTCAGCAACAGTTACTCTGTTTCTCTCGCGGCCCATGACACTGCGGCCATCCTCGTTACAGGCTGAGCATGGCAATCCTGTTGCGGCAAACTTCAGTAGTAGAATCTGTACGGTGAATATGAGATTCGATAGGTCGCGATTGTAATGTATACCTACGTAGCGTATATCAACCTCAGGGTCGTTCATACGCTGTAGACTGTAGTCGGTAGTCTCTCAGGCTCGCGCTTCTGGAGTCCCCAAAAGCAGCACTTGCAACGTCAACTTCAACCACCACGCGGGCCGAAGTATCCGGGCGTCGCCAATTTGATGCCTTTCAATGCTAGTTGATCTAAACGGCCATGATGGCACGATGAAAGATTTGATTGTCGCCTATCATCGCTATAGGCATTACTGCTGCTATGTATGCCGATACTTGTGCTGTATCATTGCAAAGCATTGTATTCACCTGGAAGGCTTGGCTACCAGATGTGATATATCTGGCTTCTTCGGATAATCACGCTGCACGCTTTTGACATGCATGATCATGACCACCTGCCACACCCGAAACAGCAGACCCGGCGTGTGTGCTCACGCCGGCGCCTAAAGAAGCTCGTGCCTTTCTATAAGATCGAGCGCTCGCGGGCTATCCTTATTCAGATCGACGCTCGCGCTCAACGTTCAACGTTCAACGCTCAGCGTTCGACCTTGGCCTTGTGACGGCTGTCAGCAAAATCCATGCTGGGGTTCCTCGCGCTCGGTGTTCACGCTTCACTGTGGCTTGTCCTTCCTGCGAGGGGGCAACCCGCGGGAAGTTACTCGCAGTGCGGCGGGATGCAATGGACGGGTACCACTGACTGCGTCTCGGGGTAAACACGGGATACGGTCATTGTTGTGATTACCAAACTAACGCCCAGTAGCCACGCTTGCATGTACCAGGACAATTCTTACAGTCAATGGTACGTCGGACTGGCTTGCCATACTCGAGGCAAAGTCAGTGACAACCGCCCGTGTAGTGTTCCGAATACCGCGTCGACGCCCAAATCCCTATTCGCCGAGAGCAATTCCTCGCCTTCAGTTGCCGATGCTGCCTCCACTTCCTCAACAATGAAGGCTACACCAGTATCATCAACTTTTGAGGTTACCTCGGCTACTACTACTGCGATTACTTCGTCGTCGACCTCCGCAAGTACCACAACCGCAACTTCGACCACTACGTCAGCGCCAACCACTCCACCTTCGAAGGAAGTCGGACGACTCCCTGCTCTCGGCTGGAATGGATGGAACGCTTACGGTTGTGGTTAGTCTGTTGTTCATCCGAGGGTGTTAACTCGATATTAATGAACGCCAGACATTAGCGCGGACAAGGTCCTGTCTGCAGCACAGTCCTTCATTGACCTTGGATTGGCCGCAGTTGGCTATGAGTATGTCAACATCGACGTACGTTATCTCTAATTCCCTCAAGCGAACAAGTATCACAGCTCACGAAAATATAGGACTGCTGGATGCTCAAGTCCCGCGACTCGAAAACGCAGCAGCAGGTTCCGGACCCGGACAAGTTCCCCGATGGCATAGCAGCTGTTGCGGACAAAGTCCATGGCTTGGGTCTCAAGATTGGAATATACAGGTACACTTTTCTCGTGAAGTGTGACGAACTTCGTTCATTGGCCTTGCAGCGACGCAGGTACCACAACTTGCGGCGGTTACCCTGGTGGGCTGGGCTACGAGACTATTGATGCCGCGGTGTACGATTCTTGGGGGATTGACTGTGCGTTTCAGTCACTGATACCGTGTTGATATCTGGGATGCTGACGATCTGTTGTAGACCTCAAGTACGACAACTGCAATGTGCCGTCGAACTGGTCGGATACGCCGGACACGGGAGATGACTATTACAACTCTAAAACAGCCATTCGATACCGTATCATGGGCGCGGCCCTCGCAGAGAGTAAGACGCCGGTGCAGTACTCGCTTTGTCTATGGGGTGTTGACGACGTAAGTCTCTGTGAGCGCGCCTGATCCTTAATGTTGACAATCCTATCAGCCTTGGGAATGGGGCGCTAAAGTGGTGAGTGCCCTGCTATCTACGCTTCTCGGGACGAAGAGCTCAGTACGGGAATCATCATAGGGACACTCTTGGCGCATGGACTATGACTCTACACCATCCTGGTCGTACATAACACAGATCATGACCAAGAACGCGCAATATCTTGACGCCGTCACGTTCTACGCGCACAATGACATGGACATGATGGAGATCGGCAACGGAAACTTCACCGCCGAGGAAGAGCGGACACACTTCGCAACCTGGGCGCTCATGAAATCACCTATCCTGCTCGGCACTGATGTGAGCTTTCCATTCTATACCGCCTGTGGGTTGCGCTCATGATTACCCGACAGCTCTCAAAGCTGTCTCCTGCACAAGTCGGCATAGTTTCCAATGCGGCCTTGACCGCCTTTCACCAGGATTCGTCTGTCGGTGAACCCGCCAAGCCGTTCACGTCTTCAACACTCCCTACAACTTCTCCTCCGTCCTTCTACGCCGGCAAATCTTCGAAGGGCATACATGTCTTCGTCGTGAATCTCAACGACACGAAAGCAGATTACACGATCGCTTTCGCCGACGTGCCCGGCCTCGGGGCAGGCAGCTACGCTCTACAAGACATGTGGACAGGAAAAGCTTTAGGAACCTTCAGCGACAACTACACCGTGTCAATTGCCGCTCACGACACAGTTGCTGTTCTGGCTACGACTTCCTGAGACTGAATGGTTGAGAAATCGATAATGCGGGTTCAGGGTGTTACAGTTACTACAAGTACATTGTGTTGGATGCTATGGCGTATACAGAAAAGGTGGTTGGAACCCATTCGTTCAAGAAGTCTTCGTGTGCAGACCCTGGGTGAGTTGGATCTCCTGCTTCGTGATGGTTCGCAACTCGCCCGGGGCAGATGTCTTGCCAGTAACAGCGCCAACCGCAACATCGACAGTGCGCGCCACCTTGCCACTCGTGGAAACCCAATAGCGAATCTCATCGGGCACGAGCTCGATAGCAATGACGCGTGGATCCTCGACATCGCCTTTGTGTACGCCATCCTTCAGGTCGCCGAACCACGCGGAAACCCTAACCTTAAGGTGAGCCTCGAGTAACGGAAGGGGCGCGCTAGTACGCACATGGGGTTCCAATGCTTCTTGATAACCTCCTTGTCCGTAATGACCTTCGCTTGGCCGGAGTAGCTCGCCCAATCAGTTGAAGATGGATTGTAGAAAGCGGCGTTCACGTGTCCGTCATTGGCGACCTCGTCCATCTTCCACGACGCCTTGTTGGCGATGAAGATGAGGCTCACCTGCGTCGGTTCGAAAGCTGCAAGTATGATGCGTTTTGAGCAAGATATGTCAGGAGAGTAACAGTGAAGACGTACGACCGGCAGGCGCCATTGCGCGAGAGTGAAGTGAGCCGTCTGCGGCGCGAGAGGTGAGCATGCCCGTAGGCGCCGCCTTCAAGATGGCATGAAGGTCTGGCGGGTTGCTGTCAGTCACAGCGAGCTGAGCCAGGCGCGCGACTGTGCGTACCGGTGATCTTCTTCTGAGGCGTGACGTCGTCATTCTGCGCCTTGGCGGTGTAGGGGTCGAGCTCGGCGTGCGACATGATGTTTTTGACTGTGTTGGGAGCGGTAAGAACGAAATGTGGGTTGGTGATGGTAAAGTGTCGAGACGCGGTCAGACACGAAAACGTTTATACGCGTACGAAAAGCACTGGAACGGCCTATGCACCAAGATGACGTCGATGGATGGGTGTGAAGTCAGTGGGTGGTCACCCCAAGGCGCGAGAAGATCGCGCGTGGCCACTGTGGCGCATCGGCCGCGCGTGCACCCTTCGGGTCACCAAATGACCAAATAGCATCCATTGAACCGAGTTTCGAATTAGGTATACAGGCAACCAGTGAATGAGCGTGTAAGATACAGTAGGCATGTGGGACGTTGTTTAGATAAATATGACTCTCTAGTCAGAGCGTGAATAACTACAGGCGACTGGTCAGCAATGCAGTCAGTGGCAGTATAATTGAAAGTACTCACAGGGCCCTCCTCCTCTCCTGCCAATCGTCTGTCGAGAACCTCTTTTGCCATGGTATGGAGATCTCGCTCGAGAACGGCTTTTAATCGTGTCGTCACGGCGCTCATGTGCATGTCCGCGAGTACATAGCTAGGCAGACAGGTCAGAGGACTGAACAGGCATAGCTAGTGACTGGCATTCTTACCCCTCGATAGGCGTTTTCAATGCGGACCGGATGGCGTCGATGAACCCTGTCTTGTCGTCCCGGAAGACGTTGTACACATATGGGGGATCCATGAACTTCAGCGTTTCGTGTTGTGCATCCCAGCTGTACCTGTCGTTCGGGTTGGTACGATCCCACTGCGCAGGTATTGTGAGCCAAAAGCGTGGGGTGTGATCGTATTTAAGGTACGTACGTTCCGTATGCGGTTGATGAACGGGACACCTAGGCATAGTGCCTCATACGGAGTGGGTGAGCTGCGGGAGCGGTCGTGAGTGCGGATTGCACGCTCAAGTCCGGGTGTGGCGTACGTTACCGGTGCGCCGAGGCCTATGAGTAGTTTGTGCTTTGAAAGTTCAGCAAGCTACGCCCACGAATCAGCATCACTAGTATCGTTTTCACGATCCGCACGGGACATACGAAATCTGACGGTGGCAAGGCTCCAACATCGCGCGTGCCGGGCGGGAAAGGTATGTCCTTCAGCGTGATCTCCTTGTCTGGTGCATCAGGATCGTGCGCGGTCACGTCGTGTATACCCATAACAAATTCGGCGCCTGTTGCCGCCTCTGCCGCCTTGTAGAAGTCGAGTGGCCAGCTTTGGAAGAACCACTGCGCTTTTTTCGTGAGAAAATACACCGAGTTTGTGCGTTCGGAGGCAGGCACGAAGGGATGGGGACGGCAAGTGTTCTCAACCGAGTAGCCAACATAAGTATTGCGTGCTGCGCCCCGTGAGAGCTTGTGGTATGGCTCTGGCACAATCTGAATGAAAGCATGCAAAGTGAGCGTAGTCCTACATAGTGTGAGCAGACATACTCACTGTCCAATTCGCGCCCAATGGGCCCTTGGGCTGGGACCAGTAAGTGAACATCAAGAGCTAGACGGCACTTTCTGTCAACAGCGTCGTGTAAACATGTGGAGCTGAACTGACCTTCCACAGAGGTATGCCCCAAGGGTTTCGTTCCGTCTTGATACAGTTTTCGTCGCCAAGACACCAGTCCAGGTCGAAAGGTTCGTAGATGACGGCCGAGACAAGGGATGGGAACATCTGGTATATGCGCACTACACTATGCACTGAGCTAAGCGCGCAAGAATTGACACCTGCCAACTCACCGATGTCTGTGTTGTCTGTCGCGAAGATAGATGTGTAGCCTAGGTTATCGAGTGCGGTCATCTGAGAGCGGGTGTGAACATAACGCCAATTTTTGCCGTTGAAACACTCACAATCGAACGGGCCCTACACGAGTGTTAGATATGTACACGGTGTATGCAACGTGAACGTACCAGACATGCTCTCCGGCAAATTTGGTTGGCAATAGAGCATCCCGTACGAACCAAGAGCCCAGTATGACCACTAAAACATAGCGGTTAACCACGCGTCGGTCCGATGCTTCGCCTTAAGTACCTTTATCCTGCGGGTCAAGCGATCAGTGATTGCCTTCCAAATAGTGCATACAACGCACCTGATTCGGCCTGCAAGTCCCCTCCTGCATACAGGCCAACAGCTCCCGCAGAGCTTTGTTGTTCTTCGGCACCCATAGCCTGTCCTCCTTCGTCTTCTCAACCTGAGGGAACCAGATTTCGGATAGGTTATAACGCGCTGGCATGATCACGGCGGCCTTGGAGCCGTCATGTATATTGTCCGTTTCATGCGAGCCCCATTGTAGTTGCTGTGGAACCTGCAGGTGCGGGACCTGCAAACGCGATAGAGAAGGAAGGTGTTGCTGGATGGACTCGGTTGGGAAGTGCTTGTAGGCAGCAGAAGTGACAAGGAAGACAACGAGCGCGGTCGCGACAAGAGTGACAATCGTCCGGAGACTGCGAGGGGGCATGGCCCGCGCCAAAGCGAAGCAAAGAGAGTGACGGTGTAAAGGAAAGGCACGAAGCCTCCTACCGGACTGATTAGAGGCATATATGAGTCTCGGCGTGGAGGCGGAAGATGAAGGCCGGACAGATCATTGGCTGGTTTCGTTCTTCTTCCGCTAGTTCATACGGAATCCGTACACGCGCTGTAGAGTAACCTCGAGGGAGATACTGCGTCCGGTCGTACTGCTCTTGACGCCCAAGTCTACAACGGGATGAGCGCTGCCGGATGAGCGGCCAAGAGCACCGTGCAGGATGATCGGCAATAGACAACAGGAACTATCAGAGGGCCACACTTTGGATAAGTGTTATCCCGCCCGTTATCCCCATCAAGTACAACGTTACGGAACCCTCCTTGCACTTGAACTGTACGATCATACCTGTAAGCCCTTTCATGTCGACCTTCCTACGTAGATCAACAATGACTAGAGTGATGCAGTTCTGGTTTTGTCCTCTGCCATGACGATCTTCAGTCTGTATATTTACGATCGGTGTGCCATGCCGCTTCGTCTTCTGAATGCATGCTCATATTCCGGCCTGTGACAGGCATTGCAACTGTGTATACTACCAGGACTGGCACCGTACCAGGCGGCCTAAACCCTCTGCCGCAGATGGCGCTCTTCTCCCTGCTGTGTCGCGCGCGATGACCGCGCCTGCCCCTGCACAACAAGCAGAAGTGGCTTCGCCATATAATAGCCCGCGCAACACTCTTGGAAGCAACTCGGGTGTCGTGATTGCGCTTAACGACGGCGGCGCAATCCCACCATGGCTGCAGGACCATCGCGAGGCCCCGCATACGCTACTACAGACGCCTCAGACACCTGTGGCAGCACCAGCGAGCTCGGCACTACCGTTCGACGAAGAGGCCAAGCTCGTATACGGCGTGATCTTGTCTCTTCGCAACATGATCAAGCGTCTATCCGGCCGGTACGTATCCGTCTTTGTATCTGGGAGAGCAGTAGCTGATGATGCACAAACAGAGATGAGCAGTTTGTCGCGTATAAGACGAGCGCGTACAAGATGCACATGTTCGAGACGCTGTCGGGCTTCAAGTTCGTCATGCTCTCCGACCCAGGTCAGGAGAGCCTACGAGCGATGCTCTTCCAGATCTACACGGGCCCATTCATCGAGTACGTGGTACGGAACCCGCTCGTGCGCATGGACTCGCGTGAGCGCGGGATCGACAACGAATACTTCCGCGCTAGCATCGACCGTATGGTCCGGGGTACTTCTGTGTTTGCATAACTTAACGTAGCGCGTGCAGCTTCCATGTTATCTGTATACTAGCATCGACTTGATTTTGCTGGAAAGTTCAAGTCCGAGACCGAGGGGATGATTAGTCAGCACCGGCCGGAACGCGCGAGCCCGCGAAGGGCTCAACGCGTCGCGCGTCTTCGCCAAAACCACCATCGCCTCGTACAATCATGGCTTCGCATTTAGTACGTATACTTACACTGGAAATAAGTCCGTACTGATTGCGCGCTCTAGGCAAATATCTTCGGTACCGAGCAGGACCGTGTCAATTGCTCGTTCTACTACAAGGTGCGTTTCTGGCGTATTTGCATACTCTCCGAAGCTGACGGTTCATACACATAGATTGGTGCATGCCGACACGGCGACCGCTGCTCACGAAAGCACATTCGTCCTCCTTTCTCTCAGACTATCCTCCTTCCAAACGTGTACCACAACCCGAAGAACGACCCTGTGTGCAAGCTTTCCGACAAGGAGCTTCAGGAGGGGTTCGACGCCGTGTACGAGGACTTGTACTGCGAGCTATCCAAGTTTGGACATCTTTTGGAGTTACATGTACGTCGCATCTGGTGCATTTGCCTGTACGCCATACTGACGACATCTTCTAGGTGTGCGACAACGTCGGAGACCACCTCATCGGCAATGTTTACGCCCGATACGAGTGGGAGACAGAAGCACAGGCGGCAGTAGACAACTTGAATGACCGGTGGTATGCAGGTGCGCATCTCCGCTCACGTCCCCTGATATCCCAGAACTAACATACCACACAGGACGCCCATTATACGCCGAGCTTTCGCCCGTCACCGACTTCCGCGAGGCGTGTTGCAGGCAGAACGAGAACGGCGAATGTAACCGTGGAGGCTTCTGTAACTTCATGCATCTCCGACTTGCGTCCAAGGAGCTCGTCCGTCAACTTCGCCACGGCCAGCGTCTCGAGCGTAAGGTCAACCCGCCCAAGACCCAAGGTGGTGGCGGTGGGTGGGAGCCAGGACAGCGCCAGCGCGGCAAGGGGCGCAGTGCGAGCCCCGCGCGTGGTGGAGGAAATGCGGGCGAGGACAGGTGGACGCGCAAGTAGGGGACTCTGGGACTCGTGTAATCTCGCTTTCTCTTTCTTGTTGCTTTTTGACGTGTAGGCTTCACGCGTTTGACTCTACAACACTTGGCAGTTCGCGTGCCCCTACGCCATGAACTCTTTGTAAGGCCACGATAATCTCCATTGTGAGTGCGCTTGCCGGTGATGTTACCACACTACATACAGTCTTTTGCAGTAGCGAGGATCTGGAACGCGGTGAAGTCGCCGCGTGCACGCTGTCATTTTGTATGTCTCTTCCCGCCAGTTCAAGTTGTTCGGTCTATGATGCCCTCGCGGTAGATTTCCCTGTTCCGTATCTGCAAAACAGCATGTTTCGTAACCATATGCGGTGTAAGCGTTTGACACTGTTTGACAGATCGCATCTTATTTGCGATTGAGTGTGCTTTTCGTGAGTTGGAGACGAAGGCAGGGATCAGAAAGACTTTACATAGGTACAGACAAGGTTGCATGGGCGTAGGATGCGACTTGATCGTCAAGAAAGGAGCAAGAGAATGGAGGACATGCGTAGGTATCTGCGCGACCAGCATCAGCGCATCAGTGCGACGTCGGTGACCGTATAGGGAAGGCGGTCCACACGCACTAGAGTTGATGAGTGCTTCGCCACTATTGCTCAGTTCATTGTCGGTTGAGTGATGACGCGCCGGACAGCTTCCTGCCCGGAGCAGTGGCTCACATGGCTAGACATGTGCTCTTATGCACGTAGGTGCAACAGGTTTCAACTCATGCAGACATCCACCTCGAAATTTCGTTACTATCCAACCATCCGTTCTGTGGCGCCTGGTTGCACCGCGAGACAGTTACCAACACAACCAACCAGAAATGGTTGCAACGAGAATGTTCCGATATACTCTATCGGACAGTGGTCTGTGTTTTCCAGTGGGATCGGGACGCTCGGAACGACGGGCCCCATAACCCAAATTTGTTCATAGACGCGCGTCTACCTATTCACAATCGGCGCACGTGCCGATTATTGTACGTTGACGCGCAGATTTGTGATTGGAATACGTGTATGTGTACTACTGTGATGCGACGTAAATGGCCGCTACGTGTTCATCAGGCTGCGGGCTCACGCGCGATGCATCCCATCTCCCCGAGTACCAGATTGTCCCACAGGCAACCAGACGGTTAACATCTCGAAATGTCGCCGCTGTAGGTTGGGAAGCGGACTTCTTGCTGCGGACTTCAATCAATGAATACTAGATTTGCCCGATGCTTCTGTCAGCGTGCGCCGACCTTGTTCATGAGGCAAAATCATACCGAAATCATCTCGCACTTGCAAGATGGGCATTGCTGCACCGTCCGATACTAGCATTATGCCGAGTAGAAGGACGTCCCGAGCAGATATTTGACCTATCTGATTACCGATTCTCCATCGTGGATGCGTCCCAACAAAATGGCTTACGTTTGGGTCATGGTTCTGGGAATGCCATGAGAAACATTATACAGGAGACTCACGGGAATCCACAGCTCACCCTTATGAAGTCGCACACTTTGTGCGCCACGAGACCCGCCAAGCGACCAATAGAGCGGTCTCCCGTGTCGCTCTCCAAACGGATCTGTTTCTCCCAACCATCGTCGTATCCAGGCCACTGACCTGGACGGTGAGATGACGCGTCGAGTAAGAACATAGAAACAGGCGCACACTAATCTTGATCTTCGTTGTCTTCCTCCAGGTCCCATCGGAGCGTCGAAAGTCCTTCTCCCCATGCCACAGGAAGGGACGGTCATCCTCTACATCTACGGGTACACCCAGGCTTCCGTCGTGGCAAATGAACCAAAGGGGCGTACGTTCGAAGCCTTTGACTGCATTGTCACTGCGGACAGCGGAAGTGCTGGCGTATGGGATGAAAAGGGTCGATGGAATGATGCGCGATGGGTCTGGCGCGACCATGTCCAGCAAGTACCACCAGCTGGCACTGTGCGCCTGAAATGTATATGCGTCCAAGGTGAACGTTCCCCAGGCAAAGAAGGGAATCGAATTCACAGGCAGACCACCGGGCGTGTAATTTGGTTCTGCGAGATCGTGGTAGGATGCTCGAATGAAAGACTCGAGATCCACGCAGCTGTTGAAGAAGGCGTGACGTTCGACCGCCCACATGCAGAGTGCGTGACTGAGAGCGTGTTTGACCGCGAAGTCGAGGCCAAACACAGCGCTGAGCACTGAACTGCGGTGCTTTGCTTCAACAAAATCCTGCACAGAAAGCATGGTCTTGATGTCCTCCATGTTGAAGATCAGGGTTCTATGCGTGGTGAAGAGGAGAGATGTCGTTCGGGAGTAATCTCAAAGCCCCACTGCGATATATATGAGGAGAGGATGCTGCTGCCATCTTGACCGCGAGTGGGACGACATGGTCGTCGGCCTGGAGATGTGTGCTCCATATCTTACGCTATTCTAGTAGACGCTACACAGAATTCAGCGCGCGCTGATACTCTATTCAGTATGAAACGACCTGCAGTCACCCCAAAGCAACTTGGCGTAAACGTGGCTATCCATCGGATACATGGCCGGGCCATCGCTCTCCGCGACATAACACGATGTACTAGGGTTTGCTGCGGTGCTACCCAAGAACGACAGATGCAGAAAGAACGGTCCTTTTACGGTAATGTACCATGTCATGGCCCAGAATCTGAGTGTCTAGAAACCCGCGTAGAACACGCATCCTCAATACCGGGAGTTTTCGAAGTGACACTCCCGCGGGATCTTGCCTCTAGGTACGAGGGCAAAGCCGGGTTCAACAGCCTGAGGTTGCTGAAGCTTTTTTCCATGCCAATAACGGCTGTCATCTAGCTCAAAACTCAAGAGGCACCTTGGTAAAAGCAGTGGTTGTCACATAGGGGATGAACGTGTTACGGTGCGCCGATGGCGTCTTCACACATGACCGCGTTCCCCCGTGGGAACTTCATTTTCCGTGAATGGTCGACAAGACGTCGACCATTCTCTGCTCTCTACTTCACATCCACGTACCCTTCACACTACTTAGAACTACTCATCGTACTAGCTGCCCCAATATATCGTTGGTGCAGGTTCTTTGTCGTTTGACTGATACGCGGCGTGACAGAACGCCACCCGGGTGACGCCATGAGATTGTCCGACTGGTCGCACAACGTACCAGATCGACCTACGTTTAACAGGCTCGGATATCCACTCCGTCTCTTTTGAAATGTCGGATAAACAGCACCGGATTAGAGGTTCAATTGGGCATCGCTCACCCACGAGCGCATAGCTTACAACCTGGCCGCGTGCTCTCGCTGCGCCGAGATATTGAATCTGTAGAACGCGCCTATCGCATGCGCCCACGGCCATCCACCTCAACCACGGTTCCCACCATGGACAGCTCGTCCCCAATATGCTTACATATAATTCCACGATGGAGCGCAGTGACCGCATGGTTCAGGATCGTCCCGAGCTCAGAAGAATGTAGGCAAGCTGCCAAGATTGAAAGGCGTTTTCTAAGAAACTTGATTTCGCGTTTTACGCGGAGGTAGCGGGGACAGAAACGTCCCAAGGTATGGCGGTGGCGCAGCTCAATAACTGGGTGTCATTGGCGGCGAGAAGATATCTCGCGGAGTGCATTCGGTGTGCCTGTTTTTGGTTCGTCGTTCAGAGCTTAAAACAGGGAATTTACAGGAAGTGTCAGGGTACTAACCTCACGTCGACAGCAAATGTGATGACTCGGAGCATCGCAATCACTGTGGCTCCGCGGTACGCTCACTTGCTCGTATCCTTGTATTGGTAAAGTCCAAAAAAAAACCTATACTTTCGTAGCGGAGAAGTGCTCAAAGAGTCGTTCATTCGTGATGGGTCGTCCAATGTAGCGACGAGAGGGATAGAGTGAGCATACTTCGGTTCAAGTGGACTCGCCCTGTCGTGACTGACGACCCGAACGTAAGCAGAGTAGTCCGATACGATCAGACCTTGCACTCCTCCCAGAGGCTGGCGAAAAAAAACAGCATCCGGATCTTGCATACGTATACCCGGAACAAAGGAAAGGGACAGTTAATTAGTCCGAGGTCACCGATACATTTCGCGAGCCCATCCGGTGAAGTTCAGGAGGTGGCCCACTTCAAATGTTGCTCTTTACGAAGAGGCCACTGGACAGTGGGAGGCGTTGAGACTATTGGAAACGTCGGGTAGAGAGTTCTAGCGCCAGCCCCAAGTTGGCTTTGATAGGCCAACAGATGATTCTGATAGGCCAACAGCCGTACGCTCTATTCAGTTCCCATAGCCTAGACGGGAATTAGAATGGCCAGTCCCAGATCTACCAGATGGCGCATAAGCTTGGATGACACGACAGTATCATACCGCCTGTCATATTGCACGCTGCGCTCTCCGGCTACTAGACTCCTTAGACCAGCCAGCCGTAACAGATGCCTCGCTTGCCGCTTGTCAATGCATCTGGCCACTGCACGATGAAGCTGTGGGCATGTAAGGAGCTGTGGCAAGGCGACTAGACATACTATCGACTTGCCTGTCCACGATTGGGCGGAGTAATCTGCCCGAGAGTGAAAGCGACTTCACGCGCGCGAAGGACTCTACGTATATCACCCGAGGAGAATGGAGGCCCAGCATCTGCGTATGCGGAGAAACGTCAGCGCAGGAGGGCAGTGATACTGGTGCCAAACGTACTCGGTTGATCAAGGCCGCGACGCACAAAACGAAGCACGTTCCCGGTCCGTTCAGCAAGAGCACCTCTGGGGCATCTTGCGGTTTGTGGCGCAGAGCAGGTACCGTCATATAGTTCAAGGCCCCAACCAGAGTTTTCAAAGCACTGAACGGTGTAGTGAGCAAGCTCTGATGAACCCGGCGAGCCCTCGGGATGGTGAGAATGTACGACGATCCATTCTCGTTGGGCTGCGATGAGCGCATCAGAATCAAAGAAGTGGCGCAAAGGTTATGTCATGATAACACCTTGATAGAGTTATGCCGCAGCTTCTCAAGGTCGGCGGCCTTCTGTGCGCTGAGCTCATCTCCCTCGCTGACGATGTACGTTCGCGGGGTGTATCGTGTGAAGTCGAGAGAGGATACGAGAGCCAGCATCTCGCTTGTGTGCCCGCCTGTTTTCATGGTGCATGAGCCAGTCGAATGGGTTTTTTTGCGGACTAACCCTTACCTGAGCCCAAGAAGACTGTCAAACTACATGTCGTACCGGGCTTACGAGGGACTAATCGGGAATGCATCTTCGAGGGTGAGAACACGGCGATGAATCTCCAGGCAACAATGCCGAGTAAAGCGAGCAGCGCGGAGCATAGTAGTACAAAGATTTGAGGCATCATTCAGCCCATACAGCAAAGCGGTATCCCCGCGACGGAGTTATGCAAGCCTGTATAAGACTCCGAATGTATGCGTCGCTACCGATGCACAGAGCGAGAGGGAGTAGTCTGCAATGTGGTAGCAAACGGATTAGGCGGAACTCTGTGCAAGGTGCCAAGAGTCAGATAGGTCGATGGTTGGTCGATGGCGGTTCGGAAACAACGCGCGCGGCGCGTGTGGCTCGACGCGTCGACGCGCCCATTGCGACGCGTTCTCACCACAACCTCCATCATCTGTTTCGCGCTCACTCAACGAGTTTCTTTCCATTCGTCCACGCCTTTCGTCGGGCGACATCATACGAAAAGAGCTTGGCGGCCATGTCCGGCGTCGATACGCACGTCGTGGACGACACAATGATCGAGGGCCTGCGAAGCGCAGTCAAGGGCTGCTCTGAACGCGGCCTGCACTTTGCCGCGAAATGGTGAGGAAACATCCACCTTCTGGTGTTGCACATATACTCACTTCAGTATTATTCTCAGGGCCGCAGAACTCCTCGCTTCGACTCCTGCACATAAACGGCGCGAGCACATCTCCCGCGCACCCTTCCTCTCCTCGACACCCGCACGACCTCCAACTCTAAGCACCCCAAGTACAATGGGACCTCCACCCATTCCAGCCCCCTCACTCGCCACCGCGACGCCGATAATGGGAAACGACTTTGCTATGCCGCCATGGGACATCGATCTCGCGGCGGACACGGACGAGGAGGACAAGCTCGCGGAAGGCATGGCATGTTTCCAGGCGCGCGAGTTTGCGAGGGCCAGCCATATCTTGAAGACCAGCAAGGCGCCGAGAGGCAGGTTTCTGACTGTGTATAGTCGCTATCTTGTGAGTTTTGCGTGGATGAATGCGTTGTGGCGCGGGATGCTGATGCGGGGTAGGCCGGTGAGAAGCGAGCGATACAAGACCATAACAAGCTCGACGGTAAGGTGTCGCATATTCTTGATCCGGTACGGTTCACTGAGCGAGCCAGGCACAAGGATACAACCGGCTGTACCCGTGAACAAGGACTTGGTTGAGCTATTCGAGACATTGACGGAGTTCAAGATGGATTCGGATCCGTGGATGGTCTTCCTGTACGTTTTATATCGCGCCAGAATGAACGCGCCAATTGCTGACCAGTGAAGACGCATAGGAAGGCCTTGCTATTGTCCCGACTAAGCCGCCGCGCCGAGGCCATCGAGCAGTGCATACTGTCGCTCAAGCTGTACCTGTGGAACTGGTCAGTGTGGGTATTGATGAGCGACCTCATTAAGGATGCCGAAGAGGTACGGTGATCTTACTCTCCGCATGCAGAAACGTCGATGCTGAATTCGCGCAGCTGTCAGGGATATTCCCACTCATACCGGTCCCGCCGACACACCCATTGCTACAGCTCTTCCAGATCCGAACGCTCAACATGATGCATCAACCGACAGATAACGAGCTGGGACTATGTGATCGTTTGCTCGGACCAGACTTCTTCCCGAATAGCTTGTGGATAATGAGCTTACGAGCATGCGTGTTGTATCATCTACACGGTATGGATACGCTCGATCCAGTTCACGAACGCGTTCTGACTTGCTGCATCAGATTTTGGCCAAGCCGAACAACAATTCCAAAAGATCCTCGAACGCGACCCTTACCGAATCGACGACATCGACATCTACTCCAACATCCTTTACGTGACCGAGAATCGTCTTCAGCTCTCAAAACTCGCGCACGACTTCCTGGCTATCGACAAGGATCGACCAGAAGTCTGCTGTCTGGTTGGCAACCACTACTCGCTGAGAGCGGAGCATGAGAAGGCCATCAAGTATTTCAAAAGGGCGACCGATCTGGATAGGACTTATCTGAGCGCTTGGACGTTGATGGGGCATGAGTATGTTGAGATGAAGAATTCCCATGCGGCTATTGAGGCGTATAGGCGGGCTGTTGGTAAGAGCGCCTCCCTGTGTTCATTGAATAACGTAGCTGATGCACATAATCAGACTGCAATCGCAAGGACTATCGCGCGTGGTATGGCCTTGGCCAAGCGTATGAGCTCCTGAACATGCACCAATATGCGCTCTATTACTACCAACATGCCACAGCACTACGGTACGCACGATTCGATGACCTCTACAAACTCACCATGCTCACTCTGTTTCGTTGCAGACCGTACGACGTTCGCCTGTGGCAAGCGCAAGGCGCAAGCTACGAGGAGATGGGACGACCGCAAGAGGCGATGGAGTGCTTCAAGCGCGCGCTGCTCGGCGCTGACGCGAACGAGATCTCGATAGACCTTAAGATTGCCAAGTTGCACGATGACATGGGGCAATTCTCTGAAGCAGCGTCCTATCATACGCGCATAATCGACCTCTCCGCCGCGTCCTGTACGTTCTATCTCGCTTCACAATACTCATCCATCGCGACTGACACGCTGGACAGTGAAGCCTGTAGCGGAGTATGCACGCTCGTGCATATACATAGCAAAGCACCACCTCTATCGCGGAGGTGGCGATCTAGAAGCGGCGCGTAACCTTGCTGAGAGCGTTGCGAAGAGCAACTCGGAGCACGCAGACGCCGCGACTGACCTGTTCAAGAAGATCCAGGCTGAAATAATCAAGAATCAGCAGTTGGCTTTGCATGGGCAACAACAGGGACAGTCGCTACAGAGATTAGACACACGGGACGCTGCGACGTTACATCTCGTTCAATAGCGTACATAGTCATCACGATGTATGTGTGTCCATATGGGCGTTTGTGTGGTGGTGCGCAACGCCCGCGAAGCGGGCGTGCGCACCACGTGCCGTTCCCACACGCACAAACGCGTGTTTGCGCCAGTCGTCGCGGTTTGCGAGTTGTTGTCATACACCCAGGGCACATTCAGTAGAAAGAACTAGCTGAAATGGCTCTTTGACACAGTAGCTTTCCTCGTATGCAAAGACAGAAGGGAATATCGGTTGATAGATGCAATATCTCTCCTGCACGTCAGCATTGCATGCTCCCGAGATGCCAGTAGCTTCCCTGTCTCATATCGTGTATATACACAGGGTGAGATATTTATATTGATGAAGAGCTGCTTATAGTGGTCATAAGATGACCATCGTCATATTATTTCTGCATGGATGCGCAAGTTTCGGCAAGCAAAAATGCCCTCTTCAAGACTCGGGCCGAAAATGCCCGACCGTGATTGACCTGCTTCGCGCCGCTTGCGATGCTCGTCTCCTTCCACCACCACCACTCCATACTTAGGACAGATAATCAATGACATAGTGATAAAGGAGAAGCTACACCTCGTCCTCTGTTTCATACTCCACAGGTAAACGTTCAGCGGCAAACCCAGGAGCCTGTGCGAGATGCTGGAGAGATGGCGAGTGCACGGCGAACGATGCGATGGGTGACGGTGCGTCGGCCAAGGGATTAGACCCGGGATAAGCGGCAGCGACATGCGATCTACGGCGATGTTCAGAGATATGATGGTATACTGTAGTAAAACACGTACGTTGTCGCCTCGAATTGCATACGATCCAATGCCTCGCAGAGCAAGTTCTGTAATTCTGCCTTGTTGCACTTACTGAAGGCTGGCACCTTCTTGTCCTCGCGGATGACTTTGTGCCAGTTCAGCTGATCTGTGAGCATCGCCTTCGTCGTCTTATCCAAGAGCACGACATCTTTGTTGAGCATCACCTGAAGTGCTTCCAATTTCTCCCGTTTTTTGCGCTCGGCTGCATCGCGAACGTCTCGCTTCTCTCGCGACACCCGCGCCTTCTCTGCCTCATGCTCAAGAAGCATGCGGCGAAACTTCTTCGCCTCGCCGTTCGCATCCCTCTTCCGTGTAAGATGCATGATGTACTGCTGAACCTTGTCGGAGGTCAAATAGCGCCTCGCAAATGCCTCTGTATCGTTCTGGGCATACGAGGCGCCATCGGAGAAGGTACGGGCCGATGCAGTCGGGTTCAAGCGGGCAAACTTCCGAAGTTGGCCCAAGAGACTCTCGTTATCGTCGTTCTCAGCTGGCATGTAGCAGAAAATGCGCTCCGCGGCAGTCATCGCATCAATCTCGGACCCGCCTGCAAACTGCACTGTGAAACGATCCCAGCAGCTTCGAGCCCCGAGAAGACCTTGAACAAAGGTGTGGCGAAAGCCCGGGAGTGACGGGATTAACTTTTCGATGGCCTCGATAGCGTGTCGGTCCTCCCAGTCGGAACCGAATAGCACACAGTGCTTCCCTCGAGAGGCGAGTCCGGATGAGCAAAAAAGCGGGTGTGCGTTGTAGATGATGTGGTCGAGATGCATGATAACCTCGTCGTAGATGGGGCCACATGCGAGGTAGTTCAGTCGGGGCTCGGTCCGCACGCCATGAACGCGACGTCCGCGGTTGCGAATAGCTCGCATGGCGGGGCCGGAGATGACCATGTAGTAGAGCGCCATAGAGACGATCTCAGTCTTGGTCGCCGGGTCGTCCAGCCCAGTGTACGCGTTATATTCGATATTTGTGAAGCGCGGCTCCTGCTTGCGATCGCGGGCCAGCTCAAGAAACCGACGATACTCTGCAATCAGCTTGACGAGCTCGAGCGCAGCGAGGAGGTACGACTGATATCGGATGTTGCTGGTGTCTGGGAACTTCCTCGAGACGCACTCGCCCCACTTCTCGAACTTGACCTGTACATAAGTACTGTTAGATATGAGTCCGTATCATGACGAACAAGAAGGTTACCAGCTCAAAGAACCACCGATGAAAATCCTGATAACCGCGTTTATCTTCCTTGTTGTTGCAGAGAGCACCGAGGAGACCGCAAAGCTTCACGCCACCGCGCTTGCTCTCCGCAATGGCCTGCCTGGCTGCTGCGCCCCCAGGCACGTCTGTTTCTATAGTGGCACGATGTGCAGCATTCGGAAGCAGGCATGGCAGGATAAGCTCAAAAATGAACTCGATGCCCAAACCGTACGCCGCGGCCATGGCGTTACAGAAGGCAAGATCGGCATTCATAACCTTGTGCCCGCCGCAACCACCAACGATGAAGAGTTCCTGGCGCCTGCGCTCTTCCGGAGCCAGATCGTCAAACGCCGCAGCTCCCAGATGCATGGATAAATGGAAACGAGCAACTTCCTCCCACCCAATCGTGAACTCTGCAGGTGGTGGGCGGCGCGCGTATATCATCTCCTCAACTTCGCGGTCCATCAGGCGACTCAACTCGGCCTCGCCAAGGTCTCTTCTAACCACCATGTCTCTCCGCTCCTCGCACCTCCGCCCTAACCCTTGACCATCTGGGGCATGGTCGGCCATCTTACCCACCATAATACGCCACAAGTCCTCCTGTATACAGCTTTGTTAGCACCAATTCAATGAGAACAAAAATCTGGCTCACACTACGATACTCGACACCTATCTCTGCTGCGATGGGCCGGAACAGACTCTCGAGATCGTCATCGAGTTGTTCATACGACTCAAACTGCGAGTCAATGGTATGATTGAACATTGCTGTCGTATCAATGACGCGGGTCTTGTGCGTGTACGCGTCGGGATCGGCACCGGGCTCGTAGGACGGCACCTCGAGTGTGATGTGGCGGGCCATGTGCGGGACACCACGCAAGGACGTGCAATCGTCGCTTATGGTAAGTCCTCGCTTCCGCTCTGATTAGGCAGATATTCAGTGGCGAAACCTCAGATTCATTCTATGTTACATACCTCGCGCCTTCGCAATCTCGCATGCCAACTGCACCTTCGCCATCAAACCCCCTTCCATCTTGATGCGTCCCACCGTCCGCCGACTGACTTTGCGCGGTACCTCGCCACCATATGCTTTAGCTACACGCTCGAGGATAGTCCCAATTTGAGCGGGAGCACAGCCACAGCCTTCGAGAGCACGGATAAGCTCACGCGCCTCGAATGAGTACGCGCCACGGCGTCCAATGAGCCACGACCCGCTGGCCCGGTTCCGGATTCTCTGCAGTGTTGTTGCACTCCCCTTCGCACGTTCGCCTGCACGTTTGGCAGCCATACGCAGCTTGTTTGCGCGTTTGCGGGCCTCGGCAATCGTGTGATCCTTACGCGCGATTTCGGTGGTTGTGACTGAAAGCTGAGCAGAGAGGGCATCTCGCTCCGTGCGCAGAGAATCTTGCAGCTGTACGGCATGCTGTAGTGTTGTAGCGTGATCGGCCATAGTTTGCGTATGTTGTTGAGCTGCGCGAGCAAGGTCGTTGGCGCCTTGGGCTCGGATGACGCCCTTATCATGTTTCAGGCGAGTCTCGCGCGCTCTTAGACGCTTGCACTCAGCCTCTTTCCCTGCGACCTCGCGTTGTGCTGCCGAGAGCTGCTGCGTATGCACATTGTCTACTGCTTGCAAAGTCTGTAGCTCTGTCGAAAGAGCCTCGCCGTGTGCTACTGCCGCCCTGCGCTGACCATCTACGACCTCAAGATCTCGCTGTACTGTGTTGAGTTCAGCCCTCGCCATCTGCGCTTCTGCGAGCGCAGAGGTGAGCCCTGCTACAGGCAGTGACGAGCCCGTTTCACCAGGGCGATTCGTGTGGGGATGTGAACGTGTCAGACGAGGGCCGTCTAAGGAAGTATTTCTTCGTGAAAGCTCCCCCGGGCGACGGCGCTTTCTGGGCGGCTGGCATGGAGGCTCGTCCTCGTCGGTGGTGTCATCGGAGGTTATTGATGATGTGCTGTTCTCGTCGTGTGTTGTGTGGCTCGCCGAAATAGCAAGCTGGGTCTGCCTAGCATGTCGAGCGGCCAGTTTTCTCTTCGAGGGTCCCATCTAGTGTGCACGGCTAGTGTGTATAGCTAGTACGAGAGATAATATGGTTGAGAGAGAGGAGCAAAGGAGATATCCATCTCCAGGTGGGCCATAGGATTCACATCGTAGCTCGTCGGCTGTCGCGCGGGCCATCAAGGCGGCATCGAATCGGGTCTGCGCGGCCGCGCATTGCGGCTGCAATGGCACTTGCATGTCGCAACCACTACCCATAAGATTTGAAATAAGCACTCTCCAGATGATACTCTCCACGGCTGCGCCGGGGATAACACTCATATGGATCCTACGATCTTAGAAGTGCCCGAAGATTCCAGCCATCAAGCGCAGAGTGTATGGATCACAGTGTCCATGAAATATATTTTTGAAAATGACCAATGTGTACTGTACGCTGTGCATTAGATCTATCGTCAATTGTCATGATTTCAAACCGGTTGAGCAAAGGCAGGATGTGCAATTGCCGGGAGGTGTTTGGTTCGCGCGACTCGGGCACGACGCGGGGCACATCTCGCCATCCCGTCGCGTTCATCCAACGATCCTCGAAACAGCCTCCCAGAATTGAATGGATCTGTTTCTGAGAACATCTACAGTGCTCTGGTGCCAGTAGGAAGTGGCTGCACGTTGGTATGCTCTCAATGCTTAGACTCAGACATAGACAATGCAAGCTAGCACGTAATAGGTCGGCAACCTCAAATGAGCACAAATCCCGGCGTAGCGGTATTATATAAGCCAAGCTGGCGTTACTTGAATATATTTGAGGTTTTCGATGGAGAGGTACATATTTCATTAGCCGTGTGCGAGGACAACTTCTGCGCGAACGCGCAACCGAGCTATGGCCGCGACATGGCGCGTGAGAACAGACCGGCGCGCACGCCCGCTTCGCGGGCGTTGCGCACCACCAGTTTGTGTTTTGGCATGGAAAAGAAAAGAAAAGAAAAAAAGTCGAAAAGAAGTCGATCGGAAAGCGCGCGTTGTCGGCTCGTGACCGCCGCGCTCGCAACGACACACAGTCTGTCCGAGAAATGGCGTCGGGCAGCACTCAGCCTCTCGCATCCACGTCGACGCCTGTTCGTGTACAGAACGCCAATCCTTTGAATTTTGCTTCGCCGATCGAGCCCAATGGCGGAGCGTCGAGTAGCAAGGCTGCTTCTGCCACCCCTGCGCCTGCGCCGGTGCCTACGCCTACACAGGTGAAGCAGCCGGTGTATAAGGGTCGGACGCCGAGGAGTTATGTTCCTGGTGTACCTTTGAGCCAGAGGGATCTTGAGCTGGCGAGCGGCGCGTTCAACCGGTGCGTTGCCCCTCGGCGATTATCGTGCTCGAGGCTGAAGTCAGTGCAGAGCTGTCGCTGCACTTGTGGCCGACCAGCGCGCTGCTGTGGAGCCGGACACCGAAACTCCGTTTGCGGACGCACATGATGCTGTGAAGCGGCTACTGCCGTATCATATCTTTCAGCTGCCGGTTGAGGATGGCAAAGGCAAGGGCCGCGCGAGCGAAGCAGATCTTGCAAGGGAAGAGCTTGCAGGTCCGTACATCTTCTAAACGTTCCACTACATCGTTTCCTGATTTGGATGTGCGTTTATAGAAACTCGGTTCGCATTGCAATGTCACAAGCGCAAACGTGCTCTCGAAGAGAGATTTCGCAAAGCGCGCATGAAGCCGGGAAAAGTGCGTTCACTTTGACATGTCCCCTTTCTCCCGATTTCTTATGCGCATACATTTAGCGCAAGTCTCCCGATGTGATGACATACTGGCTTGAGGCGAAAGGGCTGGAAGACGACAAGACGGATATGCAAGCGCTCAATCACGAGCTACGCGCCGCCCGCGCCGAGCTCGACCGTACCGAGCGCGCAGAACGGGACAAGCGCGCGTCGTCCACAGCCCGCGCTGCGTCCGCGGCACCGACCCCGAGTAGTGCTGCTCCCGCTACCCCCAGTACACCGTCGACTGCGTACGCCCATCCATACCAGGCATACCGCTACCCGTATGGGCAGATGTCGCCGTCGTACAATACCAACGCGACGCCGTACTATGCTACCCCTGCATCGGCCTCTGCGTCTACGGCTGCGCATGTGCCCTCGACACCAGCTACACCCACACCGGCGTCAGCCGCGCCGACAATAACCAAAACGGCGGCTTCCCCTCCCGCTACCCCAAGCACCAGTTCATCCACCAACGCAATGTCCATGCCTCGCGGTCCCGTTCCTTTGCAACTGCCCGCAACCTCCTTGCCACGTTTGAACCAACTAGGTATCTACCCTGCCCCACGCAGCACGAGCTCTGCTACCCCCGCACCCTCCGCCATCCTCGTCGGCACAATCGAGAATGGACGCCTTCTCAATCTCGAGATCAATCTCGCCGCACTGCAACCTACGCAGATGACTGGGCTTGCTGAGATGCTCACTGCGCTTACGGAGGCCACTCGTGCGCAGGGGCAAACAGAGGGCGCGGGGCAGGCGCCGAGTTATGCGCAGATGGGTGCACCTTATGCGTTACCTGGTAAGAAGGATAATGAGAAGGAGAAGGAGGAGAGCTAGGGTTCTTGAGTTGGGTGTATATTGGGGGCTGTGGGTATCCTTATCGATTAATGTGTTCTGTGTATGTGTATGCAACGAAAGCAATGTGAACGACAGCAGGCAAACAAATGAAGGAGGGCCAGGGTTACCATACCCATTCACCATCCAACTCCGGTACTCGCCCGTCAGCGACACGTTCTCCGTCAACCGATACACCTCCCTCGATGAGCTCGGGCGGAAGTGCGATCCCGAGGAAGTTGCACAGTTCTATCCAGTTGGGCGGGAGCGGTGCGCCGATGGTCAACTGTAAGCGCTTGGAGGGTCCAGTCCGGCGGAAGCGCTACACGAAGGAGGCCGGTCAGCTTATGCTTCTACAGTCAAGCTTGGAAAAATGTTCAGCTCACTGTGACCGATATGCGAGAAGCGTGCAAGAACATCCCGCCAAAGCCTTGCATCTGCAGGTTTGGGGCCTCATCATCGCGTACGAATGCATGACCGCGTTTTGCAACGGACTCGAATCTGCCGTGGAGCGAGTCGCCGAGGATAGGCTCTGTCGAGTATGTATCAGGACTAGGGCTTACGTCGAGAAGATAAGGAAGTACATACTGTCGAGCCTGTGGGCGCATGTTAGGCGTAACTGGTGCTTGAACCCTGTCGTCGGATTGAGCTCCAGGAGCGCGCCTTGATTATAGCCCTGTATCGAGGCTTCTCAGTTGGGAAGTGTCCATGATCTTGCAGGCTAGTTCAGCACTTACAGAAAGCCCCAGGACACGCCATGCCGTCTTGGCCTCGCGCGCGCCGTCGGTCCCGGCGGGAACTAAGCGCGGTCGGTTTTCGGCGTCGAGGTGGTGCCACATCGTCACCTCACCATTGTCGACAATCTTTAGCTGGTCATCGAGATTGAGCACGAGCGCATGATACGTCTTGTGGATGTTATGTTGGCGAAAGTCGCGAGAGAGCTCCTTGGCGCGTTGTGAGGTGCGGGCGAGGAGGAGGGCGCCGGTCGTGTTCTGCAGTATGCGGTTCTTACTTTACCATAGCAGCGCATACTTAGGCTCAGCGTACCTTGTCAAGTCTATGAACCTGATACGGAAGCCCAGGCAGATGAAAGCGCTCTTGAATATCTGCAGACAAAAGAAAGACCGGCCTAAGAACTCATTGAAGCTTCCAGAAATAAGCTCATCCTGCCTTTGAGTACAGGTCCAAGATGCGGGCGACCCGGAGAAGGCTTGCCAGAGCCCGCAGACTCGATACCATAGTTCTGGCAGTCGCGTCCGCTCTCCTTGTTGTGCACCAGAATGTGCCGGTCCCAGTAAAGCACTCTACTCAAACCCTGTGCCTGCTTTGACGTCGGATACCTACGAATCGCTCCCAGCGGCGTGTCAGCAGCATCCAATCGTAGTCCTCTGCGCCATCTCGCCAGCGAGGCGGGCGCGATCATCAAGTATGACCGCTGGCAGGCACCGAAAAGAAAGCTGGCGTTATTGTCCGGAAAAGGAAAAGGTGAACGGTGAACGGCAGGTGATTTAGGGTCCCGATAATCCCGTCACCACGCCGCTCGGTGACGGTTCCTGTCAAAGCTCTGCGTGTTCCTTGCCTTTGAACTTGCCTTCGTGCCCTCAAACGCATAGGTACTTGGAGCTCCTTTCGTGTATATAAGCCCGGACGAGAACGATCCAGTCATGCCACACACACCCACACCTTTCGAGAACAATGTCTCCCTTTGCTGCGTTGCCTGTCGAGCTCGTCCGTGATATACTGGAGCTTGCCGCCGACGGCGACTTGTCTACCTCGGTCACCCTCTCGCGCGTTAACCGCGCTGTGAAATATTGGACCGAGCCATCATTATACGAGACGGTCGTACTTGAGTCCGCCTCTGCTCTATCATCCTTTGCCGCTGTACTCCAGCGCCGACCACCTATCGCCGCACACGTCAAACACCTCGGTCTCCTTGCGCCCGGCCCTCTACCCACCGTGCACCGCATACTACACGCATGCGCACGCGTACCCAGCCTAGCATGCGGCTTCTCGCTACCCTCATACGCATCCCAATACCCGGATGAACCACCCCTTGCCCTCGCCGCGCGCGAGCAGCACCTCCTCATGTCCGCATGCCGCGACGGCCGTTGGGAAACCGCGCTCTCATCGCCCTACACAACACATCTGCGTCTACACATAGACGCCGAGAGCTGGGACGTGCTATCCCCTGCACGTCTAGCAGCCTGGCCAGCCCTCACACATCTCGCCGTCGTACTATCCCCTTGCGCACCCACGCCCGGCGCACCGGACGATATCCCCGACGCCCTCGAAACCTTCCTGCGCGTTCTGGACGACGTTCCGCTGCAAGTTCTGCTCGTACAAGTCGCAGGCGGAAAGACGCGGAAACGGAGTGCGGTACAGCGTCTAAAAACGCTCGGAAAGGAACACGGTGCGAAGAGGCTCGTAGTCGAGCCTGCGCCGGTCAGCACCGTGCGTCAATGGGAGGACCTCGCGCGTGCAGGAAAGCCCGGCGCGATGTGGGATGGCGCTGTAGCCGAGGTTGCTCTGCGCGCGGAGAACTGGGCGACGTCATGATCATGGCATGATCGACCAACTCTCGTTAAAGTCCGTCCGGCCGTTGGAGTCGGTTGGACTTCGCCGCGATCGCTCTCTCTGGGTTCGCTTCTGCTCCACAGTTGTCGAGGCCTCTCTGTATCGGTATCCGCACATTTTGTATATGCTCTCTCTCATCATTCATGACGCTGTCGAACCCCCGCTCTGCTGTACTCTAAATGTTATATATGTTATCCGAGTCCTTATCGGCGTGTACCTCTTCGCGCGTCGCTGTATTCCCCCGCTCTCGTGTACATACCCTGACCGATACCCTAATGGCATGGGACGTACTCCTTCTTAACCGATGCCCGAGCCTGCGCAATCACACGACTACCCCCATGACACGAAGTAATCCGATCCGAGAACATCAACTTTCCGAAAGTGTTTGAGCAAAGATAAACGACGTTGACAACTTGGGGCCATTCTGGCTCCCCGCGCATCGTGAGCTTCAAGGCCCAATGTTTTCTTATCTCGAACATCGTACAGCCTCGTACAGCGCGCGCCGCGCATATGGAGAATTGAGGTTCTGGGAAGTGTTGCGATTGTACCGACGTCAGGGCAGTCCGTAGCCTGGGGCTGAGTCGCGACCAGCTTCTGCGAAGCGGACGAGAGTATTCCACTGTCCAGACCACCTGCTGAGTTTCTAGGATTTTGTCTCGCTCGGCCAGAACTCGAGAGCAAAGCACGTCCTTATGCTGTGCTCGGCGGCACTGGGCAGTATCCAGTTACAAATGGATATCGAGCCGCGAGAGAAATCCCTCGGCTAGAACTCGGCCCGCACATAAAGAGGCCGGTCACGCATCACATAGCCACACGTTCTGTCACGTCAGTATACTGCATGTGTCTAGATGCTGGCTGGACTCGTGGATGCAGAAGAGATGTCCTTCCGTTCGAGGAAGACCTCGAAACCTAACCGAGGCGCACCGCTACGCGTGCAAGAATCTCCTGAGTGAAATATGACTAAATAATGTATGCTGGCGGTATGCAATTACAGAGGGAATGGTATGTTAATCGTGTGCAATCCAAGTATCATAGAAAAGTCCGATCCAAGCACTGATTCTGAGAGAATTGAAACAATGATATCCAGTGCAAACCTCAGAGGAGATGTGCGAGATGTGCGAGAAAAATGTGCAGACTCAAAGCCTCTACCCAACCTCCTGCCCCTCCTCTCCAAGCTGCTTGCTATACAACTTGAGCAGCGCCTGCATGACGCTCTCCACAGGGACCGTGGCAAACTCGTGCACATACTGCGGTAGCGAGTCCTCGAGACTGAACCCGGCCTTCTTCATGAAGAACGGATGCATCACGTCCGGAGTCGCTTCACCCAGCTGCCGCATATTCAGTCGCTCGATTACACGCTGTTTGTGATGGTACTCAAGGGCGCCAGCCGGAGGCGGCTGTTGCGACGGCGCCGTGTTAAGCGGCGATGGGATTGTGGAGGACGTTGACGGCGCCTGACTGAGCGGTGACGGCGGCGAGGTGGCCGTAGATGCGCCGCTCTTCGGCAAAGGCGACGCGACAAGATCAAAAGCGGGACCGAGCACCCCCGTATCGAGCGGCGGCAGATTCTTGTTTGCGTCTATGGATGACTGTGTCTGGATCTTCGGCGGGCTCTGCGGTGGGCTCTGTGCTGGGCTCTGTGCTGGACTCCACGGAGTGAAGGACGTGAGGGAGAAGACACGTCTGTGGTCCTTCTGACCCTGTGTGGGGCTGGGCGGTGAGAGTGTCGCTGGCCTGCTCGATGACGACGCGAGGTTGGGTATTCGTGGAGGAGGAGACCTGGCACGTTGGGCAGCGGGCGTCAGGCTCCCGCGCAGCCCGAGCTCAGGCGGTGGTCCGCTATCCGTGATTGTTGAGCGGCGGCGAGCGGTCCCTATGCTGGTCGCGGGGGTCGCGTTAGCACGGAGCTCAGCTGCACCCTGAACCTGTTCCATCTCGCGTGTGAGATTCTTGCGAAGCTGCTGCAACCACGAGTAGAGTGCGACGTTGAGCGTGATGAAGATATCTTCGCCGTCGCGGGAATCGCCTCTACCCTTCTTCGGTGGTCGTACGATCTTCGGGCCTACGCCATCCTGGTTCACATCCGGAGGTGTAGGAATGTTGCGCACGAACTTCGAGAAGAAGTCATACTCGAGTACCTTGCGCCCTCCGTCCCGGGTGTGCTCCTCACTGTTCATCTTCATGTCCATGGCTGGCAGGTCGAAGATCGTATTCTCCGTCGCGCCCTTCCGTAACGCAGCTAACCAGGCGGCCACATCAGCAGCCAGCTCCAGCGTAGCCGTCGTGTGGTTGAGCTGAGATACACGGCTCGTTGACATACTAGCAAACCCTAAATGCAAGCGGCGCACAGCTGGGCGCAAGGCAGACTCTATCGCAGTCTCGAGCTGTGCAGTAACGCCTCGTATCGCAAAGTGGGCCATCTCGAAGTCGGTCATTGTGCGCGGGAATACGACCAAGCGGAGACTCTTAAGCTCAAAGTGCATGCGTTGCTGGATGACGTGTTGGGCGAAAGAGCTGCCTTCGTCGGGCGCCTCGCGGAACTTGGTTCGGGCCTGCTGCAGCATGGCGTTCGCAACTGCACTGAGCGGGTTGTCCGGCTTCGGCGCTTGGGCAGCCCGGAAGGCACGAGACTCGCGTATGGCGCCTTCCCGCTGTGCAGCCAAGTTCGCCGTGAAGCGGTTTGCGTACGACATGAGTTTGGGGATGGTGGTGACAGTCGAAACGAGGACGATCTCTTCGCCTGACACAGCGAAGGACAGTTTCAAAAGTCGCTCCAGTAACGGGACTTCTCGGGACATCTGCGACCAGTCGTCCATGACAGACGCGTGCAACGGGCGAGCCCTGTGCTTCATCAGATAAAACCTCGTCGCGGAAGGCAAGAGTGGCATACCAAAGCTGCAATATCTTCTGATAGTCAGACTCGAGCGATGCCTCAAGCGTTCCGCTTTTCAACGACAGCTCCAACATCTTCGTAGCATGGACGTGCCTCTCCGGGTTCTTTCGACGCACGGTGCGGAAGACGAAGTCAGGCATTCGTACTCTGCCGGTGAGATTACCAGTGGCATCGATGTTGAGCTCTGCGACGTCAAGGGAGAACTCGCTGGCGCTGTCGGCAAGTTTGGTGCGGAAAACAACGTCGCGCATGTCCATACGAACGTTGCTGATACTCTGCCCGAGGTCGGCATCGAGCTGTACACTGCGCACGCGCACGGCGATGGCGGTAATGAGATCCTGTCCAGAGCCTGTCGAACCAGGAGAAGCGCTACGGGGGAGCTTGATCCGCGGTGCTATGAGAGCGTCGTCGGTCGATGCAGGAGTGCCGGGTACAGTGACGCCGGGATTGAAGACAGGGATTCGATCGAGCCAGACAGCTTTGAAGCAAAGGACGTCCTGTAAGCGCGAGAACTTGACCGCTCCGGAAACGACAGTGTCAACGGCCACGGACACATAGCTAAACCGCTCGCCGCCTTCCGGTGCTAGATGTGAGAAGGAGACACTGAAGACAAGGTTTCGCGCATCTAGCCGCACGCAATCTTCTGAGAGGAAACCATGCTTGAGGCCGATGGTGAGTCCACTAACGTTGGCCATGAAAGAGACCTGTCGCGCGCCTGACGATACATTCACAACGAAGCCACCGCTGTCCCAGTGAATCCCTGCCACTACATTCACGTCCGGCTGGCATGTCAACTGTAGCTTTGACTGGTCGATGCGCAGTGCGAAGGTCATCTGCAAGCTAGATGCGGGGCTGTCCTCAATGACGGAGGTGACAGTGGCCAAATCCTTGGGGACTGGGACGGGCGTGGTTGGAACGCGAGGCGCCGTCTGATTGGCATTACGCAGTCGCGTTTCGACCTTGTTGACAAGCTCCGATATAAATGGTAGTAAGGTCGGGCGCAAGGTGTTCTCGCTGGAGTGCACCGTGCTCTTGAAGACGAGGGAGGAGGGTTGCACATCCAGCGAACCAGATCGCTTCCTCGAAGAAGCATTACTCGCACGGTATTCTCCCCAAACGGTGAGAATAGGCAGAGAGAACACCTCCGGTTGGTCACTTGGGTGTAAATCGAACGCCTCGTGCATTGTAGAGCGATTGGTAGAACGCATGGTCTCGCTATGCATCTGCAGTTTGCCGCTGAGGAATACGAGGTGTAACAGGATATTGAAGGTCGGTAGTCCGCTCTCCGCGTTCCCGGCAATGTCGAGCTTTGGAGGTTTCGGTGGCACAAAACCGGAAGGACGAGGGTTATTGGCGGCCAGCCTCTCCAGGCGTTCCTTCCCTTGCCGATAAACATCGACGAGAGAGAAGACGTGGTCTGCGATGGAAGAGTCGAGGTCCAGGATGAAGCCACTGACGCTCGCCTGTATGCGCAGGCGCCGGGAAGTATTCGACACCTCGTTGCGTATCTGAGCGGTCATGTCAGGGTAAAGCATGCGGTTCCGGGTGCTGTGGTTGTCGCCCAGGAAATCTTTCGCGTGTGACTGACGGAAGCTGGGAGGGCATGAGCTAAGAAAGTACCAGGAGGCAAGAAATGTTACGCACCGATCTACGAACTGGAAAGAGAAAGACTGCATTCTGAATAATCCACTCCCATTGCGCTCAACGCCGAAGGCCACGGACTTGATAGAGAACAAGAAAGCCTTGACGTGTGACTGCGGGGCGCTGCGAGAGTGCGGTAGCTCGAGGCTGCCGTCAAGCGCGAGCGGGAAAGCCGCGCCAATGTTTTTAACGGTAAAGTCAATCGAGTATTCGCGTAGCCAGCTGGGCAAGCCTGTCGGGCCGTCATCGCTCGCAGGACTACTGTCTGCCTTCTTTTCCCTGCCCCTTACATCGAAGGAGCGCATGACCTCTCGTGTCTTTTCCCTGAACTCCGACAACGCTTTCTCACGTTCCTCTTGACGAGCAAGAACTTCCGCCTAGCACCTCGTCAATAAGGAGCAACGAAAAATGATCGCCACACGGACCTGTATATAGTCCACGAAATCTCCAATCTCGCCGATTGAGCTTGGCTGCAAGACTCCGTGTATCCGATCCACGACTACCCTTACATCCTTTTCTCCAGTACCCTTCTCGCCCATAGCCACCTTGAAGTCGATAATCAAGAATGCTGAACGATGATGTCGGCTAAAGGGAGCAGCTTTCTTGAACTTCGTAGTGCGCGGCGCCAATGACAGCGCGAGCCCAGAGACGTATACGTTCCATGATCGAATGACGCCCGAATCTAAGCCGCCGTGAATGTCCTGGCACTCAAATAGCATTGTCGACGTCTGGCCGTCGAGGCCGATACGAAAGCCCTTCATCTTCACGCTAGCGCTGTGTACAACGAAAGCGGGGACCGTAGGGTGTGTGTCTGGATGAGGTCCAACAGGAGTAGTCGCCGAGTGTCGCTTTCGACGCGCATCGGCGAGTACGTGGACGAGGTCGTCAAAGTCGGTGCCGAACTTCTTCTGTACAGCAAGTAGCATGTCCCAGTGTTTCGGCTTAACCGTCGCGTTGAAAAGGCCGACCGATGCAAGAAAATGAATGCCACGCTTCTCATAGTATCCGGTAAATGTGAAGGACGGTAGGTCAAGCTTCAGCTTCATGGCGGCTGGGGAACTACCCCTTGGTCCATCAGACGAGGAAACGCTGATGCGCTGTGAAGTGATTTGAAGGCCGAATGTGCGCGACGCCTTGCGTGTACTTGTGACGGTAGAACGAGCATACGACACAAGATCGTGTACGTCCCAGGAGAACCATGTTCCCGGCATAATGTGAAGGGAGACACCCACGACGGGAATGACGAGCTGGACGTGGACAATGGGCAATGCTTCCCGAGGAGCACGGGGCGGTGATGACGGCAACGTTGGTGACTTTGTTGGCTTCGACGTCGACCGAACCTCTGAGAGGATGGCCTGAATAGTCTTCTCGAAGACGGGGAGATAGTCTTCGCGCCATTCTTCGATGAACTTGACGAGGCGAATAGCGCTACGTGGCACAGAAAGGCGAATGAGGCCAAGGTTGACAAGACCTCGTATAGAGGGGCTCATCTGCGCCTCGTGTCGGAAGACGACATTGGAAGAACTCTTGGACACTGAGAACTCCGCTAGAAGATCGCGGTGGCGAAGGGGTGCGCCGCGAGTGGTGACGGAGTGAGCTGCAAGGGAGATGCTATCGAACAACAAAGAGCTATTGACCGAGAGCTCCTTCTTTCCAGGAGACGATTGCCGTTGTAACGCATTTGTGACGAAGGCGAAGCGCGATGCAGAGTACACGAGCACAAGTTTCTCCTCCGCGATCTGCACGCGCAGATTTCCCAGCGTGAGGCTAAAATCGCCATACAGCGATAATGCAGGCCGGACTAGGCTGACGACTGGTGATGGCGGACGCGTCGAAGGAGTGGACGAGGGCGTCCTGATCGACGCGACGACATCTTCCACTCTTGAGCGCAGAGAAAGCGAACGTTGGACGAAGTGTAGTAGATGTGGTAGAACCAGTACGTCAACGCCATCGATTCCAACTGAGCAAACTACATGTCGATACATGACAAGCCTGCCCTGCTCCGCCTTTCGACTCGGAGCAACAGGATGTAGATCCATCGTCTTCATCTGAATGTCTACACGTAGACCTGTGCTCCCGATGTGGCAGGCACTGCCACCGCTTGGGTCCAAGATGCTGAGGCGGCAAACTCTGTAGACGATTTCCACCGCCATAATTGGCAGCTCCGTATGGCTCGATTTTGATTCGGGAAGAGACCAAGACGGGAACAACCTGCCGAGTAAGTCCGTGCTAGAGATGTCCGCCTCGCCACTGAAGCCTAGCAGTTGCCCAATCTGACCATCGAGTAACGCGGCCATTTCTTCACGGGGAGGCACGACGTCCAGTGAAGCCGCTGATACAACCTCCTTACGCTCCACAAGACTCATGCCGGAGAGTGACGCTCGCAGGTGGACGAGCAGTTTGGAGAGCGGCGAGATGCGAAGCGCCTGTGGCCGGCCGGTTTGAACGAGATACGATGGCTGGTTGGTCGAGAGCATGTCAACAACGGGATGTTCGGATGACCACTTCAGGATGTGATACAACTGCAGCTGCGCTAGATGCTCGTCCTTCTGCGATACGCGAGGGAACGTCTGGGCAGCTTCAAGGGCAGGCTGAAGGTACGGCACTACGACGTCGAGTAGATGCCGTCCAACGCTATGATCCATACTCACGTCCATTGTATTCCAAAAGACGGAGACTCGGTCGGAAGCCAGCGCGGCTGTGAAACCATCTAGCGAGCCAGCTAAAGCGGACTGTAGTACATGGTGAGGTCGCGTGCGAAGAGAAGAGTCGGAAGTGGACCCGAGGGCTAGACTGCTGTTCTGAACGAGCATTGTGAAAGACGGCCTTGAATCAACGTCGGCTCCTCCAAAAGTCTGTGCCTTTGCGTGTATTCCAGAGATACCGAGCTCGACGAGCGTAACCGCTAGTTCGGACGAAGATGAGGGAAGCATTTGCGGCGAGAGATGCGAATGACGAGAAGGCTTAAAGGGTGTCGTGAACTGAAGAAGGCGGAGCTTGACAGAGCTCATGGCTAGGTCAATCACAGTGGACGTATCGCGCGCAGGAGACATCTGCGCTACCACCCGGTCTACGTGTTGGTCGAGATAGTTGTCCAGGCGAGATTCTGGGGTTGCAGGCTATCGGGACATTCAACGACAGCATGCAGAGAGGAGATCTCAACATACCTGTGACTCCGATTCCATGAATTCAGCAATGGACGAGGGTAGGAGAGGATTAATCCACGCTTCAACAAGGCCCGACTTGATGCGCATCTTCGTGAGGCCACAATCGTCGCTTACATCTCTGGGCTGCCAGGTATCAACAGAGGTCGTATCACGAGCATCCTGCGACTCCGATTTCGTAGCGGCGGCTATATGAATTGTCGAGCGCTCCTTTAGCAACGTGAAAGCGGACTTCGCCCAGCGTGAAGGTCTGGTCGATCCTGATGCGGCATATCGACGAGTGAGAGCAGCGTAACGCTGGGTCAAGACGTCGAGTGGCTTTGCGTCGTCTTCGAGCTCAGACCAATAACTTTCCGAACCATCGCTGAGGTCTGCATCGTCTGACTCATCGCCGATATCGGACTCGGCGTGGTCTTCGGTGACAATGGCGGGCATCGCTGACGATGGGCGCGAGTTACTGAATGGACGGAATCAGCGCTGCGATATCTCTAAAGACACCATCAAGTACTGACGCGAGGCGAAGGTCACGGTCAGACTCCTTCATCCCTGCCTCCTCGTCGGAGTCGGAGAGGTAAGATTGCCTGAGAGCTAGAGGCGCCGGCCGTCCGGGCACAATCTTCGCCTCACTATTGCCGACATGAGAAGTCAGAGAGGGTCGGCGCGGCTTGTTCGGGACGGGAAGGCGGGGAAATCTCAGAGGAGTGGTGTAGACGCAATGATCTGTCCAATCCGCACGTTAGTCTTGACTATATGCGCCTATCGAAGCACTCACACGGCGCAGGGGTCCACATCTTCGCCGGCGTCTCCGCCACACCAATCAGCCTTCCCGTCTTCTGATCCTGCTCTGCCATGTACTCCGCCTGTTTGGCCGCGCCCTCCTGCCAGTGCGGTGGCGCCATGTAAACGTCCAGCAGAGCATCTAGCCGAACTTCTCCAGCCTCGACCCAGACGTCCCGGGACGAGCAGCGCCGCAAACAACGCACGACGGCTTCGGGAATCTGTACGCTGATCACTCTCTTGTACGAATCGGTTGCCAGGTCGTTCGTATCAAGGCGGAGGCCGGAAGGGAGACAGAGCTGCATCGCGACGTCGCCGGCAGCAGACATCAGGTCGATACCAGCGAGCGAGATCTTGTAGAAGTTGCCGTCGGGGCGTGACTGGATAGCGTAGTCGGCTGCGGGGGCATTGAAAGGATCCTTGAAGTTCGCCCAGAACGATCCGAACGCAGTTCCGAGAGTGCGCGCATCCGCCGATGAGAGTGAGCCCTTGATGTCTCCGAATTGGACCTCCCACATCCACATGTACGACGAGGTGAGTGGTTGCGGACCGTAGAGCGCGGTGATGCCGACATTGAAGCCGTCAATGTGCAGTTGCTCGGTCGCTGGGCGCCATTGTGTCGGTGTGGCGTATATCTCTCGCTCGGTGATATGTTCAAGTACAGTTTCGTGAATAGTTCCGAAGTTCAACGCAACCTCTACAGATAGAATCAGTACAGGCGTCTATGGCCAAGTGGGAGTAACCATACCCATTCCATACTCGTGTACGTTGAGTACAATCTGCAACTCGGGTATGGAGAGCACCACAGCGCCACCCAGATCGATGTCCTGTATAAGCTGGCCCTTGTCCGGATTGCACGTCTCGAAGCCGACGATTCCTGCTGGAAGGTACATGAGGCACTTGTCAAGAGTGACCTCAAGTTCAACCTGCATCATATTCGACTGCGAGTGCATTGTGAGTGAGTGCACTCGGTACGCAGCAAGGTTGTAAACTCACAGAGCCTTCACGGTACTTCTCGACCACGGGATCGCCAACGTGACCAGCATCTCGCCTGTCCAGGTACTCATGTATCGTCGTGAAGTGCGTGAACGAGCCGAAGTAGTTCTCCTGGAGGATCATGAAGTAACGTATCGACCAGCCCAAGGCCTTGAAGATCAGACCCTCCGTCTATTCTTCGTCAACACCCGTCCCAGTACAGGATGAATGAGAGGTAACATACAATGAAGTTCAGCCTCAACCGCTCAATGTTGTCCACGCGCCGGTCGGAGAAGTACTGATATGAGCCTTCAAGTCGGAGACGCTCGAAGCGCCCGAGCGTCTCGACAGGCTCGGACGCGAGCAGACTGTGCGTGCTCCACTTTGGTAGGGTCAGACTAACCATCACGTTCGGCGCCTCGATGTTGAACGGAATAGTCGTCGAGAGTGGGCGATACTTGTCGGATGGAATGATGCTGTCGTTCTTGAAGACGGAGCCGCGGAGTGTCATGATAGCTAGGTCAAATGTCAATACAGACGAAGCATGCGCTGTAGGTAGATCACGTCTTACCGTTCTCCTCACGCAGTTGGGGCTTGTCGATGATGTTGTGGTCATTGACATATAGGTTGAGCTCGTAGTTCCGCATATCCACATCCACTGCATAGGTTACAGGTACCCACGTCGCATAAGCGCTCGGTGGGCCCGTCGACCAGTCCTTCCCAAGGTCCGTGAGCATATTGACGTGATCGCGCAGCAAGAAGAGTATCGGCTGGCGCAGAGAGATGCCAAAGCGCCACACACGGCTCGCGTTCCACTGTAGCGGCGAGTGCATGTCGGCCTGAATGCGGCAGGATTGCGCGTTAAGCAGGCGAATGTCGTTCAGGCTGCTGCTAACGGTGACACTGTCGAGGTGTACCTCGAGCAATGGGCGGAAGCCCTCGGCGCCTGAGACCATAGGCATGAGGTAGCTGATCGTCGAGTCGTCTCCGGCCTTGATGCTGAGGGAAGCTGCCTCGCGCCTTCGCGGGCGCGGTCCGCGATACAGCCCATCCCATTGCCAGTCCTTCGATGGCTCACGAAATGGTATGTACACCGTGGTGCCCTGTCTAAGCTCCATGAAAATCCGCATAGCCGTCCACGTCCGGTTATCACCCGGTGAGAGCCGCGGGGTCGGCTCCGCGTCCTGATACGTCGGCGGAAAGAAAGCTCTCTGCAGGTCCGCTCTCTGTCGATCCGCCCACGGTCCATACCGCAAGAAGCCTCCGTGAATAACAAGGTCGATACCCCACTCCGGTGCATCACCTCCATTGCCGACGTCAAAGTTCTCAGCTGGCGAAGGTGCGGGGTCACAGGGTACAGTCCCGACAACATCCACGTAGTAAGACAACGAGAGCACGGGCGCTTCGAGGATTGTGCGTTCCTGAGCGTACTCATACGTAGAGAAGTCAATGCCGACGGGTGTATCCTGCTCGACGCTCTTCGCGCGCCGGAACCGAAAGCGAGAATGGGTGTTCGCAGACCTTCCGCGCGAACCGTGTCTGTAGAGCGCAATGATAGGATGCAACTTTGCGTTGCGCCATAGCTTAGAGAAGAGACGGTAAATGAGGTAACGGTCCGGGCTCATGGCGAGTTGTTGTCGTGTCTCGAGCTCATCGTGGATGCGTTCGCCTGTTCCTGCCATCGACTCGTCGTGGAACTCGTTCTCCATGAAGTTCAAGGACGCCTTCTCGAATGTGATGTCGAGCACTTGCTTGTACAGATCCAGGGGTGAACGCGACTAAAAGTCGTGAGTCAAAGAACTTTATTATTATCCACGAAAGGGAAGACTGACATGAAGGTTTCCGAACGCGCCGTCGGCCGTGGTGAACTCAGCGACCAAAAGCGAGGGCGTCGAAATGTTGCCACATGTAATGATGCCCTTGCGCACATAAAAGCTGAGTGGAAGTAGACTCTTCGGGTCCAGGTCCGGCAGCTGCCCTCGAATCCAGTCGGCCGCACGTCGTACCCAGTCAGGCATAGCTAAGGCCGAGGAGTTGAATGTGGGATCAGGTGGGCCGTCGCCGTCGGTATCCATGGAGTGCTTGCTGAACACGTTTCGGAGCGCTGAAGTTGCACCGTCCAGGCTCGCACGAGGTGTAGTACGAGGGGTACGGGGTGGGTTTGGGCGCTTCTCCTCCATTCGTTGCGCTATGTAGTCGAAAGCCGCGGTGCGATTGTACATGCGCCACTCCAGACCGTCCAGTGCAAGGTGAATGCGGCAGTCTGAGGCGCGTATGCTTTGTTTCCCTGTCAAATTGTGAGTATCACTAGCTGTCCTGGAGAATGTTACAATGTACCTGGGCCCTCGGTGCGCATTTGAAACTCTCTCTCATCCGTCGGGGAGCGGATCCAGTACCGCCAAGATATCTGACCCTTGACGATCTTAATCGTCTGGTTGCTCGAGTGGTACTTGACATCCTTGAACAGAACTCTTCCCGCAATGAGAGAGAAGTGTATAGACCCTGTTACACGAGTCAGCTCATAATAGAACTGTATTTCAAGCATGCCTACCGATCTCCACCCATATGCTATCTTCGCCTTGGTTCCAGTACGCCACGCGCAGAAAGAAGCCGAGCAGAGACCCAAAAAAGTTATTCCAGAAGAAAACATAGGCGACGATAGCAAGAGCAACGATTCCAAGGACAGCCGTAAAGACGGGGTTCACATGCGCAGCCATCGTTCAAGCGGCGACTTTATGCGCGTCTCCAGCCCATGCAGTATTTATTCCGAGAGATATTGTAGGGTTCCGAGTAGCCTTGAAGTCGAGTTCAGATATATCCAGTACGAAACGCGTTCAGAAACGCAGCAAGCCGCTCCGCCGGCAAGTGAGAGCGTTGAGCAACCTTTCCACACTCGGTTCATTGAGCGCGTACCCGCGTCGCGATCAAACGTGGGCTTCGCGTGACGCAAGTGCCCCTGTCTCCTTCCCAAACTCTACCCAAGCGACAATTTCTATCATACTTCACGCAACCATGAACCCAAGCACAAGCGTCGCGCCGGCAGCTCTGACGCCTTTGAAGCGCTTTGCCAAAGCGTCAACAACGACGTGCGCTGTTCAAGCAACGGCGTACGGGAAATGCATCCTGGCCACGTACACGGACGTCCAGAAAGACATCTGCAAAACCGAATTCGAGCAGTTCGGGCGATGCATGCGCGAAGCGGTATGTGCCGTTCTACACTTCCACAAAGTCATACATGGTATTAAACATCCCTTCCTCGGTATATATAGATGAAGAGAAACTGGTGAAATAAATGCAACCAAAACACTCCAGGCTCCAGTCCGCATACATCCTCCCGCCAGAACACAAATAATCCGCATACATATGATTAATAACAAATCAGTCCGGGTCGTCAATCGCGCCTGGCACTCTCCTCGACCCAGCATCACCCCCCTGCGTCGGCGCCGGTCCACCAGTCGACGGTTGCCCAGGCTGCGCTTGCGCCTGTCCTTGCGCTTGCGCCTGTCCTTGCGCCTGCGCCTGTCCCTGCGCCTGTCTCCGTGCGCGCGCCTGCAACACCGCCCGCAATGCGCGGGGGAGCGCCGCGCTCGTCGCTGGCATAGGCAACAAGCTCGACTCGGACCCGTCGTCGTCGTGCGGTGGCGGTGGGTTGCGTATATGTTTGGCGAAGTGGGCGAGTGTCAATTCGAGTACTAGCGTTTCAATGTTGTGTGCTGTATGTGATGATCCTGGTATCGGTTCGTAGGTGTTGCGTGATGATAATGAGGGTGCGAGGGTGTCGGTCGAGCCTGCGGGCGCACTCGCGATATATGATGTCTCGAAAGAGATCGTGGTGAGGATGATTGAGAGGAAGAGGATAGTGAAGTCGAGAAAGAGGAGTTGCGCCTTTGACGGCTCAACGCCTATGTAATACAGTTAGCTAAGATAGTCTCTATTCTTTGTCAAGCATACGTACCCATGCCGATGAAGTCGAGGATAACCGTCCGTCCCTCCTGCACCCCATTGATCGCGTGCGACCATATTGTGCCAATGTTGAAGAGCAAGAGAACGATGTACCAGAAGCGCAAGTTTCGCTTCGGGTCGACCGCTCTTGGTCGTGATGTCTGGAGTTGGGCGAAACAGCGGGCGCCAAGGGAGAGCAGGGATGGTGCCATGAAGAAGGAGAGGACATTGAGCTGGTACAAGAGCCCATCAAGCTATCTCTCTGTTAGTTACATACTACGACACGTTATGGTGTACGCGCACGGATTCAATGATGTGCTGACGCTGGCCATGGTAGCGCGTGTGCATGTCATGTAGTCGGCGCGAGGTGGTAGTCGAGAAGCAGCCGGGGCGGGAAGCGCGCCGCGTTTGGGAGATGCACCACACGTGCAATCACTCGGCGCCGCACACAGGCACCTGGCAGTAGCTATATCGCCGCTCAAGGCGATATGATAGGCAGGCTATGCTTAACTCTATCATTAATAGAAGTATCGATGTATGGGTGATGCCAATAATTGTGTTACGTGATTTACAGTTAAGTAGAAGGCAGGCGGCGAAGTCGCCACAGCCAACACAGTCATGTAGTGTATCTTTCAAGTGGACTTCAATCTACACACAGGCATCCGATACAACCGCATGGAGAAGTACTCCCTCGTACGCCCCCACCGATCCACGCCCTGCTTCTCGGCAACATCGACGTCCTCGTACTGGGTTTCTAACCCAAGATCGTCGAGGTTGAGAGCCGCCAGTTTTGTGTATACATCGTAGAAAACAGCATCTAAAGGGAAAATAAGCGCAAGGTCGACTTGGGGAAAATGATGTTGACACATACTCGTCGCACCAAGACCGTTGAAGAATCCGAATCTTGCGTCTGGTCCAGCGAGTAAGTTGGGAACATGCTTGAAGAACTTGTGCAATGCTACAAATAGTCAACATTAACAGATATCCGCAGAACAATCCTCCTGGACAAACCTTCGTAGTCCTCCGAGAACGTGTCCGTATATACCACATCAAACCCACCCGCTTGCAGCGCGTCGGTTCCGACGAAGTCCTGCCATTTGCCCTCGAGTATCCTGACGCTAGGCTTCTCATACCAACCACGTTCCCGCATTTGTGCAAGTACGTCTGCATGCGGCTCGATGATGACATGCTCCGCAGGTGGTGGGTTCAACTCTTGGAATAGACCATCGATCTACGTCGCGTAAGTTAATATCGCAGCGAGCAAAGGATGAAAACACCGTACGATCCCCAGGCCGAAGCCAACATTCAGTACTCTCAAACCCTTGCCTGCCTTGAGAGTTGGATGGTCCGCACACAGAGCCCTGACGCTTTCCTGCACTTCACTCGTATACCCTCAGCATCCTGATACAACTCCTACTAGCGAGCACGCACTCAACTCCCGCTCCCAGCCCATCATCACGCCGACCTCAATTCCATTATCGGGGTCGCGCAACAGTACGATCTCTTGCCCATATTCATCCGTCGTATACCGTAGTTTCGACGATAGATATGCGTCTGTGGAAGCCAGGGCGCTGTCGTCTTCCACTTTGAGAACGAGTTCCGGAGGAAGGTCAGTGTGCGCGGAGAGCAGTTGCAAGGTCAATTCTGTAAGTATATCAAAAACGTTGGATAGTGCGAAAGTGTGTGGAGATGTACCTGTGCGTATACCAGCATCGCGTATAGCCGTGTAGCACTCCTCATTGTTCATACTCAGCGCAATATCTCCAGGCGAGTTGCCAAGCTTGTCGACTGATCAAGGCAAACCGCATTCAGAACCAGAGCCTAACAAGAGATCGGTAACCGCGCACCGGAGTTCCACAGTGCGCCTTCCTCCAACAGCATCGGTATAATTTCTGCATCCTCCACCTGCGCAGCGGCATGCAGTACGCTCCAGCCATCGTCGTCTTGATACCACGTTGGTGCACCGGCAGCGATTATAGTTTTTATGTCTTCGCGCGACTTGCGCTCAAGAACTGCTTGGATGAGAGAGGTGCCGAGAGCGATAAGTTCTTGTTCGTCGTCAGAGTCCGAGTCTGCATCGGGCATGGGGGAGTCCGGGTTCTCGATGGGTGCAGAGGCCATGGTGGATTGATGCAAAGTAAATGTGCGCTCCGAACTCAAAATCCGCGAGACGCGTTTGAGCAGATCAATAACTTCTCGAAAAGGAAGGACGCATGCTGGAGATGAGCAGTACATATGGCACTTCATTGCATTAGAAGCAAAGCACGACCGAACACTCCGATTATGTTCAGAGACATAGTATACAAGTAGTCTACCTGCAAAAGAGTTAATACAGCGCATAGACGAACAGGTTTATTACGCACCTCACTCATCTTCAATGATAGTCAACTTAGCGCCCTCTGCCTGCGGTACATCCTCAATTGGTGCCACGTCCTGAATCATAGACTCAGCCACAGGTGCAGGCCCAACATCGTCCGCGTCCCCGTCGCTCTCCTCCCCACTCGCGTCTCCCGGTTTCCTGAACGTGATCACCGCGCCATTCACCAGCCTCTTCTTCTTCAACGGCGGCTCATTGCCGCCACTGATATTTGCAGAAGATGTACCAGTAGCAGCCTGAGCATCGCCGCCCTTCCCGTCGCCCTTCCCGCGCCCCTTCTTCTTCATCCGCTTCGCCCTGTTCTTCGCAGTCTTCGCCTCGGCCTCCTCCTCCCTCTGCCTCTTCTTCTCTTCAAACTCTGCCTTTTCTTGCTCCTATACAAGCATAAGCATCAAGTAAATAAGGAGTTCAACATTAGAGCACAACATACCGCACGCGACTCGTCGCTCAACGCCTTCAACCTCTCATACTCCCTCCTCCTACTAGCCTTGTACACATGGAACTCTCCCGAACCCGCTCCCGCACTACTCCCCTGCACGTTCTTCATCATATCCCTCGGTGGTCTTATCTCCTTCTGCTTCGGAGCCGCAGGAATGAACGCAGGCTTAGCCGGGTCCTTCAGCAGACGTTCCAGCTGGCTACGCTGTTTCTCTACTGGTGTTGCTTTGTGTCGCGAGCTTGACGGTGCTGGCGAGCCTGCGGGTGCTGGTGAGGGAGAGTGTGACATTGTGGTTTAAGTATTGAGATGTAAGCGTTGGTGGAGGTGTGAGTCCAAGAGTGCCTTCGGTGTTGTGGCGGTCAAGTCATGTTCAAGTGATGGTCCGGGTCCGACTTCCATTTTGGGACGCATAAAGCATGTATTATGATGTCAAAGGCAGGAGACATAGAGATGTGGCGTGCTAAGGATACAAGTGCAGGAAGCGTACAGTACGAAAAATTCCAAAGCGAGCAGAGAGCATCTAGACAACTGCATGCACAAATTATCAGCAGTGTCAATATAGGGGAAAGATACAGAATACGTACGCAGGACGGCGTTAATGCAGCCATCGTTTTCGGGGTTGTTGGTGACCTGGGCGTACTTTCCGAAAACAACCTTGCCACCTGCGGTGACCATACCGAGTTCGGAGACGTTGACCTCGATGACCGTACCCTTGGTCATGACGCCCAGCTGGGTGTACATCGGGCTCTGCGGGTTCTTCTTGACACCGAGAATCTGCAGCTGGAAGGTCGCTTTCAAGTCCGCTGTAACAGTATCAGCAAGATTTAGCACTTAAAGAAAAGAATCATACGCACGATGGGTAACGTTCGCCTTTTTGTAGCGCAACGCCATGGGCCGAATGAAGCGCTCCATCTTCACCGGTTTCCTCGTGAAACCCTCCCCGACGAAGGTCGCCTTCGTGACCATCCTCTTCCAGCTCTTCTGCTTTTGCTTTCCCGTCCTCATCACCTTGAACATCTCGTCCTCCGCGATCCCTCGGACCTTCGGCAATGGCACAGCAAACTTCGCGGCCTTATCCTTCCGCTTCTGCTTGAGCGCACTCGACAAGGCTTTGGCGTCCTTCTGTCCCTCGCGGTCGAGTAGGTACGTCGGCAAAGCACCATCGGGAACGGTCTCGGAGTCAGCTTGCTTAACGTTGCGCTCGTCGTGCGCTTTGAGCGTCTTCTTGAGCTGCACCTTCTCCTTGTGCCGCCTAGCGTGCAGAAGCTTGGCCTTTAGACCAAACGCTTGCTGTGCGACCGCGGAAGACTTGTGCACCGCACGAGCCTCCTTCTTACGCCTAATGAAGAGATCAGAATCATAGATAGGAAAAGGAGACGGGAAACGCACTTCTTCTCGAAGTAATCGAGCCGGCGACCATGTCGCTTAATATGCTCTTCGATGTACTCGTTCTGCGGCTATATACGTAGATCACAGTATCAGTAAAATGATCCCAGTAGAATTAGGAGGGGAGTGGGTGCGCACCATGGCGGCAGAAAGCAAGCAACACGACGCGAAAAGTCTCGCGCGCGTGCTCCAACTAAACTCGAAAGAAGTTCACTTCGAAACTCTAACTAACACCTTCACTTGACTTGACCGCCTCTCACTCTCGCTTACTCCCTTATACAATGTGGCAAGACCAGTCCGCCTCTTACGGTCAGGCTCCTGCGCAGAACTACGGCTATGCTGCCCAGCCAGCAGAGCCGCTGCAATTCTACAGCGAGCAGTCGGGCTCGTTCTATGATTCGCGCGCGGGGCTTTCAGGCAGCGTCGGCGCAGGCGGTGCGATCCCAGCGCAGGCCGGCGCGCAGGGATTTATCCAGCCTGTCGGACCGTGGTGGACGGCATTTGGTACCGGTGGATTCGAGGGCGAACCCCCACTGCTCGAAGGTGTGCTACTTGGTTATGTGTAGTGCAAAGCACGCGGCTGAGTTTATTCGGCCAGAGCTCGGGATCAACTTTGGACATATACGTGCAAAGAGCATGGCCGTCCTCAACCCTCTGGGACGAGTAGACGCGAATATTATGGACGACGCTGACCTAGCGGGTCCGATCATCATCTGTTTCTTGTTCGCGATGGGCTTGCTCTTCGTGAGTGTCCCTTGTCCTCCACGTCGCGGCGCGCTTGCCACGTGCGCGCGTCTCGCTACCGCATCTCACTTGTGGCGTGGATTGACTTCTTTAAGGACATGTACTGATAGTGTTTACAGTCAGGAAAGCCGCAATTCGGGTACATCTATGGTCTGGCGCTGCTAGGCTCCATGTCCATCTACACTCTCCTCAACCTCATGTCCCATAAAGGCATAGACGCCTACCGCACCGCGTCTGTCCTCGGATATTGTCTCTTGCCTATGGTTGCCGTAGCCTTGCTATCTATCCCATTACAATTACAGTATGTTACATGACGTTTCTCACAGATATTCGCTGGCGCTAATTGTTGAACAGCGGATACCTCGGCTACTTCCTCTCCTCCCTCTCCATCGCATGGTGCACATGGTCCGCCTCGGGCATCTTCGTTGCCGTGCTCCAGATGTCAGACCAACGCTTCCTGGTTGCGTATCCCGTCGGCCTCTTGTATGGCTGCTTTGCATTGCTCTCCATCTTCAATGTCGGCATCGCCGGCCCTGGATCCAAGTAGATTACCTCTCGAATATTGACACGGATGTAACTTGCTATTTGCGGATGGATCATAATACGCATCTGGATTGAAACCCGGTGTACGGGCCCACCATGAAAAGATACCTCTTGCTGGATAAGTGTTGGAGTTGTTGCGTACTCGCGGGAGATTAACATGATGCAAGCCAGTCAGACAATGTCACTCCAACCCGCGAGGAGACGAGCCAATCGACAGTCTCCAAAACGCGCCATGACTACTGGCGGGCAGGACATGTGGTGCACGTCAGTTACACGATGAGTAAACGAAGGCAAGGCTCAGATAGAGTCAACGACGTCCAAGCGCGTGCGGGCCACATCTCTTCAACTCTTGTTACCAACCTATAAGCCAACCCTTTCTCAGAGCTGAAACGACCCAATGGTCCACTGCGCTGCGACACAAGCAATCCTGGGCCACACCGTTACCGAAAACACCATCCCAGAACTGGGTATTCATCGATTCCACCTTCAAAAACCTCCTAACCCTTGCGAAGCCCATTCACGCTGAGTCATAGTATTGCATGCGAGAATTTTTCGATGGGTCATATGAACGGACGAGGAAATGATACATGTGCATGCATGGCTGACCCCTGGCCAGGCGCAACGACAGCCCTCCCAAAATACACCCTCAACCTCCCCAAACGTGGCGATGGTAAGTCGGGCGTCCAAGGAGCATATAGGAGTACACTCGACACCCGAAGCGGCGCAGCGGCACGCTTAGATGTTGAGCTTGGTGCGCCTCCAGTGGCGGCGCTTGGCGTTGTACTATGCGGGATATTAATTAGTATAAGTCGGCATAACAATATAGTAACTACGCACCTGGATCTTGGTGTCCGTCTTCAAGCGGAACCACTGGGGGATGGGGCTGCAGCGACGGTCAATCCTCCGTTCTATTGTACAAGAAAATGAGCACGCACCGGTTCTGGCGCGACGCCTTGGCGAGGATGCGCTTCGTGCGGAAAGTCTTTTGGGAAGGCTATACGGACGGGTTAAACGGGTCGTAGAACAGACGGACAGCATAACGGCGTACCATGGCTTCGTGCTCGTTATGCGCGGCGATGAGCTCAATATCTCGGTTAATTCTTGCGACGATTGCGCGGCAGAACCCTGGACTAGGGTTGGAAAGACTGCACGTGAGCTCTGCGGCGATTGCCGAGGGAGAGAAAGCAGAAAGCGGATCAACTTCAAGGGCGGCGGACCGGCCACGCGGAAAGTCCGATCAGTGATCGCCGCCACGACGATGAGCATGCGGAGACGTGTTCGAGTTCAGCTTCAGCTTCCCCAGCGACCACAACCATGAAGCTCTTCTCTGTCGTATCTGCTCTTCTCTTCGGCGCCGTCGCCTTTGCGGCCTCTGAGCCCCCTACCGAGCTGGAGATCAACTCGACATTCACGCCCGAGGACTGCTCGGAGAAGGCTACGACTAACGACAAGATCAAGGTTCACTATGTGCGTCTAACATGTTATACTGTTGACTGTGTCCGGAACACTTACTGTTGATGTAGACTGGTACCCTCTGGTCTAACGGCAACAAGTTTGACTCGAGCTACGACCGTGGCCAGCCCTTGCCTCTCCGCCGTACGTACACATCATGTATAGTATAGTCCTACCGCTGATTCCAACTTGTTCAGTTGGCGTCGGCCAGGTTATTGCGGGCTGGGACCAGGGTCTCCAGGGCATGTGCGTCGGCGAGAAGCGCACGCTCACGATCCCGTCGCACCTCGCATACGGTACGTTCATTCCTCCTGTTAGCTTACAGAGTATATGCTCATTTTTGACATAACAGGTTCCCGCGGCTTCGGCAACACTATCCCCGCTAACTCTGCGCTCGTCTTTGAGACGGAGCTTATGGGTCTTGAGCCGCACAAGAAGAAGGAAGAGCTCTAAAGCATTTGCAGACTACTTCTCACATGTATATGTAAAACATCTTGCACCCCATTGGATGGATCCCTTTGCTCTACCATTCAAACGCGGTCAGGGAACTCCCGATTTCCGGCAGCTTCAGCGTCCCTCTCGTCGGCGTAAGTGGCTTCAATCTCGTCCGCGTAAAGCTCAAGGCATGCGGGACGACGCGCTGTTTTCTTCGGGGTGCGCACGAGTGGCTTGTCGGCCGTACACACGACGATGCGCTGCATGGGCGATCAACCAATGCCCGAGCTCATTATTTTCAAATGCACGCACCTCGCGACGAATCCAAGCGTACTTCGCAGAGCTTGTGTTCGCGACCTCGATTGTCGGCCTAGATGTTCGGTCGTGAGTATGTGGTGCAGGCAACCTGGCCTTATACACACCAGATCAACGTGATGAAGTCTTCGGCGCTGCGGTCGGCCGCCCCTGAAGCAGGCTCTACGAGGATTCCGGGCTCCATATGGCTCCTTCCGAACATCACTACGCCCCCGACGCTCTTGTTTGTGAGGATGATGTTCTCTGTGTTTGCCTTGAGACTGGATTTGAAAGACCGAAACCACTGATGGCTTACCGACAGGGACCGGGTTGATCTTTGCGCAACGTCAGTCAACATCGTCTTGCCACAAGATCACGAAGCTTACATTCTCGGCAGTCGATAGTATGATCTGGTCATCCTTTCGACCATACACTTTCCACCTGCGCGCATCTATTGGGTGACGCTCAAGATAATCGCCCACAGAGTACGCAGGCTTTCCGTCCACAACAGTGTTTGTTTTACAGTGAGGGAAACAGAGGTCCGTAGGCTACATGAGTGTATATCATCAGCTAAGGGAGATGAACGTGTAGTGATAGAATATCCGCACCACCAAGATAGGTTCGAACACATTCTGCAGGTTGTCCGCTGGGCGCATGTGCAAGTTGATGTGGTTGGACAAGACGAAGTACTCCCATTCGTCGACGGACGGAGGATCGCGAGGAATGAACATCGTAGCGGGCCCGATCTCCGTACTACGAAAGGATCAGCGCCTGTGACAACTATGGACGAGGAAGGACCGACCTCCCCCAGAACGGATGCATCACTACGCCTTGCGATAATAGGGCATTCCCAAGGACGTGGTTGACCGGCGCGCCGGAATAGACCTTCTACCGGTCAGTGTACCGAAAGAAGGATGACATAACTGCACGCGTACTATGCAGTCAAGCGCACTCAGCGCCGAGATCTTTGCCGGATCGCGCGCCCAAGCCTTGAACGAGAGCAAGTCAGCGTCAACTGCGGAAAGCGCGCCAGCCGGCATAGATGATCTTGCGGCTAACGCACTTCAATGAAGACTGGAATGCAAAAGACGATGTCACAGTTACACGCAGTCCATGCGGCGTAGAAGTTGTCGGGTGTAGGCAGGGTGGGAGGTACGGTGGGCTCGTATAACGCAAATATGCAACCCGAGACGAGCTGGCGCTTCAGTAAGTTTAACCAACCTCCCTTAGAGTTAACGAAGAACTGACCGGCCACTATAGTACCATCGATCAAACAGTTGAACCTACACAGTACTCATAGGAACACGTACGATCTGAGTGCCTAGACCCATAGCGTCTGGGCGATACTCAGCAAACACGATGACACTCAAGGTGAAAGATCATACGAAAGAGAGGATTGGTATGCGCTGCGATACGCTTTCCCGCTAGGTCGACCTCTCCATAACCTGCGCACAGTGTTCAGAATCAAGTGATGTACATGCATGAACATGCTCACAAGGGATCTTTGCAAGGTTAACCAGGCCCTTCTTGGTGATCTTGATGGGCTTTGGGAGCGACGTAGTACCTAATGCGTGGTAAGGCTCTGTTAATCGACAGAATTGTGTTGAGGTACCGGAGGAGTGAAGTATGAAGGTGACATCGTCGTCCGCGATCTCCGTCACAGCCACAGCGTGCCCTCTCCCCGCATTCAACTCCTTCACATCATCCAACTTGACCATGGGAGATGGTCGGACCCTCACTCCCTTTTCACCAAGGATCTTGATGGCCTCGGTCGCTAACGCTTGCATGCTAACATCTTCGCTCGCAAACACCATGGAGGCATTGGTGACTTCCAGGAGATGGGCAGTGACGACCGCGCTGTTGCGAGGAGAAAGTGGAAAGGCTACGTATCCTAGAGTCATGATGGCCATGTTCAACAGCGCATACGTGAGTGAGTCTAGTAGCCAATAAGCAAACAAGAGCTGAACAAGCATACGCGCATCATACCGGACAAGGCTAGAATAGCTATCACAGGCCGTGCACCGGCACTGTGCTCTTTTGTATCTGCATATCGAGTCCGGACAATCTGAGCAGTAGTACAGATGTAACCCCACGCTTCAGAGTAGGTGATATCGCGCACGACCCCGGTCTCCGGGTTTGCGTAGCAGAACACAGGATGATTAGGGCTATGCTTTGCATTATACTCGTAGAGGTCGGGAACGGAGAGCCCACGGTCCAGCGGCGGAGCATGAAACGTAGGCGAGTTGACACCTTGAAGGGTGGCGGATCCTGCGCTGGCGCAGGTACTCGCTTGTGTAGTCGTCATAATATGCAGGCGGAAGTCGCTACACAGTTGTTGGTGAGAGCAGGGGGTACGAAGGGAAGAGGGAGAGGGCCAACTCGGTTATATTTCTGGTCCAACAGCGCTGGCCCTTAACTCACCTGTTCCGCCAGACTTCCGCCTAGACATCCCAAATTCGAAGTCTGACGGGTGTGAAGCGTGAGCTTCTGCTGAAACGAGCGGCGTGTCCGACCAGACCGAGAAGAACGACGGCGCAAATATTAAGCGTAAGCACACTGGAGGCTAGGACATGCTAGGGATGCCATGTTCGGAAGCAAGGTCGCTAGTATCGAGATAAAAAGAAAACATTGAGAACAAAAGTTACACACCATACACCGCTGATAGTGCTGCCAGCAAGGCTGTGGGCCACTCACCGCTCGCGAAGTTAGAAAGTCGGATGGTCCTCTCGGGCATGATATTGCTGTTTCAGAAGACAACCAGAAGGTCACATTGACTGGAAAGCGTCTCATAAGCAGCAACAACTATGTTCTCGGTGCTTTAAATGATGACATCGGTTCCTCTAAGTCAGAGGTCATGATGGTAAGCGACAAGATGCAGACGCGGCCACGACGCGTGGCTCTCTTGGCCGACCGCCCTCACTCCCAGAGAATTGCAGCTTGTGATCTGAGTTTAAGTTACATGTCCTTAGACGATCACTGCCAAAACCGATTGATAGAAAGTCATCCGCCCCTTCAAGTGAGCTTGCGCTGGTACGACGTCGAGGCTTGCATTGAAACAGATTCAAAGGCCAGGTTGAAAGTTCTGGCATTTTTATATTTCACGGTTCAACTGCGGCCATTCAGGACGTCGAAGCAGTCATGGGTCAAAGGGATTTTATAAATGTGAAAAGATACGAGCGAGCACGTTGATACTGAGATAGAAAAAAGAGCGTAGGGATAACCAATGTTCAGAGCATAAGCCAAGGCTTTATAAGGTTTATCGTGCTCGAAAGGTCCTTTGTGAGGTAGCCATCCGCGGCAACTGCGTCTACGCCCCAATATAGTCATTGTATGCAGGGCAGAGTGACTCCCAAGCCGCTTGAGCCACCTTCAGCCATGATGCGAAAGACGAAAAAGATGAAGAGCGTACAAGTAGGGGAGCCGCCCTCCTCGTTAGCAGCAACGTCGGTCGGGGCCTCCGCCATAACAACTGCAAAGGGCATAAACATTATGCTGCGGATGAGCGAGTAATGACTTGACTTACCAGCCAAGCCAAGATTGAGATGGAAGTCTATGAGTGTAAGTAAACGAATGACTTTGCTCTCTCTAAAGGCAGCGTGAACACACCGATGTGGCAATGCAAAAACCATGGTCCAGGGTTGTCAGTGGTAAACCGGAGGGTCACTGAGTCACCAGTATTGCCAGTATTCACCACGTCACGGACAACGGGGTCCTCGTAGCTACGTGTGTGTGATAAGGTCAACGCAAAACTGAGATTCTAGGGAGACGTACTTGTATGTGTCGTTGCCCGAGCTGCGCACGACCCAGAAGTTATGACCGTGCAAGTGGAAGCTGCACAACGGTTAGTTTGGGAGAAGGGTAAAATCAATCAGTGCTTACGGGTGAGGAGAGCCAGCTGCACCGCCTGGTATGGTTATCTCAACCGTCTGGTTCCTGTCAAGATAGTATACACTGCCGGATGGGAGGAGGCTGGTCGCACTCGTGTTGCCACTGAGGATCTGGAGAAGCACAGGGACTGAGGGCGCGATGAACTGATCGCCATTGATAGTGAACGCAGTGCCGGTCTGTGGTCAACGACGTCAGCGAATGTCATTTCAGCTGGGCATACAAGAGGAAGACTGCTCACAAAGGCAAGATCAAGTTCCAAGTTAATGTCCGCATTGCCTTCACCCGCAGTGCCGGGCACAGGCATCGAGACAAGCGGGTGCAGGTCGGTCTCGACAAGGGGCAGAGAGACAGAAGACGACGTGGTGGGGTCAACTTCGTCAGTACCGTTGTAGCGGAGAATGGCGCTGTTCAGGCCGTTATCATATGTGGCGTTCGCGATGTTCGGGAGTGCGCGAATCCCTACAAAACGTCAATCGATGTATTGTCGAAGGCTGATCAGAGTGGAAGCGCACAGTAGTTGTCCGCATCTTGGTCGGCACTGAGAATAAACGAATAGCGCTGGCCGGCGTAGATCTGGATCTGGTCGACCACGAGTGGCTGTACGTTCACACCCTCGACCTCGATGATGGTCAACTGGTGGCCGTCAATTGAGAACTCGAAGTTCGGGTCACTATTCGAAGCCGGAGTAAGTCTGAGTCTATGGGTAAGGTGATGTGTAACTTACCATGATATAGAGATCAGGCGCATGCGGTAGCTTGAGACCACATCAGCTTCGGAGAGCAGCGGACACTGTGAGAAGCGCAGAGCGTACCGAGAGCCCGAATTGACTGTGATCACAGCGAGGTCCGCACTGAGGTCGCTACCGAAATCGTCACTGTAGCGACCCTTTCCGTTGATTAAGGTTGAGTTTGCCGTGTTCACCGCAGCAGCTTGAGGGCCAGCGAAGTGGTACCAATCCTATGCCAATTTCTTTGAGCATGCGTCGAGCGCCCGGGCTTGGTCAGGCTTACCGCGAGTGTTATGACAGTCGAGGCGTCGTCGATATCGTAGAGGTCCGCCTGAGGGTCCGAGGGATCTGTAATCTCTTTAGTCTGCATTGATTGGACTGACGGTCCCGCGAAACATACCGTAGACAACTAGGGCGCCTCGCACACCTGGTTCTGTGGTCAGTATCGCGTCTCACGTGTCAACGGAAGACACTTGCCGTCGCAGTATTGGTTGTGATAGTGACTGACAGCAAAATCATAAGCTTTAGAATGTCTTGGGAACGGAACTGAACATTCGCTTACCTGTGGTACCCTGCAGAGATAGTGTACATGGGGTCAGGTAAGGAAACCGTCAAAGTAGGAACTTTACTCGCAGTAGGTGCCTGCAAAGGCATGTTAGCGAGGAAAGCATAGAGAAAGGAAAATTGCTTACCAGCCTGGTCCGGAACGGTGAAGTTGTACAAGCTGCGAAGCGTAAGGCAAGGAATGATTATAGAAAAGTATGCTTACAATGAGTTGCCCGGGACGATTGGGCACTGCGTCACCATGTCGACGCCGTCCATCTCGTTAGCACCCGCCTGAGAGAGGCCGTGCCAGTGGACCGTAGTTAATAGGTCCAGGGTAGAATCGTCGAGGTTGTTCACAACGTTCAACTGAAAATTGTCGCCCTACGCACACGAGCTCAGATCACATTTGACAAGGTTGGCTCCACAGCGTACCGTATTGCCTGTAATGAGGGGGGCAGGAAACGCGCCGTTCACAAGGGATGCCCTGGTTGATGTGTTCATGTCCATGAATCGTGAGTGCACAAAGAGCTCGACGTACGAACGAGTGAAGCCATCCGGGGATATATCCGCGTTGCCGATGGTCAGTGTCTGACTGACTGATGCTGCAAAAGCCTGTGTGCCGAGAAAAACAAGATACGGTAGGGAGTGGGCGGGTAGAAGCATGGCTTTGGGAGAGACGCTGGATGGAACGCAGGTAGTAAAGACGCCTAAGAGGTGGGGAGAGGAAAGACAGAGCCTACGGTTAGAAGCAAGGCATGTGGTCTTTTTATACAAGTGTGCTGGATTAGTAAATCTTTACAAGCGAGCCTCGCTGGCGGATCGAGAGAACTGCTCTCGATGAGAACCGCAGTCTCTGATTCGGTAGCGCAGAGTACGGAAGACGCCGCTCAGAAGCGATGTGCAGCGCAGTGGGAACACAGGTAAATCGGCATCACAAAGCTATGACACTGGCCTTCACTTCATTCAACCACAGAAAGCCTCATGTATGTACATCCGTATGACTCACGGCGCTCTTAGTCACTCTCAACTGGAGAGACGAGAGCGTGGAATACAAGGTTCACTTTGCAATTGTGCCTTGTCATCAAGGAGAGCGCTTGGTGAAGCGACAGATACCTGGTAATGCGAGGTTAGCCAACCGGTCCGTTTGGGAAATGAATCAGGGTTTGTCACTGCGGACAGTGCATACTAATCGATGTCTGTCCGCAAGGCGTCGCTTTTCGAAGCCGTCAGCGCTCATCTCTAACTCGTAGCGTAAGGGAGTCTGCTGCGGAGACCAACAACAGTGACGGGCGCCGCCGCTCACCACGCTCATCGCGGCAACGAGTACGCTGTGCGAGAGTATTTTTCCGTTGATCGCATGGATAGCTTTCCAGAGCGAGAGAGTTGGGAGCAAGTTTAGCGACTTCATGCATCATGGCGGTCAGGAAGAGGTAGTAATGCATCCGTTCAGGCGATCAATTCCGACGGCAAATGCCGAAATCGCGAAAGCAGCGTTTGTCAATAAATTCCTCGATACTCTCAACATAGTGCTAGTTGCCCTAGCATATCATATGAGCGACCTCGTTCACAAATCATTCTTCTTGGGAGCCTGGAAAGATGGTGGCGAGGTTGTACTCTCGCCCACTGTCCACAGCCTTCAAGTTGTGCTGCGGCGCGCAGTTAGTAAGTATATGCGTCCCATCTATCTCTTTCAACTGATCTCCGCATATAGCGTTTTGATAGACCGTATACTCATGAGTCGTCGGCCCGGGTGCGGCTTGCCAGGAGTCTACCACATGTCAACCTCCAGTACCTCAGCCTGAGATAAGTAGCGGCGAGGTCGCAGGCTTGACGTTGGAGCATTGACTAAGTATATGTGAAACTTGTATACAAGCAGTGTTATCTCTTCAGAATCCGAGTCCGAGCCACCCGACACCTAAAGTCAAGGTCATGTACGAAGTACATGCTATGGTAGTAGTCAGATTGTGGTGCTTTAGTAAAAGTCGTCTTCGTAGTAGTCGTCCATGCATTCCTCACAACCTTCGCCATCACAGAAATCGCATTCCTCGTCTTCATCTTCATCCTCAGTGTTACCGGTTACACCATCCCAATCCACTTTCAAAGCCTTGATCTTCTCCAACTCCCTAACTGTATCCTCTTCAATCGTACACTCCGAGATGGAAAGCGTCTTGAACGGTGCGGAAAGCATCCGACGCTTGATAGGCGTCACCAACGTCTTGTTCAGGTTGTGATCGTCGGTGGTATCACAAGCACAACCGGTCAAGAGGACACGCTGCAATGGAGGAAACATCATAGCGCTCCGGGGCGGCTTCGCGCGCTTCTGAGTGCCGGCGCTAACACCATCAGCTGCCGCGGTGCTTGACGCATCAGCTACCGGGGAAGCCGTCGCGGGCGTGGTAAGAGGTATGGATAGGGCTTTTAGTAGCTGATATGCACAACGTCCTGTAAAGTCGAGTACTTGGACTTTCTTCGCCGAAGCGAACAGTTTATGCCAGATGGCTTTCTTCCACGGAGCATTGTCGGCGATGACTAGGGAAAAGTCGACGTGCAGCCGGCGAAGCGAAGCAAGATTGACATCCCGGGGCATGTTGGACAAGTTGGACCAGAGGGCTGCCTTGGATCGTAAGGTTATGTTGACGAATGCGTGGCTCGGACGAATCAGATCGCTTTCAAAATTCTCCTCGCAGGAGCGCCATGCTCGGAGCTGAACCTTGCCATTAGATGGATCGACCTCCAGACTCAGGCTTTGAATTCGGACGACGGGTTCCGAAGTGGCAAACCCGCTGTGTGCGCGAAGCAGATCGCTAAGGATAGACAGTTCTGCGACGCCACGGGTATCCTCCAACATGTCTATGGACAATGTTGCGATCGCAGGTATCTCGACTGCACCCAGAAGGGCTCGACAGTCAGCCGCATATCCCGTGAGGCTGAAAGCGCAAATGTGTGGCAATTGCACGGCGGTCGACTTGGTATCGATGGTTTTAACGTCAAATTTACAGGATTTGAGACCGAGTTTCAGACTTTCAAGAACGGTCGTCGATTTTAAGGAGGCAATCAGAGATGGGAAGTCGGATACCGGAGACCCCGATGGAGGCTCGATGATCTCGACGGAGCGTAGTCCACCCCAAGGGAGAGTGTCCCATGCCAGCGAAACACGGTCCATGTATATGTTCTGCAGTTGCGACGCATCGCGCAGACTTATCAATTTTAAGCTCGGTGTCTCGTAGAAGCCTGAGTGCGAATTCACCAGCGAGAGACTGCGAAGTTGTCGTGGCGTGGATAACTCCAGCAAATCTCGAAAGGTTTGAACGTTGGAGTACCCGCTGATGTAAGCCGTCGCGAGGCGAGAGAAATGTTCCTTTACGAGATCGTACTGCCAGGATGGCTTGGAGATCTCGGATGCTGTGGGGGCGTACCCGCCTACCGGAACAACCGTTATTGAGAGAGGAGCGGCTTTGGAGCGCAATGCGAATGCCTGCGACCACAGTGGACCAAGGATTAGGGGAATGTCCGTCCACAGGAACGCAGAGTCCAGGGCGGTGGACCTCCATGTGCGACAGACATACGTGACCGCAACCCAGCTAGTGAGCAGATAGTATCGATTGGTTATCTCGTTCAATGAAAGCTCGTAGAAGATACGCGAGAGTAACTCCGGAGGTAGCTTGTTTATGGGAGGTAGCATGTTTTGTCGATAGCGCAGACTCGAGATGGCAAGCAGCGCTCCTTGCACCTCCCCCTCGATGAAATCCCGGACAACGTCGTCCTGTATGCCGAGACCAGAGCAATTCGTTATGCCCACGGACGCCAGTCTTTCTTTGACCAAATCCAGCCAAGGTTTCGCATGCGCGCTGATAGCATAGCATTAGCATCGCGAATGAAAAGAGGTGAAGCGCCACGCACTCGAGTACATCGCTGCCGGTCGTCCTAGACTCCGCGAGTCGTTGCACTTGACTGACGTCAGAGTCGCCCATCGTCGAGTTATCCAGAAGTTCAGAGCTCATATATCTGTTCACAAGCTAGTATGGTGATGATCAACGAGTGCACTGTGATGCTGGTCAGAGATAAGACGCACAGAGATTGAGAGGATGACTGTTGCGGACAAGTAACGAGCTAGAATTCTGGAAACGAGGCAGCAACCAGTTCACAGCTCGGTAACATCCGAGGAACTCGCCAATCAAACATGCACGCCACCGTCGCCACACCACCTGTATCGCGTTTTCTGGTATGATCTATACAAAAAGAACAGAATATATGCTAGGGTACTCGAGAGAAGCATGCAGTCCCCGCCAGGCCCGTCGCCACAATAAATAGTCTACAACTTAAAGTAGTATCGGTTATGCGTTCATAATGAGTGCTTCAGTAGAAGTCGTAGTAGTCGGAATCCATACACTGCTCGCAGCCTTCGCCTTCACAATATTCGCAATACTCGTCTTCGTCCTCTTCTTCAGTGTCGTCGGTCACGCCATCCCAATCTACCTTCAAGCCCTTGATCTCCCCCAACTCCCCGACTGTTTCCTCTCCAATGGTGCAGGCAGATATTTCCAGCGTCTTGAAGGGTGCAGAGCGCATTCGACGCTTGACGAAGGCCGGCAGCTTGTTCAGGTCGTGATCGGAGGCATCACAAGCACAACTAGCCAAGAGGACTCGTTGTAGTGCAGGGAACATCATCGCGCTGCGGGGCGGCCTAGGCCGCTTGGGCGCGCCGTCGCTAGTAGCTTGAGGTGTCGTAGTGCTTGTGCTATCAGCTGCCGGAGAAGTCGTAGTGGGCGTAGTAGTATGAGGTATAGAAAGAGCCCTGAGCAACTGGTATGCACAATGTCCCGTGTAGTCGAGTACTTGGACTTTCTTCGCCGAAGCAAACAACCTATGCCAGGTGACTTTCTTCCAAAGAGCGTTCTCGGAGACGGTCGGGGAAAAGGTGATGTACAGCCGGCGGAGCGAAGCAATGTCGATGTCCCGGAATATATTGGACATGTTTGACGCAATGGCCTTCTTGGAATGTAAGTTTACACAGACGAATGGGCGTCGCACAGTCGTCCATCTATCGGGATTATCCTCGCAGGATCGCCATGTTCGTAGCTGAATCTTTCCAACATCCGAATCGACCTCCAAGGCGAGAGTCTGGAGGCGAATAGGGGGTTCCGAGGTGACGAAACCGCTGTGCGCGCGAAGAAGGTCGCTGAGCATGGAGAGCTCTGCAGCGCTGCGGTCATCCTCCTGCATATCGATGTGCAAGGAAGCACTGGCGGGTATCTGAACTGCGGCCAGAAGGGCCCTACAGTCAGCGGCATACCCGGTCAGGCTGAGAACTCGAAGGCGCGACAATTGCGCAACGGTCGGGTTTGTGGCGATAGAGCTATCGTCGAAGGAGCAGGATTTGAGACCGAGTTTCAAGTTTTCCAGGACGGTCGCTGATTGTAAGGATGCGACTAAAGACGGGAAATCGGATGCCGTAGAAACTTTCGTCGGCGACTCAATCACTTCGACGGTGCGTAGTCCACTCCAAGGAAGGGCGTGCCACGCCAGCGTGATACGATCGAAATACACGCTCTGGAGTTGGTCCGCTTCAACTAAACATATCGGGTTTGACTCACGCCAGGCCGATGGCGCTTTCAGCGAGAGACTGCGGAGTTGTCGTGGCGTGGATGATTCCAACAGGTCAAGAAACGTTCGAACGCCAGATGTTCCGTGGATTTTGACCGTCGCGAGGCGTGAAAAGCTCTCCTTAACGAGATCATATAGCCAAGATGTTTTGGTTAACTCGAAGCCGGAATATCCGAGCCCCGCCGACGATGTGGATACTGAGAGAGGGGCGGATTTGGAGCGCAGTACGAAAGCCTGCGACCATAGTCGACCAAGACAAATGGGTATTTCTGTCCATAGGGAAGCAGAGTCCAAGGCTGTGGACCTCCATATGCGACAGACGTAAGTTACTGCGAGCCAGCTCGTGGACCGGTAATGTCGATTCGGTATCCCATCCAACGAAACCTCGTGAAAGATACGCGAGAGTAGTTCCGGAGGCAATCTGCCGACAGGATGCAAGATGTTGTGCTGATATCGTAGGCTCGAAATGGCGATCAGCGCTCCTTGCACCTCTTGCTTGATGAAGTCTCGGACAGCGTCGTCCTGTACGCCATTCGGTATGCCCGCAGACGCCAATCTTTCTTTGACAAAATCCAGCCACGGTTTCGCGTGAGTGCTGATGGCATAGAATTAGCTTTGAGAATGAGGGAAGGGGGTGGAACGCACTTTAGCACCTCATTGCCTATTGCCCCGGACTCCGCCAGTCCGCCCTGCATTTGTTCGACGTTCAAGTCGCCCATAAACGGTAGCCAGACTTCTTACACAGGCTTCAAGTTGGTATGTTGAATGAGAGCACGGCGATGCCGGCCAAGGATAAAACGCACAGAAATCGAGATGATGATCGTTACAGACAAGCAGCGAGTTGGAGAAGCAACGGGCTCATGATCCCGGCTTCACACCATCTGGTGAACTCGACAATCAGACATGTGCGCCACGCCACCAGGTTCAGTTTAATCCTTCTACAGTCTACATTGCGTACAATAGGGTACAGCAGGCGACATAGGTCTTAGCCCATCAGGTCACATTGTCAAGGCAGAAAATCTACGAATTGAGCACGAATGTACTGCCGTCATATCGAAACACGCAGATCACAGTAGTGCTCTCTACAAACTACTTGGCGGGTCGCGGGCCCTCGGCACCCTTCAGCTTCTCCTGCAACAGCTCCTGGAACTCCTCACGGAGCACCTGTTCCCTACGCTCGCGCTCCTCCTGCTGCAACTTCAAAATACCACGCTTCTCCTCCGCACTTATAACCTGGTTCTCCTTCCGCATCCGCACAGCGTTCATCACGCGGTGCCGACTACCACTCATGACATATCCCGCCGTCTCGTACTTCGCAATCTCATCCGACGCCAGACCGATCTCACCACGACGCGGAATACGCGCATCAGGGTCGTCTTTCAAGAACGCGGCCATCGCACTACCCTCGCCGCGCAGTAGCTGACCACCATATTGCTTCTCATCCTTCTTGCTGTTGCTGATTTGCGCCACGGTCCTTTCGGGTTTGGGACCAACTTCGTCATCGGAACTTTCGTCGGATGGCGGCGGCGAAGCACGCGAACTGGTGGCTCTGGGAGCTGGTGAGGGCCTCCGTGCCACGGCGAGCTGCGGAGTCTTCTCGACCCACTGATCGTCCTCGGGCTTGGCAGAGCGGCGACGAGGAGATATCGAGCGAGTGCGATGACGCTTCTTCTCCGAGCGGTCACGCTCTTTGTCCTTCTTCCCGTGCTTCTTCTCCTTCTTCTTCTTTCGCCGCCTGCGTTCCTCCTCGCTATCCGAACTCGAAGAGGTGGAAGGAGAGCGGTGGCGCTTATGTTTGCGCTTGTGTTTGTGACCACGTTCTGGGGATCTGTAAGGGTGTAAGCATAAGTGTCCGGATAAAGAGAGCAGGTCAAGCAAGACGCACAAACTACGAGAGGGTTCCTTCGGAGACGGAGGCCATATATTCAGAGTGTTATTTGCGCGCTGCTGGCGTCGACTATGAAAACATATTAGCATCATTCAACACAGTCGCGCTCATATACGTACCCTTCAAAGTAGTCGGCACCACCGCCATTCGGTGGAAAGGGAGGCCTGTCGCCTGGCGGACCATCTCTTCTATTTCGCACAGGATACATATTTCCCTGGTCGTGCCACGACGCCGCCGCACCATCACGTGGAGGCGGTGGAGGCGAATGGCGCTTATAATCACCATATGCAGGGCTGGCGCGGCGCACAGGTGCACGTTCCCTGTCCACACTCCGACTTCTGCTCCTTCCGCGTCCTCGGTCATCCCGTCCGTCCCTCCTCCTGTCACGGTCTCCGGATCTATCCCTGCGTTCATAATCATCACGTTTGTCGTCGCCGCGTTCATCCCATCGACGTCTTGCCGGACGTGAGTCAGGGCTGCGGCGACGGGAGGGTTCTGCAGAGCGTCGCGGAGAAGGCGAGCGGCGGCGTGAAGGTGGCGAAGGTGAGCGCTTGCGCGGAGCATCCCGCATATTCTGTGGAATAAGTCCTAATCGAGAGGGATGAATGGCCGCCATGGCGTAGTACTAGTGGCGGTGAAGGTAATGAACGTTAGAGTCAAGTCGCGTCTTGCGCTTTCGACTTGTGCTTGACGCGCACTGATGGTCAACCACGTGGGTTTGCAGAGTGCGGGGTACGAATATATTTCGGGAGTAGGGATGTGGTACAAGTACAGACAATTTGAGAGGTACGGTGCGCAGTACGAGGCTGTATATAAAGTAACAGAGCATGAAAACATCGTTGTACAGTGGATTGTTCGCGCTCACATTCATTGAAACAGTCGTACAGGGTATCAGCAGGAGCAAAAACGGTCAACCTCAGTCATCCAACACCATGACCGCGTCCTCTATTGACAGTCGCCGTCGCGAGTCGAAGCGAGCGAGGTACTCCTTAATCCTATCCACCCACAGCTCGCACCCATCAAACAAGTTCGCCGGGAGCTTGTCCTTACGCTGATCCCACGGCTTCACGTCCACAAGCTCGCAACGCTCCAAGCAAACAAGAATCATCCCGAAGCTGTATGCGTCTGCGAGTCGCGCGTCCTGGCACTCGCCGCGAAGAGTCTCGGGTGCGGAGAACGGACGCGTCCCCGGGTGAATCTGCTCGACCCGGGGCTTTCCTACGTTATACGGTGCCATCCACGCAAATGGGTCGACCGGATCACCGTCAGGCGGAGCGAATAGTGAATCTGCTGCGACTGAGCGACCGAAGTCGAAGACTTTGAGCGTTGTATCGTTCTGCACGACTTGGATGTTGAGAGTGGAAAGGTCGCCGTGGCTGAGACCGTAAGAGTGGAGGTGGCACAACGCGTCGAGTAGCTGATTGTGATAGTCGCATTTCCGCGCGCGTCCTAGTGGTGGACGATCCTTGATAACCTGGTAGAGGGTACGACCTTCCAGATACTCCATCACCATTCCTACACCATCCAGACAACCGAGAAAGACTGGGAGATTGCGATGTCGGGATATGGTGGTGTAGACGCGGAGTTCAGCGAGGAACTGAGCAGCAACATCCGTCGCGTTACTCTGAATCTCGCCGTTGATCTCCAGAGTGACATACTCTGGCTTCTTCACGACAGTCTTGAAAAGCTCAGAAGCAGCGCCTTGCGTAAATGGAAGCATGGAAGCTGTCGGATTGGGTTGGGCGGAGTAGATGGGCGGTGTAGGGAAGGAGAAGATAGCGTTAGGTCTCCGCGGGGGATTATACGCTTCGGGTATTGGGGACGCAGGCCGCGAAGGAGGGAGAGAGCGTTGAGGTATTGATGGTACAGACTCGCGGCGGTGCTCAGGGCGATGGTCGAAGTAGCGCTCGACCCGAGGCGTCGGTTCAGGCTCTGATCGCATAACTTGTTCGCTTCCAGTTGGCAGCCCATTATACATGGAGTGGCGTGGTGGCGGCTCATCCTCCTCATCAAGCTCAACTATATCGGACAGAGTAAGTTAAATGCAGATCCAAATGTATCATTGTGGCGCACCCATCCACCAGTTTTTCTTGGAGGTGAGTGTGACGCGCTTGATGTGCATCGGTTTAGACGATGAGGTCGAAGATGTTCGCGTATGCATCGGAGGAGGCGCGGCTGCCATCGGGCTGGACACGACTTGCTGAGGAAAGTAATGGTTTGGTGTTCCGGTTGGTGTGCCCCAACCGTGAAGGTGCTGGTCACGGTGGATCGGGAAGAACGCGTTCGGCGTGCCGTTCAGAGGACTCGTCGCGAGCGGCGATAGAGCACCTCCTCCTCTGCGTTCGCGGCTCATCGATATGATGTTCGAATCGTGGTACAGAGCAAAGTTCGTAACGGCGCCAACATGGTGCACGAGAACTGGTGACTGATTGCCCCGCAGGGCTGCGCTGTATTCAAGGAAGCGCGAGCCAGCTGATTCTGGCCAAGATTGTCTAGTCCGTTCGTCGAGATAGTCGACCGTTCCATACGCCTTCTGGAGCCATGTCTCGATCAGAACCCCGCGCAAACGCTAGCTGGGTAGACAGCAGGCGCAAGCGTGATGATGTAGGAGGTAAAGGTGCCATGCACGGCAAATCCCGGTCTCTTTCTGGTCGTGGCGAAGTTGTCCCAGACGCGGCTTGGACCATAACACCGACGACCGCTAACACTTTGAATACCCAATGCAACTTCTCTCGTGCATGCCATTCTTCCAAGGACCTGTATAGGCTTGCTGTATGCATACTTAGGTCCGGTAACAACGCTGCGGTTCAGTTGCTGGTCCAGCTCCTCGCCATGATGATCATCACACATCAAACGCCGGGATCGGCACGGGAAATTACATCTGCTGCACTTATCATATGCAGTAGACCGCTACTTCGTCCGTGTCTGATCATACCGGGCGACCCGACAGGGGGGACAATCCTGTTCTTGGATCTACTCTTCGGGATCGTCGTTGACTCGCCGTTTCACCCTGCTGTGGAATACGACAGGCGCCACTACGTATCTGTGGCTGGAGCTGACGTTCTGCATCTACTGATCTATTCGAATTCAGGGAGGTTCATCAGGGAAAGTTATTGACCAGGGTACTACCATCTGGCATCCGGCCATATCACACAGCCTCGCCCGACTTTTGAACTCCAACCCCGTTCCGATCGTCCACATGCATATAACCACTGCCTCCACAAAACCTGACGCCCTGTTTGTCTTTCTCCCCCGTTGCACTGAGTGCATTTTGGAAGAGGCTGGCCCTCTTGATTTCTCGTAGCCGGACTACTACAACGCTATCACGGACGATTGACGAGCACTCAACATGCCCTTCGCCGAAGGCGTGTTCGGTACTACATGCACTGCGGAGGAGTATGCTGCATCTCTGCCCACGAAAGATAATCCGTATCCGAACATAACGTGTCTCTCTCGAGGACAGAACATCGGTCTCGCAGTGCGTCGCCTTTACACCGATCCCGTGGTACTTGCTCATCCTTCATCAGTTCCTCGTGCAAGCCAGCTTTCTATCGCTCCTTTCGGTGTTCGTCATCTACGGCCTCATAATCAGGAACATCCAAAGGCATCGTCGCTTTGGAAAATGGAGCCTCTTCAGACTACCCACGGATATATACATGGTATGTTCGACTACCATGCCCTCCAGCCCATTGTCGCTAACGTATAGGTACAGTTCGCGCTCTTGTCCCTCGATATCATACAAGCGATGGGCCAAGTACTTTCTATCCGATGGGCGTACATGGGGAAGGTGGAGACTGGCGGGTACTGCACGACGCAAGGACTCTTCCAGCAATTCGGCGAAGCCGGCGTTGCGGCTTGCACACTTGCTATCACCATGCATACCTTCATTAGCGTATTTTGGCGCAAAGGCGTGCACAACCGTCGCGCCGCGCTGATTGTGGTGGGCGCGATCCTCCTATTCTGTAGCCTTTTCGTGGGCATTGGCGCCGGCGTACACAACGACTCTGACGCGCCTTACATCACCCCAACACCGGTGCGTAGTGTGAACCATGCGATTGCGGATTTTCGACTAAATAGAGGTCCGATATAGTATTGGTGCTGGATTAGTGCACGTTACTCCGGAGAGCGACTTGGCGGGGAATACGTTTGGCTATGGCTCGCACTCTTCTCGTCCTTCCTCGTCTATATCCCCCTTTTCCTCTGGAGCGAAGGCTATCTTGCAGTCGATGCCATATCCTGGTGGCGCTTCCACCTCACCTACCGTCATAAGCTCGAAGTGCACGGTGGACGTCGGCGTACGGTCGCCATCCTCGCATACCCCGTGACATACTCCCTCCTCGTCTGCCCTGTCTCCGTCATCCGATGGATCGGTTTCGGGCTCGAAGCTCGCGGACAATCAATCCCATCTGTAGCGACGTTCATCTCCATCTCCATCTTTGCACTGTCCGGGCTAAGCAACGTTCTCTTGCTCGTAACGACGCGGCCAAATCTCCTGTTGTTTGGCAGTGTTCCCGGCGTACAGACCGACTATGAGAGCAGTAACCCTTCGGGCGGTGACACGGGCAGTGGCGCGGGCGCGGGCATGGATGGGGTAACGATCGGTATCACGCAGGAAACGATCGTTGATGATCCTATCGAGGATATGGTCCACTTCCACACCCGGAGCGAGAGCCGGGCCAGCTCTTCGACGATGGTCAGCGTTGTTCAACTCGCTATGCCCGCGACGATGCTGAAGGAGTCGGATTCCATGTCGCATATGACACAGCACAGCGAGTCGCCCTCGACCTATACGGCGAGCGAGGGGCATTCCACAGGACCGTGACTTGGATGGCGGAATGACATCTTTCTCGATCATGTAGCTATAGCCAACGTCGTGTTCACAATGTACACATTGTTCATTCATTCTATTGTTATAAGTTATCATAATTTATTCGTAGTCAAACACCTGAGTCCCTACAAAGGGATAAGCAGACAACCATCCCGATCCTCGAGTCTCCATCCTGCCCGTGCAAACAGTCTATAGACAAGCGCGAAGCCGTCCGACCGCAGGAAAGCTTCCAAACCCCGCCGCACGAGATGCATGAGCCTGACAACCTGCAGACCAGGAGCCTCCATGGTTGAGATATGCCCGAGCATGACAACCAGCTCTCGTGCCTCGCCTTCCACTTCATGCACGTAGATCCCGAGCCGGCGCAAGGATAGCGGCATACGCCAGAGCGATAGCGCGCGAACCATATCCGGCGCCATATGAAGCACGAGCGAGTCGAGTTGTTCGCATGCCATCAGCGGCGCAAGCGCCTCCTGGTCCTCCACGGCGACTTCCACGATGGCAGATCGAAGGGCGTGCGCGTGGGCTCGTACGAATGCGTCAACACAGCCATCTTGTGTAGATTTGCCGATGATGATGTGGCGTAAAGACGGGAATGTTGGCGAATCGACGCCATGATCGTCGTGTCCGTGAATCAACGTCATGCTATTGAGTCGCTTGAGGATCGGGAGAGTATATGGGCAACCGAGAGGATATCCTGGTCCGCAGTCGGGCCATTGCAACTGTCCAAGGGTGCGTAGGTTCGGTACGGCACAGAGAAGGGACTGCATGTCTTGGATAGTAGGGCATAAGGAGGATGCGGGGTCCCAGGAGAGCGAAAGTAACGAAGGCGCGCACGTCACCCGTAGCGCGCACATCACGCGGTGGGGAACGTGTATTTTTTCGGCCGCGCGTGTCGAGATATTCAGAATCTCGAGTCGATGTGCAAGAGAGAAGACGTCGGTCAGAGGCGCGAGCTGGTGTGCCCCAGAATCCTCAAGGAGTAGGTCCAGGCGTCGAACAAGCTGACCATAGCGAGCCATGGCTTCTGCTAGGATCGGGAGCGTGGCGCTCGATGGTACGCAGACATTTTCGTATAGGTATGGTGTAGCAATTGTATGCCAATCTCTGCACACGCGTACAATGGCAGCGCGGGTCGCCTGTGCGGCGATAAAGTCGGCTCGTGCAGAGTGTGGGGACAGGATGTGTGGTAGAGGAAGCGAAGCCGCGGTGTCGTCGAGCGGGTTCTGCAACTCGACCTGCATCTGCCCCGGGACCGTAGTAGCAAAATGTAGGATATGAATCCAGAGCTCGGGTGGAAGTTGTGGCATCTTCAAGGTATCTATACTCGAGAGTGAGTTTGGAGAGTCCACACGCGGCATATCGACGAGAGCGCACCGTTGCAAACAGGCAGCCTGTCCAAGGTGTCAGTAACACAGATCATGGTGAATGTAAAGGTCAAAGTTGAGGCCGTTGAGGCGCTGTACGGAGCAGGGATACCTCCCTGTGATGGCGCCCATCTTGTTGTCGTTGATGCCTTTCTGAGGCGATGAACGACGGAACGCCGTGAAGATTCAAGATTTAAAGTCAGTCCTTGGCATCACTCTACGGGGAATGGCAGTCGCCACAGAAGTGCATGGGCATGCATGCATTGTATATGACTGGTGAGGGAGGTTTCGGCGGAGTCTGACTGGAGAGAGGGTGGAATTCGAAGGAGAGTGCTTTGGGATGATGGCCGGTTGCCGCGCGCCTGTCGCGTCGCGTGCCCGAATGGCACAGTTGCGACAAACCACGATGGCGATATACATTCACAGCCCAGTAAGCTTTTGGTGCTCCATGGGCGGCACTGCTACTCTTGAGAACTGCGTGAAATCACTGGAAGTGTGAACCGTCAGCTATCTAGGGCGCCAGTGGTGAGCGCGGGCCTCCGCATCTGGCGCGCATGACCAGTCTTCGAACGCGGATGATGACGAAGGATGTTCTCAAAGCTACATCTACCGGCTTGCTTACAGCTTTAATGTCTGCTTTCTCTCACTACTAGAAGCACTACGCATACTTAAGGGCTACCAACTTCGGTCATCTCCTGCTCATCGACAACACTACGCAAGAATGTCAACGCTATCGCATGATCAACACCCTTCCACCCAGCTTCACGGCTTTTACGGTTGGACTGACACGCTCAAGGGTGTCTATTATGGACCGGGTAGTCTCGAGACTGCTCTACCGAAGCTTCGCGGCATGATCGGCGGGTCGAAAGCTCTCATTGTAACGGGCAAGAGCTTGTACAACAAGGTCAGTCATTGTCTTCTCATTACTCACACGCACGCTGATATCCTCTTCCATGACAGACCGATATCATCAAGAAGGTCGAAGAACTTCTTCGTCGGGATGGCGCGTACGGCGGCACCTTCTACGACATCGGCGAGCACTCCCCGATTGCCGGCATACGCGCTGGTGTGGAGGCATTCCGCAATGCAGACGCCGACCACATTGTATCCGTTGGAGGTGGCAGCCCTGTCGACGCGAGCAAGGCGATCCTCTTCATGCTCCGCAAGGACGCTGGCGGAACGGGAGAGCTTCTGCGTCAGATCGCCGTGCCGACCACTCTCAGCGCGGCCGAGTACACAGTGCGTCCAAAAGTATCCCATGGCATACAAGTGTTCATGATCATACAGATCGGTGCCGGATTTACCAACGAGAAGGGAGTCAAGGACAGTGTCAACGATCCGGCACTTGCGCCCGCTGGTATCATTCTCGACGCAGAACTTACACTCGCGACGCCAGAGCGCCTTTGGTACGTGCGGCGCCAAGAGGTCTCTGTCCGTAGCGCGCCATCCTTATACTTCGATAGGCTCTCGACTGGAATGCGTGCTGTGGATCACGCCGTGGAAAACTTGTATCGCCCTCAAGTGATACCTCCCATGAAGGCGCTCATGTACCAGGCCTTATACGATCTGTTCACGTATCTTCCCCAGTCCAAAGCGAACCCGCAGGATGTTGCTATTCGTCAGAAATTGCAGCTGGCAAGCTGGATGAGTTTGTGGCCTATGCGCATGGAAAAGTATTCGGCGATAGGACTCAGTCATTCACTCGGGCATAAACTCGGCGCGGCTTACTCGATTCCTCACGGTATCACTTCGGTGAGCCTGATTTTAGGGAGATACGGGATGCAAATACATACTGACATGGACAACAGTGCCTCACCCTTGCACCCGTCGTGCGTCTCAAGGCGCGTGTCGCTTCCCAAGAGGACAAAGAGTGGCTCGCGGGCGCTCTGTTTCATCTACGCCAGACCTCCACGGGCAGCGTTGACGGAGACGTTGAGAAGCTCGCTGACCTTATCGCCAAGTACGATTGTCCGCATTGATACTGTACCTCTGCTCAGCTAACTGACACGAGTATAGGCTTGTTGCAGACCTGGGCCTCAAAAGCACGCTCACTGAGTACAAAGTCCCTCGCGAGGATGTACCACAGATCGCAGAAAAGGCAATGGGCGGTCAATCTGACAAGAGCTATCCGGACGTTGTGAAGCTTCTGGAGGGATTGTACGCGTAACTGCTGTCTGCATATATTCTCCACGTGGCTTTCTCACCTCTAGCCTGTCACGCAGTCAAATTGGTATGCAACATTATGCTAGCGACTTGGAATACGTCCCGTCTCAATAGGATCGATTGCTACTCAAGATAGCGATATGTGTATCATGGGTCCCCCTGTTAGGCGTTGATCAAAGGTTACTGAATGCGCCAACGGCGTGAAATCCTACCACACGCAGACACGGTCATCTGCAACGAGATCTCACGAATACGCCCACTGTTAAGGACTCTGTTGCACCCGAAGCTAATGTTCCTCGGCTATCCGACACTGTGACACCGCTCTAACTTTCGGCTGTATTACATTTACCGTACTGAGCGGCGTATAAGGGGCATCCACTACCCAAGATATCTCGCGACGTGGGAGTCCTACACCACGTTCCGAGGACTCCCCTGTCGCCATGTCGGTAGACTTGGTCTCGAATCCAGGTCTGTCTGCATACAGTGAACGGATCGCCAGAGCCACTGAAGAAACTCTGACATTTGCGTTCACGACACCTTCGAAATCATAGTACGGCTACCGTATATAAGTATCCCTGCACTGGGATTCCATCGGCTGACCTCGTCTTGAGCGACTCCCTCCTCGTCGACTCTCGGGTTGACTCATTGACACCCTTGACCTAACCGCCGTGTTCTCCAATCATATGGGTGAGCACCTGGACACCCCAAAATGCGCTGTCGTCTTATTAGGGACTCGGGATAGGGTGGCTCAAATTCGTCGTCACCCTACTCGGTGCAGTGGGAGGGAAGTTAGCTTTCACGGTTCTATTGGCCAAGTGCGGATTTACAGATGGCAGTATCTCAGCAGGTGATACAGGCTACCATACACCCTTGAGATTTGCATCGACTCAAAGACATACTAGATCCAGCCACGGCTACGTGGCCTGAAATCCTAGGAGATGTGGCGATAGACGCTTTGTTTGCTTTATTGCAGGTGGTCTTTGCGGGGACGCCTGTGGGATGGATACTACTCGCAGTCTCAATTGGGGTGAACGGGTATAGGTTGTATCAGTGGTGGCACGCCGGGGGGGAGGACAGGGTTCGCGCGTTCCTCAATAGACTCGCAGCGTCAGTGAAAGGCGGCTAGAGTCACAAGACGATGATGTAGATCCTGCTATCGGACGTCACTCCTCTCATGTACTCGCACTTGCCGCTTATGTCAGTCTGCTCTCGCATCATGTCCATTGCTGCGTTGTATCATGATAGAGCGCCCATTTTGCCGAACATCACGGTGTTCTTATTCTGAGTCGCAGATGAGGCTTTTGGAGGCATCTCATCGGGCATTGATCGAGGCTTAGCCAGACACAAATGAACATTCCGTCTTACGGAGACTACTACTACTACTACTACTACTACTACTGTGGCTGAAAAAGGTTCGCAGAGCCAGCAAACGGGCCGCATTCGGAATAGTTGCTTGCGTGTTTGTCGGTCTTGTGTCACGTGGTGCCGCTAAAATCGACGCTGCCGCTGTTTCGATCGTTTTGTTCTGACCACCATGAGCAGATCCCAATAGTCTGAAACATCCCTCCGCGGATCCACCATCCACCGATGCCGCAATTCGATAACTTATGAGAATGAGAAGACTTTCTGTGGTTGATCGTGCGAACGGTAGAAACTTCGGGCGCGCGCCTACGAACAGACCCTTGCATCTTGCGAAGGAATGAGACTCCTCTTTTGTAGAATCTAGGATCCGCGTCTCTTCGTTCACTTCTATCTATGGTGCGCGTCCTCCTAGTACGGCAATTGGATGTATGCCTTCGGTTCTACACGAGTCAACCCTGATTCTCATGTCATCGCCGGATTGTGGCCTGACTGCGGGAGGTCCTGCATACTTAAGGATGACAAGCTCGTACGGATATCAGGAGGATAGCGGGCGTCAACATGGGTTGGTCACTCGTGTTACATGCGGCGCTGAAGTTTATTTCTGACACGTTTCAGCTATACATACGGGAGAGTACAATCGGTGGAAGTACGCGCAACCTCCAGCCATTGCGGGATTCCGAGATGAGGTAGACTATAACCCGATCTTACACAGTAACCTATCTCACTCTTGCGATCTCACTATTGCAGATAGCTCCTCCGGAGTCAACAACTTGCGTCGAAACAACATCGTTGCTTTCCGAAGAAACCTCCCGGCAAGGAGTCGACAGCAAGTCGGATTTCACGTCTACATTCCACCCTTCGCCAACCCCTGGCAGGGGTTCTTTACGCACAGTTTTCATTGCTGTACTTCCCCTTTCGACGGGCTTAGGATCCATCCTGGGTGTTATCTTTGCGCCTGTATCAGTGAGGTCTGTGCTCGCATTCGCTGGCTTCTATCCCGGAGGCATCGCTGCAGGTTTGTCTTCGTGAGATTCATGTTCAGGATACATTATGACGAGTTAAATCAGGATCCTGGGCTGCAATATGGCAGTCACAGATTGGGAACGTGACTGCAGGGTCACTCTTTTCTACCGCGCAGATCGTCATAGCCGGGGCCACTCTGCCGGCGTCCTGGTATGCGGCTGTGGCCGTTTTTGGTGGACTTCTTGGGGCATGGGCATGTCTGGTCATGTTCTCTATCATAAGCATACGTCATGTCTTGTATGGCCAATAAGGTATACAAGGCAGACAGTCATGGCCCGCGAGCTTGCACCCGTCTCCCGCTAGGGCGGACTCCCGTCTTCAATCAGTGCATTCTTTGAAAGCCTCACTATGTGACCTTGATTCCATGTGCTTCGTGATGAGGCCATGATGTGTTGACCGAGTCCTAGGGTGCAGCTATACGGCGTCTCTTTCTCCCGGACACCTTACCTGATTCGTGTTGGTCTGAAATGAAGCAACTGCTAACAGACACACTAGCTGAACTTCAAGTGATACGAACGCGGTGAAGAGGGTATCATTAGTCAACGTACAACCTGAACATTACAGCCGAAAACAGCCGGTGTTTGGAGGGATCGCCTAGGTTGGCGACGTGCGGCCGTACTCTTAACTAGATTCTTGATTCATCCCGGACGAACCACGTTTTGAATACGTAGCCTGGTGCGTGTTATTAATTTTCGTCAATTGCTTACGTTCTCACGCCTGACACACAGATATCGCCGAGATCGATTTCCGGGTACCTTGGTATATGGACCATCAGATTCCAGACCCTGGCGTGATCCGTATACGTCGCTTTCCGTGAACTTTCCCTCCAACCACCCGCATCCGCATGCTTAGCTGGACCCCGGTCAACAGGATAAAGAAACATGGACCCAGAGCTAGGCGTAGAGCGAGGTTTCCTCGAGGCACACATCGATATTTTGCTACGGATTACTGTGGCTTCCTTATTTGGTAACCTGAGGTCTATCTAGTGGGACTGCCCTCGTGCCCCTACCCCCATATAAACCTGGCTCTTCCATTCAACTGACTTACGACCTCTGTGAAAGCTGGCCTTCTCGGCTCTCTTCTGCGCTTACGCTCTCGGCGATCATGTCCGGCGCATTACCCTGCACCACACTCATCTTTGACATCGGCGATGTTCTCTTCAGCTGGTCGCCGGTGACCTCCACGTCGATCAAGCCGAAGCAGCTCAAGTCTATCCTGAACAGTCCAACGTGGCACGCGTACGAGTGCGGGGCTTTAGACGAGCAGGAGTGTTACGCGAAGATTGGAGCTCAGTTCTTGCTTGACCCTGCGGAGGTGCAGCAGGCCTTTGCGGACGCCCGTGCCTCTTTGCAGCCCGACGACACCTTCCTCTCCTTCATCCGCGAGCTCCAGGCCGAGACCGGGAACACCTTACGCATATTCGCCATGTCAAATATCTCAGCGCCCGACTACGAGGTCCTACGCACCAAGCCCGCCGATTGGGGCATCTTCGAGCGCGTCTTCACCTCTGCAGCAGCGGGACAGCGCAAGCCGAACCTCGGCTTTTACCGCTATGTGCTTTCCGAAACCAACACGGACGCTTCCCGCGCTGTCTTCATCGACGACAAGCCTGACAACGTGCTGGCCGCCCGGGCATGCGGACTGAATGCGATCGTCTTCGACCAACCCACGGAAGTGCGCCGAGCACTGCGCAACTATGTGCTCGAACCGACGGCGAGGGCGCATTCCTTTCTGAACTCGCGTGCCGGCGAGCACGACTCGTTCACAGACACGGGCATCACTATAGGCGACAACTTCTGTCAGCTCCTCATTCTCGAGGCTACCCGTGATCGCTCTCTCGTCCGCTATATGCAGCATCCAACCAAGTGGAACTTCTTTCGCGGTGAGTAGTTCTCCATATATGCGCATGTATGCGCTGTATCTGACGCCCACCGCAGAGAAGCCGATGCTCACAACCGACACCTTTCCGTGCGATCTTGACACGACATCGATAGGACTCATGGTCACCCAGCCCGCTCCGGACGTCTTTGCGCGTGTGATGGACGAGATGCTGACGTACCGGACCGATGAAGGGATTGTTCTAGTGCGCGCCACCCACACATTAGCCCCTGCCGCGAGCTCGCATCTGACCAAGACCTCCTCCGCAGACATATTTTGACCCTGAGAGGCCACGCGTTGACCCAGTCGTATGCTGCAACGTTTTATCACTGTTCTACAGTCAAGGCCGGGGCGCAGACGTTAGCGTGACACTTGATTTCGTCGCTGCAGTACTCGAGCATCGCGCATACGATGACGGCACGCGATACTACGAGGGCGCAGAACCTTTCCTCTTCTTTCTCTCGCGCTTGTTAAAGTTGAACAATGATGCTGCGCTGCATGCCCGGCTTGACACGCTCTTCGCCGCGCGAGTTGCAGAGCGCATCGGCACCAGCGGCGACGCGCTCGCGCTCGCTATGCGTATACTCGCGTGTGCGCAGGCCGGGATCCGAGATGAGGTCGATATGCGCACGCTGCGGATGATGCAGGAAGAGGACGGAGGTTGGCCCAGCGGTTGGTTCTACAAGTACGGCTCCTCCGGCGTGCGGATCGGCAATCGCGGCCTCACGACTGCGCTAGTTATTAACGCGCTCAACGTGTTTGCGGCCGACCCGCTCCTCGACGTCGTGCCCACCACGAGGACTTTCGGGTCAGCGCCAATATCTACGAAAACGACATCGTTCGTGCCTCGTCATCGCAAACGACGCTCGGTACGCGAGATCGCCAAGGATATGCGCGCATACGTCTTCGCGCGGCCGGTAGTCCTGCACGCGCATAAGAGCTCTGACACCTCGTCGAGCGACGAGGACTCCAGTTCGCCATGATCTCAGACCTAGCGTTTCTTCCTTTCCCCTGTCCGGACTCCTCCTGGCCCTCCAATTCGGACATACATCCGCTATCATCTCGCTTTCCCTTATTTTCCGATTTGTACGTGTTGTCGTCGAGCTATGCCAGCTGTGGCTAGTCGAAGGTCCCGATCTGTTGTTGTACTTGTAGACCACTCCAATGAACTTTCGCACTATCACATACACACCCTATCCTGCCTTACAGAACACACTATCACGTTCACCTACAGAATGGCTATAGCCGTTGAGGTTAGCTTTGTCCTATATTACGCACTGCGCGACCCCTGTATGCATGGATCTGAGGTCCCGACTACACCTGGAGTGCAAGGCGCCGTGCCGAGCCGGACCGTGCTACTAGTGGCGATGCTGGCGAAAAAAAAGCGATAGCGGCATCCCACATTACTCCGAGAGAGATCGTCGCTTTCAAAATCTCCTGGTGTAGCTTGAGGCTACCTTTCGTAGACGGACGAGCGAGGATCGTGGTCCGTGGAGAGCATATTACTAGATCGACACATTGAGTATCATGCAAGTAGCCCTGAAGCGACCAGCTTTCTGATGTGAACTTTCGTTGCAACTGACCTCCGCACTTGACCGCCCGGCGGGAGGTCAGCGGCAGGTCCAGTAGCGTCCAAGCCGGCCACAAGAGACCCCGTTGAGGTCATCGGAAGCGGTAGGCATGCGTGCTGGAGGCTAGCACCAGGAGAAGCGAAGAGCTGCGCGAAGTAAGGGTGCTCGGTCCATGATCATCATAGCTTGGACGTTCGTAGCCGCATGGCATGCCACTGCGGACGGTCCCAGTGCGCCCGCACTCTGGACACTGTCCCGAGAAGCTACGCTGCCTTCTGGACCCGTCGTCGGAGAGAGCGCACATTCCCAGGGCGCGGTGAACTCGAGCGACCGCATACGTTGCTGGATGTTTAACGGCAGAGTCCGTGGCATCCTTTTTCCCAGAGCCTGGGCAGAATATAGTAGCACCATAGAGTAAAAAGTGATGCCTCGATAACGGTTGCAGGCCCGATAAAGCGTTTGATACAGGTCCGCCTTAGAAGGTGTTTGACCGAGGCCGTGTAACCCGACGACGAGCGCGCGGAGCGCTTGAAGATCTCACAGGATCTCATTCGCGGAAGCGTTGTGCGATTCCGCCGCATCCTTCTCGGACGCCCAATTCCGTGAATTTTGTTGTGTCATAGAGTTCGTTTGTGCTCGCGCATCGTAGGGGGGAAGGTGAGGGTGGAAAGGAAGACGCGTCTCTCGTGACCGCGTTCGCGCGCAACGGCGCATGCGCCTTGCACCCGTCCTCGACTCCTCGATGTTCCCTCACATTAACATTGACCCCTCGCACCCATTTGCTTCAAGTCCATGGCTTCGTCTGTGCTCGATGCAGGCACAACTCTCAGCAAGTAACGCAGTATACAGGGGTTTATTGCATGGATATGTGACCCACTGCCCTCGGAATGAGCCTAGTAGTAGGCCTGCCGGCGAGATCCTCATCACCCACCTTCCTCATAGTGTTGGCATACTCTTGACCTCTGTGCTGCTTTGCATCTGGATGTGCTCGCGTCTGGACCCCGCCTTGCCCAGATGGAAGCTTCGTTTTTGGTCGAAGGCTGCAGCATAAGGTGCTGCAGAACAGGAGGTTTGAACAACCTTGCTTTATGCCCCATAACACGACGTCCCCAGGAGATGGCGAGATCGAAGCACAGCATACGGTTACTTGGCCACCTTCTCCGAAGCAGATGCGTGCCATCCCTCTTGAGGGAGGCCATGATTCCTGGGATCCCTTGACGAGCGCCTACCATCGATGGTCCACGAGTCGACAAAGATGAGCTGATCCTCTGGAGATGGACGGTCGCGCTGTGACGGACGGTTCAACATGCGCTCACTGTGGGCGCAGTGATGCACACATCCATTAACGCCGACTGTCTACACACGACAGCACCCTCTTTGCTAGCGATGATGGCAGCATCGCCCATACGTCTGCGCCGCCGCAGTATGCTATCACGGGGTGTCTCTCCTGCGATGTCGTTGTGACCCGACACCATTTCGCAGGTAGATGATACAAGTATAGCATAGCATCGTAAACAATGGAAAATGCTCTCTTACCATGCGATACGGTGCCGGAATATGTTAACTCTGCCAACGCTAAAGTAAGTTTGTAAACGTCGAGGACAGTTCAGTCTTGGCTCCCAGTCCATCTTCGAGATCCTCCAAACAGGTCAATACATAATAGCGGCGCGCTGCGGCGCCGAGTCTAGATTGGCGTACATTCATGATGTTTCGATTCTGGGTCTGATACTACATCGACTCCGAGCACCTCGGGAGCGCCTTTACATAGAGGCGTCCTTCAAAGGGATCTGTAGCATATGCAGGTCCGTGCGGAATTGTAGGTGATGCTATAGAAGTCAAATAACCTTACAATTTAGCCATCCTGATACTAGCCCGTACAGCCTGACATGTGAAGCTTGAAGCTTCAAGAATGCGGGCAATCGGAGGGTTGATACAGCGACAGACAGACCCTGCAAGTCGCCTTAGAACAGTAAGACATATAGTATTTTCTGACGTGTTCTTTCAATATTCGAACCTATAAACGCGCAGCCCGAGCATCTCTCACTATGACAAGCAGAGACTAGCCTCCGTTGAATGCAGATCGAGGAGGATGGTGTCGCCACAACTCAGCTAAGGGGAGGGCTCAATTGACAACCACCTGTCAAGGTGCCGTGGCACGATCCCTGCGAGTTCTTCCCATCAACGAGATCCAGACATCCGAGCAAGAGCGAGCGCGCGAATACTCCATCTATACATATATACACCAGTCTCTACTTACGAAGATACCTCCTATAAACCTCATTCCCCGTCTCCTCCACATACGGATACCCCAACTCCCTCAAAAACCCTTCAAACTCCTCCCTCTCCCCCTCCGGCGCCTGTATCCCCGCCAACACTTTCCCCAAATCCGCTCCATGGTTCCTATAATGAAACAAACTGATATTCCATCCCCTATGCAACGTCTCCAAGAACCTCCTAAGAGCACCAGGTCTCTCAGGAAATTCAAAGCGGAATATCCGTTCGTTGGGTACATCAGATGCTCCGCCGACCATATATCGCGCATGCGTTTTGGAAAGCTCGTCGTCGGAAATATCGTGGCCCGTCATACCCTTCCCCTCCAACTGACTCAAAACCTCACCGACCTCGCTCGTCCTATCGCGCGTCGAAAGATGGAACGATATAAAGATATTCGCTTTTTGCTGGTCGTTGTACCGATATATAAACTCCGTGACAGGACGCGGATGGATGATAGTATGCAGTGCGAAAAAGCTGCCGGGAGTTTCGGGGATTTCGACGGAGAGGAGGGCTTCACGGCCTTCGCCTAGTTCTGCACGTTCGGCTACGAAACGGAGACGGTCGAAGTTCATGTTTGCGCCTGAGACTACTGCGACGAATTTTTTGTTCGCGCCGATGAGTTTGTGTTGGACGATGTAGCGTTTGAGACCTGCGAGGGCGAGGGCGCCTGCTGGTTCGGTTATGCTGCGCGTTTCTGCAGTGGCATGTCAGTATGACCGAAATGATGTAGAAATGAGCGAGAATGGAGACGCACCTTCGAAGATATCCTTGATCGCAGCCGAAATCTCATCGTTCTCGACCTTCACGATCCCATCCAACAACTTCTTACAAACGCGAAACGGTTCCTCTCCAACGATCTTCACAGCCGTCCCATCGCTAAACGGGCCGACCTCGTCCAACGTGACTCTCTCGCCCTTCTTCAAGCTCCTGTCCATCGCGTCCCCATCGAACGTCTCGACACCCACGACTTTACTCTGTGGCGCCCCGATACGCTTGACGTAACTCGCGATACCAGCGCTTAGACCTCCTCCGCCTACAGCGGCGAATACCGCTTCCAAAGTACCCGCATCAGGCAGCTGCTTCAATATCTCCAGTCCGATAGTCCCTTGACCGGCGATGACGAGCGGGTCGTCGTACGGCGGTACAAACACCAGCCCATGCGCAGAAGCTAGGCGCGCGCATTCGGCTTTTGCGCCGTCGAAATCTTGGCCGTGGAGTACGACTTTTGCGCCGAGTCGGGCGACGTTGCGAACTTTGATGTTGGGTGTACCGTGTGGCATCACGATCGTGCAGGGGATCCCGAGACGGGCGCCGGAGAGGGCTACACCTTGCGCGTGGTTGCCTGCAGGTAAACACGCACGGTTAACATTCAATCGTAGAGGGAGAGAGGAGGGGGTGAAGCTAACGCACTAACCGGCGCTGCAGGTGACGACGCCCTTCCAGCGCTCCTCGTCGGATAGAGAGGCCATGAAGTTGTACGCGCCGCGTATTTTGAAGCTGAACACCTCTTGGAGATCCTCGCGCTTGAGGTAGATCTGGTTGCCGAGTTTCGCGCTGAGATTTGTCGCGAGGACGAGTGGGGTCTCTTGAACGATGTCATAGACTTTTGATGTGAGGATGAGACGAAGGTAGTCCGGTTCGGGAGGGTTGGTGGGTAAGAGGAGGTGCGGCGGGAGGCGTGGGTAAGGATTGGCTGAAGTGCTGGGAGCGACGGGCTCCGGCGCGTGAGATGCATATTCGACCTGCTCCATCGTGGACTGCGATGAGCTGGATAGACGGGAGGAGAAATTGGAGAAGATGAAAGTTGGGAGCAAGACCTGACTCGGACGCGCAGATCGTGAGTTCGGCGGTAATCGGGCTTATCATAACGCCGAGCCGCGCCCGGATTCTCCCCAGCCAGAGTCCAGACGAACGCGTACTAGATACGTTCACGACGAAGACTGCATACAGAAAGGACGCGCTTTCATGGCAATTGGATTGCCCCTGACGCGTCGGGTGGGACGCGCCAATGGAGACGCGCGGACGCGTTTGGAACTGCGGCTGATAAGGGCACATGGTCATACCCATGACATCCGTCCGCCTTCTCGTCGCGCTCGCCACTGCCCGCACCCGACAAAGCACCTCAACCCAAGCTCCCCGCTCGGGCGCGATATACAACATTTTGGAGGATACGAGGCGATAGACGCGGTCATTGGAAAGCGCAGATCGCGCAGGAATAAAGTTGGACATTGGTTTGGGCGCTTGTGTTTGACGAATGTGGACGGGGATGCTTTGGGAGACGTTCGATGACGTGCAAATCGGATTGTATTATGGAAAGAGCGACGCGAAAGGGTATTGTAGAGTCGAAGGGACCGGGAGCGGGGATGATGGTGGGCAGAAGGCAAGGCTGAAGCGTGAGACAGCGCCGTTTCCTGCGTTCGCTCCCGGCCCAGGCAGGCTCAACTTGTTTGCGTATCACCACCACCAAACCAATGGACAGGCGACGGTCTGCAACAAGCTCACGCCGCCTCGCATCCTCCTCCCACTCCTCAAAGTCAGACAGCCCAGAGCGCGAACCGCCCCGTCCACCGCGCCCCTCGATGCCCAGCAGCCGCCCCAAACGTCCCCAGCCCAAGCACGACGACTCGGCAGACCTCGACAACGATGCGCTCGTCACGCGAAACTCACTCAATGGGAACTCAAGAACGAAGCGCAAGGCCAAGGACAAGCTTGTGGACGTAGTTGTCGAGGAGCCCATACCCGGCACCGACGACGACGCACCGATGGATCTCGGCGAGCCTGAGCTCAACGACGAGCCCGAAGAGGAGCAGGGTGTCACTCGGTGCATCTGTGGCAAGACCGGTACGTATTCGCGCTTGCGAGTTGTTTGTGCCATCGCTGACGGGATTCGCAGGGGAAGACGGGGACGAGACGGGCGAGTTTATGGTCCAGTGCGAGACGTGCGACGTGTGGCAGCACGGGCAATGCATGGGCTTCCCCACAGAGGCAGACCTGCCTGAAGGCGAATACCACTGCGAGCTCTGCCGGCCCGATCTCCACGTCGAGCGACTAGAAAAGTGCGCGCGCAATTTACTCTATCATTTACTCTCGATATACTGATGAATATCTCATTTACAGGCAGAAAGAACGGGAACGAACTCGCGCTGCCCGACTGAGCCGGTCGCACTCGCCGACGACGCTGCTCAAGCCAGCCAAACGACGGAACACGATGAACTCGCGCGCGGCCGACGCCTACGACGAGTCGCTCAAGGACATCATCGAAGCCTCCGCATTAGAACACCAACAGCGCGTTCGCTCTCCCTCTGCAATCGCCAGTCCCTTGCAGGAAGAGGACTTGCCCCCACCCAAGAACACCGCAGTAAAGAAGCGCAAGCGGACGGACGACGATGCGTGCGTCTTATTATTATATCTGCCACCGAGAGCCGATCAGCTCACATCTTGCCATCCAGTCCTCCCACTAAGCGTACACGCTCGGCTTCAACGGCTTCAGACCGTGCACCACTCCAACGCGAACGCGAAGAGACGCCCGCCTCAACGGCCGCCGCTTCTGCCCCTCCGCGGTCCATGCCGCCTCCGGCACCTCCCAAGCAACGCAACAAACGCGGCGGCGCGCGCAAGAGCGCAAAGATCGAGAACACCCCCGACTTGCAGGACGCCGAAGACGGTGCGTATCTTTCCCGTATTGCACTATCCATCTTTCCTTTGTACACTTGTTTCTTGCGCGAGCCCGGTTTTGAATCCGCGCTCCCGCTTCCGCGTCTCGGCCCGGCCCGCGCTATCCGATTTGCGCATTTCCAATTTCTACGTTCGCGTACACGATCATGTGACTTATGTTCTCTTTGTCGCTTCCACAGCAGGATCGACGGCCAGTACCGCGGGACAACGCCGGACCGCGAGTGCGCGTGCTAAAGCAAATAGTAAACGTACGAATGGCGGGGGCGGAGCCGGCGAGCGTGCGAGAGGTGGTACGAGGAGCGCGGCGCAAGAGGCGTACGAGGATGGGAACGGGCATTCTGCTGCCGGAATTGGATTGCCGGACCATCTCGCCCATCTCGAACCTTTGTTTGGTCCTTCTCATAACGCCAATACCAACCACAACCATATTGCCAGCTCGAGTAAAAGCGTTACCGGGGAGATCGAGGAGTCCGTACGTGTACGTTGGCCTGCGAAACGGATGAGCGTGGGCGATATGAATAAGCGCGTGCGTGCGCTTGTCGAGTGGGTTGGACGGGAACAAGCGAGTCTGGGAGAGCGGGGTAGGAGGAGAAGTGCGCTTGCTGCTGTCCTTGGAGGAAGTGGGGATGAGGGGAAGGAAGGGGAGACGATGCGGATGATGGAGGAGCTTATGAGTGAGCTTATTGGGTTTCAGGAGAGGTTTGGGCCCGGTGCGAAGGGGAGGGAGAGGAGGGGGGCGTCATGACACGAGTCTGCCCTCTATGCTCCTTTTTCTTCTTCGCATGCTCCCTATGCTTCACTGCTCCTTTTTTGATCTCATGCTCCCCATACATCCATGCCCTGCCATTCGGATCAATGCTCGCGTCTGCTTGTATCACTACCCATCCCAACCCAGCCCAACTCCATTTCGCATTCTTTGTCTCTATTCATAATCATTAGTCTACGGTTTCGTTGTTTGTTCAGTTCCCATCTCAGTCTCCTCTGTCCGTGTGCTCTTTTCGATTACAACCTGTACACTGTTATCTTACGTGTGGTCCTGCGTCTATTGTCTAGTTCGATCAAATTCTTTCCAAACATCTTGTTCATGGTAACGCATATCCGGGCCTTATCAGTGAGTAAGTCGAGCTGGTCTCAGTTTGGATGATAGCCACATAGGGCAACTCGCTTGCCCGTCACACTATGGTGGTGAGGTACGTCCATGCCTTACATTGTCAGAGATCCATTGCTGATATATATATTTATAGCATGACAACGCTAGATAGCCCGCGTAACGCGTGGCGAGCTTCGGACACCTGCTCTCGGGAGAAGGCCTATATCGACCTGGACACCCGCAGTATGTGGCCAATGGTACACGTGTTCGCGTTCGACTAGAACGAACATCCTTGAGCCTCAGTACAAGCGGACAGACCAACTGATATGCAACGAGTATGAAATCGGCAGAGGGGAAGATACACGTTGGTTGTGCCACTATCGTACGCGAACAATTGTGCGAATCCGTTTCTCGCAGCATGCATTCGCCTGCAGGACTTCTGACGCTCATAGACTCGAGGACTCGCACCATGGGCTAGGGTATACTCGATTAGGCTGGAGGGGTCGTTATGGGACCTCTAGGTTATGCTAAAGCTAGCCTCTATCTCCGCATGCCTCATCGTCGCCTCGTTGCCTTCTCATATAAAAGTGTAAAGAGCGGCCTGTGTTCTCAAGCTCTTTGGCAGCCTCTCTCACTCGACAGCGAACGCGGACTTCCCTTCTTCCCTCAAATACTCAACTCAAATTTCCGCTACTCTCTATCAGGATCATGGGTCAGCTCATATCTCGCCGCCCTTTATGTTGGTGGGTTTTACTGATGCGCGATAGGCTTTTGGAAATGGGTTGGTGCAGCGGCGATAGCACTGGTGGGCGCCTTGGCTGCTGGTGGAAAGGCTTCAGCGAAAAGGACAGAGGGTACGTAGGCAACTCTATTTGTACTGTTGATACCCAGCTATACGTCCATGTACTGATGAATGCTTCCAGAAAGGATTACCATAAAAAACCCAGATAACTCGACATGGGAATTCAGCAAGGTTGTGTGTGCTATGACGTGGAAAGGCCTGGGCATTCCATTCTGGAAGCTGGCAGTGGCAGCGCTCATAGTTGGACTTGTGGTATCGCTCTGTTATCAGGTCTGGAAGTGGTGGAATGGGCCCACAGACAAGCCCAAGAAGGGAGGGGATGACGAGAAGAAGGAAGGGAAGTGAGTACTGCGGGCATCCGAGGTTGTATCGGATTCCGAGAACATAGGCGATGAGCTCCCTCTCATATTTTGCTGAATCGCGTCGGTGTGACATGTACTATGCGACATGATGAGACTGTTGACTCATTTATGATTATTGATGAATGGACTACTTGCTGGCCGAGTATTATATACTGGTCTTGGGTGCTTATTGAGAAAAGTACGGCAAGACTTATTCCCTCGTACGACCTCCTTCTAAGTGGTATACCTATATCACTTACATCAACATGAGAGCACTTACTTACTGCGCACCATGGACAACGTGAAAAGCAAGCCGTCGGATGAGGCGAAATGCCATCGTGATCAAGGCGGGATATGCCGAACCCCAGCTCCCGGCCTCCTCCTCCACCTTTCCCCGCACACGAACTCGACGAACAACGGTCTGTATTCTTAAGATTCTGATCCTTGTGACGAATTGCCGCTGCAACTTGGCTCGTTTGCGCTTCAGAAAACACTGTTTGACAGACGTGACCTAGACTATGACGACGCTTTGCCCGAAATGGCCGATACCGTTCAATGTCGCGCACTTGGAACCGACCTCGCTTGCAACGGACCCTCCGCTTGAACGCCCTACCCTCCCTCCGTGCTATAACTCCGCGTATCATTCAAATCTAGTCCTGACGAAGCTCCTTTTCCATGACTATCTTCATCAATCCCCCTGATACCGAGGTCTTCGAGCCGTCGTTGAACCTACAGGATGTGATGGGCACCTGGTACATATGTCTTGTACTTTTCCAGCTGACACCACTCTCAATCGATGGCAGGTATGTGACGCATTCAACGTTGCCGATGTGGAAGAGCAAGAAGGACGTCACAATCACCTACTCACCGCTCGCCGGCGATGCGACACGCTTCGACGACGTCGTCGAGTACCGCTCGCTCTCGTCCTCGCCGGAAAAGAAACGCACACAAATCGTTGGCGTCGACACACTCGTCGCACCGGAAGGCAAACCGTCTGTGCGATTCAAGTGGCGAGGACGCGGCTGGCTGGTTATCGCAAGCTCGCAGTGGCAGTTGCTCGGGTATGGAAATGGAGGCACGGAATCCGAGGACGGCCCAGCGTGGGCCGTCACTTTCTTTGAGAAGACGATGTTTACGCCTGCGGGTCTCGATATCTACGCGCGCACCGCTGCAGGACTTCCGGACGAGCTCGTTGACCAGATCAAGTCTGGGCTTACTTCGCTTGGGGGACAGGTCGGTGATCTTGCGGGCCAAATATTCGCTCTCGAGCACACCAAACTGTAGCCCATGGTTGTTGGCTTTTCACCCGTATGGGTCTGGTCGTGGGCTTACTGCCTATACTTCTTAAGCAGTACAGCATCTCGTGAATTGCATCCTCGATACCCATACAATGACACCGGTTGCTATATACTACTTCGATGAAGTCCAGAGTAAATGTACACAACTTGGACATCACAGCGAGAACTCTGACGAATCGGTCTCTTCGGGCGTACTAGTACCGCAATGCACCTGGTCTCCATCCCAGACAACATGCAAGCCCTCGATGCCTTCAAACTGATCCACCCACTCCGCATATATGCTGCAACCCCGGACCTTGAGTGTTTGTACTTTACAGAGATCTCGCCGCTTGAGCCACGCAAGCATATCGACCAAGGGTGGAGGCATAACATCGGGGTCATCGATCGCATTGTCGCCGAACATTATACTGTCCAAGTTCAAGGTGTGGAGACGAGGGAACAGCGTCTGGCCGTCATCGCGTTCAAAAGAGTCCAGTGCCGCTCGCCCCAAGCTAGCTTGGGGGTATGTATCGGTTAGGCAAAGGACTTCAATGCATGCAGTCTCTTGCAAGATATCAGACCAGATAGCTGGGGTCCATGACGACATGTTGCTTGCTGAAAGGCTAAGCAACCTGCAGGCATCCATGGGTATCGAGCGAATAGCAGCAGGAATATCGATGTCGAACGGAGGTACGTCATCGAGCGTAGAGTTCTGCTTGTATGATGCTATGAAGATGCTGGGACCCGCCTCGAATGGCGCAGTAACATGTCCGATGTCCAGGTAGGCTATGACAGAAACCGACTCCTCCGATAAATGAAATGCATAACCGGCCAGGGGATGACTGGCGGTTTCTATGTGTTGGAGGTAGTGGTGTGTCATAAGAAAGATTGAGTTCAAGTCCGCGGCCAGCTCTGAGGGTGCGATCTCTGAGGGCTCTTCCACTTCAAAGGCAGTGGAGGCTGACGAGGGAAGTATAACTGTCCTCCAGAGAGTCAAGACACCTGCAGTGCTGCCAGCCACACGCAGATCCTCCAGCTCAACCAGAGGGATGTTGGAAGTGAGTGATTCCACTGATGTTGAGAAGGGCAGATGAAGCCCGTCGATGGAGAGGTGTTCCAATAATGGCGTTGTGGCGAGAACTCCCAGTAATTGTAGAACATTGACCGGGGATTTATGCAGCGTTAGGTTTTTGAGGTGCGGCCACGATGATCCACGAAGGTCAGTAGATAGTCCAACGAGGGTGAGATCGTGTAGCATGGCTGCTTGGAAGGAACCACTACGGTCAATGAATTTTTGAGCGGACGGTCGTAGGGACGTGTATGCAGACTCCATTTGGATATTCGTCAAGAGCGGTCCGTCATAATCAAGCTCTTCAATCCACTTTTCATCCTCCTTAGAGAAGGCAATTGATAGGCGTTGCAGATGGAACATGTGCTGCTTGACGAGCTCCTTGACCCAGGAGCGGATCGTCTCTCCCCGTCGGGTGACTAGTTCGACAGGGGTTGTACCGGCGCGGGTAGCAAATTCGTGCGCCCAATTCTCGCCCCAACCGATCGGGATGTCCTGGCTAGACCAGAGACTGGGAGATCCCAAAGCCGCTTGACGCCAGGAGTGGCACACTTGGATGACATCCAGCCAGCCCGACCCTATCTTCCGGCGCCGGGTAATTATACCGTTGATCGTGTATGATACGATTGTAGACGGAGCCTCAAACCTCGGATGGAGAGCGTAAGCTCGAAAGACAAGGGCGAGGACCTCAGGGGGAAGCCTGGAAATGGGACGGAGGGCATTCATACGCCTGCGGATGGCGGCGGCCGCACACAGTGCCGCATCCTGCTCCTTCTCAAGCAGGTCGATAGCGTTGGCGGCGCCGGGAGCGCCAGGTAATATTTGGTCGTCGATAGAAGAGGCTATCTGATCTGCGAACGCCAGCCATCTCTTCTGTGCACTTTTTTGAGACTCGATGTCAGGATACTGTAGACGCTAGAGAACCACAAATCACGCACTCCATGGTCATACACGTTTTGAATCAGGGCAAGAACTCGAAGAAGGTAGAAACGCGCCCAGTCTCTAGATGATGGTAAGAGGGAAGTTATGTAGACCGCGGCCATTCCCACCCGCACTTATCCGGCACCTGCTTTAGGAAGGAGCAACTCGAGGTCGAAAGAACTTAAGTCCAGGATAACTCGAAACTAATTCGGAAAGCTCGTATCTACTACTGAAACTAGCCTACCGCAGAATCAGAGGGTGCGAAAAGCAATCAAAAAAGGGTGGACGTGCAGATACTGGGAAGCGAAACTACGTGCATTGCGTGAATAGAGGGGGGGTATGTTGTTACAAATGACGGATCGGGAAGCGGGAGACGCGGGGTTCGGGTGCGTAGGGTCGTATTAAGTTACTATGTGGGTGTGGGTGTTGTGTGAGGAATTCCGAGGGATGGAGGGGGATGATAAAGGGGAGGCGAGACGGTCAGACGGGAATGCGGGACGGAGAGTGAGAGGCAGTGACGAAGAGAGATAAGTAGGATTTGCATGGTAGTTAGAACAGACAGAAAATGCGACGGGATCGAGATCGAGCTAATCAACAGTCGAAGTGAGATGAGGTAGGAGAATAATCGAAGAGAGCAATAGTCAAGAAAAGATCGCGGCGAACCAAAAGCCCGCCCAGAGGGAACCAGCGCGGTGAACGGTCTACGTGCGCTCGGCACCCAACCAACCCGCATCAGCAGCAAGCAAAACGCTACTCGCCCACTCCCCATCGAGCTCTCCGTCTGCCGCATCCGACTCGTCCTCCCAGAGGCTAAGCCGATTATACGGGGCAGGCAGCTCGCCGAGCGGCGTGATCTCCGTCTTGCCATTTCCCTGCTGCTCATTCGCGGTGGTAGTATCGATGGGCGGTGTCGTACGCCTGACTACCTCCGGTACCGCCGCTTCAATCGAAGGCCGAGTGAAGTCGTCTTTCACAGGCGAGAGCATGCCGGGTACGCGTAACGGGCTTGTCTCAAGCGGTCCGAGCTCAAGTACAGGCGGCGTGCTCTCCACCCTCTCAAGCGCTACTTCCTCCATCTCCTTCGACTTGGACGTGCGCGGACTCAACACGCTTGCCCTCCGCGAAAGCGACAAAGAGCCGAGTCCCATGTCCAATACACTCGCCCGGCGCGATACACCCTCGCTCGCGCTTCCACCATAAACCGTATCCCTCGTTCCAGCACCATCCGATGAGCGCTGCAAAAGCGGCTGAGAGGCCGTACGCGGGCTGAGTGGACTGAGCGACATGATTCTCGAGCTCCTCAAACTCGACAAACTCCTCTTCCCGAAGAGCATCGTCAAGCTCGGCCTCTTCGCGCGTGCAAGCGGCCGTGAGAATGGTCGTTCCTGCGCTTGCTCTGGCTCGTCGGGATCGGTGCGAGGGAACATAGTGCCGGGCACGGTGGCAGGGAACTGCATCGCTTCTGAGCCAGGGCCGAGCGAAGGTGTTGGCGAGGGGAAGCTGACGGCCGTACTGGTTGTAGGCGACGAAACACCAGTAAGCTCGAGCGGGCCAGAGATCTTCATGTTCGAGCTCGCAAGACTACTCTTTGAGCTGAAACTCCGTATACTCATACCCGGCACTACACCTCTCTTCAAGCTGAGATTCGGCGCGCTCGGGCTGGTATGTATCGGAGTGCGACGGGCATGTAATGCAAGCTCCTCGCGAGACGCGGCGTTGCTGTTGGGCGTAGCGAGCGAGGACGATGAGGCGGAAGATAAAGCGAAGCTCGCGTTGTCGCCGTCTTGAGTATGCTGCGAGCCCGGGGTAGAGGCGGGTACTGCGTTGATAGCATACATCGCACGCACATCTGCCGGCGTCTGAGGTACAGGCGTCTCAGGTTCGGGCACTTCCAGCTCATCGCCATCACTGTCCGACGAGCTATGCCTATCCGACGCGGCGCGCTCGATATCCTGTTGCTCGCGTCTCATGTCCTCGATCTCGTCCTGACTGAGCGGCACCCAGATCTCCTCCTGTTCACATAACACGCGCAGGATACTCGGGCTGAGACCTAGACTGGGGCAGAACACGACTGTCAAGTTGCTCAGGGGCATGCGCGTCTCTTTTCGTGAGGCCGTTGCGCGAATGAGACTTGAGACCGTACGAAGGAGATCACGATGTGCGCGCGGTAGACGGGCGACAAGTGCACGGAACCGGCGTAGCAGCGCGGTTGAGGGCGGTGCGATGGCCAATGCAGGTTGCGCCAGGGACGGAATTGGGCCAGAGGGTGGTGGCGAATGCGGGAATGACGAGGGCGGTGGCGAGCGCGGAAACGATGTTACCGAGGCGGGCGAAGACGACAACGGCGAAGGTCTATTCACTGTATTGTTGACAGCCGCGGCAGCTGCTGCCGCTGATGGCCGCGGACTCGAAGGCAGCCCACACCCGCCGGATTCGAGTGTCCGACGCCGCGGCATTGGCATCTGCGTCGGCATGGAAGCGGGCGCAGACGCTACAGATGCGGCAGTGTCAATGCTTCTTCTGGTCTCGTTCTCAGCGTCCATAGCGGCCTCGAAAAGCGGGGTCAGCTGCTTCGTTAGGATAGGCTCGGGCACTGCGGAAAAAGGCGGGAATGTCAGAAAAAATGCAGGCCAAGCAAAGGAGCAGGTACGCACGTTCACGCAGATAAGCTTTGAAGATACTTGCTACGGCGTGCGGGTCGAGTTCGCCGGGTGGACATGCTTGGAGGTCGAAGTCGGCGCCTGTATCAAACTCTGAGCGTAGACGCGCGATATGTGATGCGCGTCCGCTGATTCTGTATAAAGTTCAACTACCATTAGCATCTTCCTTCATCTAGATTAGATAAGGGCGTATCCGCGTACCGGAAGAGACCCTCTTCCTCAAGCCCCCAGGTCATGATATGCTGCACGCATCTCACGACGAGGGCCGGAAGCGCGCGGTCCGCGAGCGGCGCAGATGGACCGGCGTCAGGCCATTCACCTGTACAGAACCCGAGCATCAGCACAGTCCGTAACAGAGTAATCATAGATTGGAGCATCAGAGGGAACTAGCGTACCGTTCATCGCAGTGCGCACATGCTCGAGTGCGGTATCACGCACGGCGTCGTTGAGCGGGCGGCCGAAGACGAGTCCGCTCTGTGCCTTTGGTCCTCGTAATACCGGGCCGAGAGAGTTGCCCTGGGATTGAGAAGACAAGCTCGAGTCGGCGGTGTGTACGCTCCATGTGCCGCTCGGTGCATTGGGCGTACGACGCGGGCCACGGCGCTCGGGTGTCGGGCTGCGACTGGGCGGGGTGTCGTGCCCCTGACCAGGCATCTGCATGCCTAGGGCGCGTACTACTCGACGGCCGAATCCGAGCATGCCAGAGGACTGCTGTGGCTGGGGCTCGTGCCGGACGAGCGTAGGCTCACGGGCGAGCTTCTGCGGGACCCAGCCCGACTGGTGCTGAGGAGCCCAGCCGCCGTGCTCGTCGACAGTGATCGCGGGCGGCGTAGTGGGATGTCCGTGTCCCGATGCAGAAGCCGTCGTCCAGGCCGCGAGCCTGCCGCGGATCTGACTGCCTGCCGTGCTCGAGCTGCCGTCGCGCTGTGCGGTGCCGATGTAGCCCTCGGCCGCTGCGCTGCTCGTTGCGGGCGGCGTAGCAACCGTTGGCGAAGGAGAGGCGGCGAAATGGAGCGATATCGAGTGGCGCTTCCTTGTCCCGTTTAGGCTGTTCAACCGCGCCTGAGCGTCGTCGTCGTCAGGCAGCACAAATTCTGCCTCGGCGACGAGCGCACTGAGCCTGCGGTGTGCCATGACCGTGCTCGTGCTCTCCGCCATCGAGACTGGTCTTGGCACAGTGCCTGAGCGCGGGCGCACGGTGTGATGGCTGGCCATCGTCGCATCCGACCGTCTCCAGTCCTCCTTGAGATTGGATTTGCCGGTATCCACCTCGAGCGGTCGTTGTCGCGGAAGTGGTTGAGTCGCAGGCGCAGGTACTGGTGCAGGGGCAGGAGTTGGCACGGCCACTGGTGCGGGCTCTGGCTGTGGTTGCTGCGCTTCCATCATGCGAGGCGACTTTGGCGGTGGCGGGGGTGCTTCCTGGACGAATCCGAGGGGCGAGCGCTGGGCAGGCTCTGCAGCGACGGCAGGGGGTCCGGTGACGGCGCGCTGCTTGCCCTTGTTCTTGAAGACGTTCCTGAGCCTGTTCGCGCCGGACTTGCCGGGCGAGGGCGGGGGCTGGAGGACATTGGGCAGGGAGGACTGGGCGTTGCCCATCGCGAGCGACGTCGAGCGTGCGCTGGGCACGATCGCCAACACTTTCGCAGCGAACCGGCCCGGTTCAGACGTCGAAGAGTGCGTGTCCGAAGTAGAGCGAGACGCCCGGACCATAGCTGCTGCCCCTCCCGCGCGTGTATATAGCGTGCTATCAAACCGTGTTGTTCGTGGTCACCGTCGGAGACAGAGTCAGCTTTCTTTCCTCTGCTTTCTGCCTCCGCCGTACAAGAGCACATCCTCCGGCTCGTCCTCTGATCCGAACAATGCATCCCCGCCGCAGCCTACCGACGCCCCTGCCCGATGCCCCGTTACCGTTTCATTGTGCTCGTAGTAGCTCGTGCTTTTAATTTGCCATTGTGTTTCAACCTTTTTTGGTGTAGTTCTACGTTCTATAATCTACTGCCCCCCGCTACGTGTTCCTTCCCACCAAGAAATCCTTCGCGAGTTCGTACGTGAAGAAGCTCGTCGCGATGCTCGGCGCCACCTTGACTGCGCAACCACATAATCTTCAGCACATGCAGCTCACTCACACACACTCGACAAAACACTCACGCAGGTTCGGCCACAAGCCACGGTACATCCCCGCGAGACCCTCGGTGCGCACGATATGCCGTGCAGCGCTCAACGCACCATCGTAACGCTCCATCCCGCCGTTGCGCATCCCTGAAACTTGCATCTTTCGCCGCAACACGTCGAATGGATACGTCAGTGTTTGCGAGATGCTGCCTGTAAAAGTAAACGTTCAGCTCTATTCGCTTTCTCACACGGTTGCTGTATATGATAGATGCGGTCAAGTGGCCCATGGCATGTCGTGCACGTCATTGACACTGGGCGCTGCCGTTATCCCCGAATGTGAATGTACGCAGTACAAATATCCTCCCACTGCGCGCACACATGCACAGACGGGCGTCTACAAATCCAAGTCCGCCACCGAGCAACGCGTAGCGCTGCGACGAAGCCATTCAAACAAACATCTCCGTCGCGTGTGCACACAGTGCGAAGAGCGCAATGAGTTTGCCCGACCATTGGCAAAATATGTGTGTCCCCGAGGAGCCACCAAACTGTTCCCGCAACAACAAGACGGAGAAGTCAACGGAGCCATCACAGCAGGAAGCAAATCCATCCAAAACAAAACCAAGTCACCACCCATGACAGGAATGCCTCCTCTCGAATTGCGGGGAAGAACAACAGGAAGGGTGAAACAACGGAATGTCGACTCACCGGCCAACGCACCACACGCCAGCTTCCGCCACGCGCTCTGCTTCCCCGGCGGGGTGATATACCCCCGCAGCGCCTCATACGCCGCAAAGTTGATGCCCACGTACGGCGCCACGCCCGCGGCCGTGGCCATTATACCTCGATATAATGCCCTGAGCCCGCCCTCTTCCCTGAACACTTTCAAGCCCATACCCCACATCGTCAATTCTGCAGCGGTGTATTGAGGTTTCGGTTTTGGTGGTGGGGAGGACGAGAGGGCGGCAGATGCTGTTGGTGTGGTAGGTGGTAGGTGGGCGTTCAAAGAGGCGGTTGCGATTGATAGGCGAGAGCGGATGAGGTCGAGAGGGTAGGTGCTGCATACGCTCGTTATACCCGCGAGAGCACCGGCTGCTAAACGCGTAGGCGTATCGAGCTGGCGCGTTCCATTATTTGTGAACAGCTATAGTACACATGCTTCAGCACATCACATCAACATGTCAATACGGTAATGGCACAGACCTTCTTGAGTTGCTCGTAGGTGGTAAATTGTACGGCGCTATACGGTATGATTCGAACGCAGTTTATGCCGTTGCCGCGCATGAAACCCGCGAAGCCTTCTTCGCGCCACATACGCGCTAAAGAGGCTGCTACGCCTTCATACGCCGCCGCACTACCCCGTTGCTGAACCTGTCTGCGTAAATCAGCTTTCACTCATAAAGCAAACTACACAATCCTCGAGAGCTCCCACTTCTCGCTGTTACACACCACATTCCAACCCATCCATCCATCAACAGCTCGATGCATCCTCATACAAAGAAATAGAGCAAAGAAACAAAACGCACTGAATGATCTTCAACCTTTCCAATGGGCTGACGACGGTCCGACTCGCAGCACCAGCAATACCCCCAGCAATGAAATAACTAGTGATCTCCGGACTCAAAAACCTCGAGCTCGGTTTCGGCGCAGGAGGGCGCGCGGGGTCCGGCACTGGCGGCGGCGCGGGGGATGGTAATGCCTCAGCTTCTTCGGGTGTTACAGTTGTCGAAGGTGATGCTGTAGATGCCAGTGCTAAGGGCTTTGAGGAGGATGCGAGGGAGGAAGGGCCCGCGGAGGAAGGCGTTGATGTCATCGTTCGAAACTGTGCCGCCAAGTAAAGTAGTCTGAGTTCTAGCAAAGTATGATGACGAGCGCCTAAGGAAGCTCTATGAGTATGCAAGTGTTGAGATGTTTAGGTATATGTTAGAGCCCGGGGAATATCAGAGGCGGTGGGCGGTGATGAAGACGAAGATGAAGAGTGCGGGGCGGGTGGCGGAACAGAGCGGCCTGGAGGGTATTGCGGCGTGTGAACTTCGGACTTGTGCGCGGGCCAACCATGTCGGGCAGGTTTCGTCTTGCCGCCATGCTTCGTTTACGGCGTTGTCGTACCACTGTCAATACTCGATTCTTCAGTGCTTCAATATACTTCTCTATGTGACGGAGAGACAAGCAAGAACTCGCTTTTGTTCAAGCCTTGTGCGGATCGTCGAATTCTGACTCTACCCAGAGCTCAAGGCTGATCTCCGTCGCGTCGCTGCACCTGTAACTTGCGTCATTGAACCTGTATCAGGGAAAATGCACCTTACTACGTTATAAACGGGGTACCAGAAGCTGCAGTGCATGCGTGGGGTACGCCGGAAATCGAGACTGAATTGGACCGCCTCTTGTCCTCCATTCGGCACTGGGGTAAAAGAAGGCGCATCATCGGGCCTGCAACGCGCGGCGGGTTTCTATATCCGTACACGCAGATGAACTCGTGTGGAATGCAGAAGCCTGCGCGCAAGCCACGATGTTTTCATGATGTCGCTTTACACAGCGTTGCGAACTTGCATCTACACGACTAATCCTCATGGCAGCCTGTCTGCACTCGGATCCAGCGTCATATAGAAGGACTTTCGGCGAGATTTTCTCCATCTTTACTTCCTACCACCGCTTGCGGCCATCGTAAACTATCATCGTCTCTCGCTCGTCACTATTATGGCTTCTCCATCCGAAGAAAGCCTTACTTCGACCAAGTCCAAGCGCTCGCGTCTAGGCAAGATCTTCGGCCGACGCAACTCCTCTTCGACTTCTGTTGCTGTACCACCCTCTCCAGATGCCCGCGACCCCAGCAGCGCCAAAGCGGACTCTACTAGCATCAAGGCGAAGCGCACGCCTATGGACAAGCTTCTGCGCCGCTCTTCGACCTCGTCGCTCGCCAGTGTCGGCACCACTGTTGATGTTCAGCCTCGCGTCGAGAGCCCCGAACCGGCACGCGGGACTCGCCAGCGCAGCGACTCCGCATCCTCTTCTCTCTCCGCTGTCGCTGCCGTAGCCGAGGTCAGCGCCGAAGGCAGCTCGCCCAAACCGAAAGGCAAAGGCCCTGGCGCTGCTTTGCGTCGCTCGCTCTCCGCACTGAGCATCACAAGACCGCGCCATCGTCGATCTGTCTCCAAACCGCTTGCCGTCGATACGCGTAGTGCGTCGCCGCCGCCAGCAGTGCCGTCGGATAGCCTGCACAAGATGCTCAGCCCTGTGGAGGAATCGCCTGTGGTCAACGTCCGTGGATCGATATTGGCCGTTCAGGTGCCATCTACAGACCCAGCAGTTGCGCCTGAGGTGCTCAGTGCTTCCGGTGTGCTCGTTGAGCACCCCGTTGAGGAAGATTCTGAGCTTGCGCGGAGCGAGCTTGCCAGCGAGACGGGAGCTGTGGTCTCCAGCGACGTTTCTCCCATTACGCCTACTACGCATCTCGAGGAGGCGGAAGTTTCTTCACCCCCAGCAGAGGCTGCGCAGGCCGCTGTCGTGGAGCCGGATGTACCTTCGGAGTTAGAGGTCGCGCAAGAACCTGTCACTACCGACGTCGTCAGGCCGCCTAGCTCAACCGGCTCCGCGTGGACCGAGGCAGAAGCGCCCTCTGTAGACGTTGAGGCCAAGGACGAGCCATCTGCAGATGTTGGCGCACAAACCTTCGAGTCTGAGCCACCAGAACCTGCGCTCAGTGTTCCTACGCCGCTCGTTGAAGAGCCTGTCGTCGCCGAGATCGTCAGGCCGCTCAGTCCCACCGAGTCTACGATGGCTGACACCGGAGTGATAGTCTCCGACTCCGATGCGCCGCCTGCACATGAGGGCCTGCACTCTGTGGATTCCCAGTCGACTATCGCAGAACCAGGTGCTTGCTCTACGCCCTCGGAAGAATATCCCGCTCCCGCCTCCATCGATATCGCCAGGACGCCTAGCCCGTCTCCTTCCGCTTGGACCGAGGCGAACGCGTCTTCGAATGACATCGAAGAGCAGCCTGCTTCCACCGACGAGGCGCCCATCGTTGAATCGCAACCGGTCGTCGCTCCTGAGCTTGTGACCGCCTCCACCGCGCGACCCGTCACCGACGTCGTTATCGTTAGTTCGACTAGTCCCACTGCACCTCCTGTGGCCGAGGCGGATACACCTTCGGATACTGTTGAGCGCCCGTCATCGCCAGCTGCCTCGACTCGGTCAGTTGATACTTGGTCGGATGTTTCGTCGGTGTCCTCTATTCACTTCGCTGCTCCCAACACGGCAAGCGCTGGACGGCCCGGAGTCACTGCTCCCAGTCGAGCTGAACAAGTTCCTCTGGACGATCATCCTCTGGCCGGGCCATCAGAACCGGAGTACGCGCACCTCGGCTGGGACATGCATTTGCCTGGCGCAGATGGCTCGACATACTTCACGCATCGTGCATATCAGGTCGTCAGCAACATCGACCTCCGGTCTAACGAGACGTTGTATCAAGTCTCGGAAGTTCTTGCTGGTTTGGGTGTGCCGCCTCCTGCTGGCTGGGAGCTCTGGCTGCGCGTTGAGGGCGGGCGTGCACCTGCTTGCTCGTTCGTCAATCACGACATGCGCCTTGTCGCTGCCGAGCCTATACCGGCGCTCTCGTCCATTGCAGATCGTGAGTTGTCTACTATCAAGTGCACGACGGCCCTTTGCTGATATTCATGTAGGTGAGAAGTACTGGGCATACGTCGAGAAGCACCCGTCGCACTGTGCGCACATAGTGTTGTCGGAACAGAACATCAACCAGGCGAAGGGCGCGCTCTCTTGGGATCGCATGGACTGGCCTTTGACTCCATCTGGCGGTCGGGTAGAGCCGCCTCTATTCACCGAAGCCGAACGGATACGCTTCTCTGCCCCGCTCAATGCTCTTGCCGGTGCGTACTGGATATCTGAGTTGTCTCACACGGTCTGATTCGAGAGTCAGGTCGCCCTTCTTCCTACGAGATGATCATCGCCACGCGGGACGTCGCCGAGATCATGCAACGTCTCTGTGAGTTTTTCTTCGCCGTTACCAGTGTTCAAAACGCTGACAGTTGATTCAGGTCGCTGGGAAGCAAGCATACCCAGACCCACGACCGCAGGGCGCGCCAACGAGTCTCCAAGAAGCGATCGTCGTCCGAGACGATTCCCGCGTACGACGCGATCGATGTCTGGATCGGGCCCTAGCAGCTCTCCGCTATGGATAGTGGCGGCTGGTGTGGCTGTAGGTGTCGGGTTTGCGTTGATAGGTGGAGGCATGAGCAGGCGTTCGCGCTAGACGCTCGTATTTAGTACCAGGTCCAGGTAGACCAAATGAAATGTGCAATGTATTTTATATCTACCGGCGCACGAAGCGTCACAAGTTGTTCTCAGACATAAATGCAATAGATTATGCTTGTAATTCCACAGTGTTCTCGTCGCATGGCGGCAGAAAGATGCACGTCAGAAGAGAATTATGCTACGGCCGGAGAGCGTGGGAAACGCGCGGGCAGAGCCGGTGCTGCGTGTTTGGCACGTTTCGGGCTTTGCCATGCAGCCTCCATGCTCTTCGAGCCAGTTGTCCGAGTTCCTCTATAGATCCACGCTCTCCGGATGGCTGTACTTCAGAATGATCGAAGCTCACGGTTAAACTGACTCTCAGAGTCGGACTCGCCTGGCTTGAGGCTGAGGTATGCGCAGTGGATGCGGCTCCGTCGGACTGCGTCCCAGCTAGAAATATGGGAGGGCAAGTTGTTGTCGGGCTGCGGATAATCGTGCGCGGGTCTACACTTCGCGAAGTACCAGGAAGTACCTCCTATCTCTGTCTAAGACACTGGAGTGGCAATAGGGCAACTGTGTTGCCGAAGGGCTTCGCGAGTGGCGGACAATTCTGATGGGCGTACTTACTCCTAACCGGCCTCAGTCCTAACACGCAGCGATTTGTACGAATACACGTTGCATTCATAGCCTCAAGCCTCGCGCCGCGCAGCTACGGGAATGGGGTCCACGACTCGACCTTCAGGCGGCCTGCATACGGCTGGCACAGTCCTATATAGATGTTCACCTCGGCACCCGCCTCGCCCACCAACTGAGCTCGTTCTCACATATCTGCACTGTTAACGACCGTCTTCCGCTATCTTTGCCTTCTCTGTCTATCTATCGCACTATCGATCTTCGTTCATTATGGCCACTCAGTCTAATGCCGGACCGGATACCAAGTCCAAGCGCTCGCGCATGGACAAGCTCATGCCGCGCCGCTCAAGCACCCTGTCCTCCTCTCTCGTTCCCGCCCCACCCGCAAATGCCACCTCCGAACGCACGCCGATAAAGTCTGAGCGCACACGGATGGACAAGATCATGAGACGTCCAAGCACTTCATCAACTCTCGCTTCATCGCCGCCTACCAAGGCCCTGCCTGAGAGCACACCGACGAAGCCCGAGCGCTCGACCTTGAGCAAGGTTCTGCGGCGTTCGAACGATTCTACGTCGTCGCTAGGAACTTCTCCGCCTCCAAACCCTCTCCCCGAGAGCAAGTTGGCAGGCTCGCGTCTCCCGCGACGAACTTCCTCGACATCCGTACGCGTGGCTGCTGCTCCTACCGATGCCTCAGAAACCGATGGCGCCAAACCCGAGCGTTCCCGCGTGGATAAACTCTTGCGGCGCTCACCTTCGTCTTCATCTTCTCTGACCGGCGTGGCTCCTACCAATATCCCGGAGCCCAGCGGCGCGAAGTCCGAGCGCTCGCGCATGGACAAGATTCTGCGCCGTTCACCGTCGTCGTCCTCTTCCCTCGCCATCTCCGCATCCCCTGAAGCTCAGGACACTGTGACAGACAAGCCAGAGTCCAAGCGCAAGCGCCTCGGGTCTCTCATTCGCCGTCACGACGCATCCTCCTCTGATTCTATATCCATCGCGCCCTCCGATGTAGGTGCCGAGGACGGTTCGCCGAAACCCAAACGCTCCCGCCCCGGCGCGGTTCTGCGCACTCTATCCGCGTTGAGCGTCAAGCAACGCCATGGCGCGCCAGGATCCACTTCGTCTGAGTCGCTTGTCGTTGATACGAATGCACCGCCTCCACCCGCAGAGCCGTCTGGCGTTCACAAGATGCTCAGTCCCGTTGCCGAATCGCCCGCCGTTGGACCTGGCCAAGGACTCGCATCGTTAGCGGACGGCGTGCCCCTCAATGTCTCTCGAGAGACGCCGCCGAGCAGTCAGGAAGATGGTGCAGTTGCTGAGGTGTCTGATCCTGCGATCTCTTCTGCCGCCCCCGATGTGCCTGTGGAAGTCTCGCAGGAGCCGCTACCCATAGAGGTTGACGCACCCACGACCGCCGCTCAGCTTGACCTTCCTCCCGGGTTAACAGAGGAGCTACCCGCGCACAATGGCTCTCTTGTGGCAGCAGCTCTTGGTGTTGTCGGCGCCGACAGTCACGCTGTCGATTATGCCCCAGCAGTAGCTGCCTCCGATAGCCCCGCAGACGACATCGAGCCACCTTCGCTTGACGCTCCCGCGGCACCAGCATCCCATGACGCCCCCACTGCTGAAGATTCTCCAGTGGTCATAGACGCCGAAGGTCCTGCAGAGTCGTTCGTGTTCGATGGCCCAGCGGCGCCACCAGTCCCGCAGGATAACAGCCCGCTTTCCCAGGATTACATCGTAACCGTGCCAGATGTGGCTGCTCAGGACGCAGGGGAATCAGAGACCTCGGACGCGAGCGCGCCCTCGGACATCGTACAGCCGGTGGCCTCTAGCGCTACCGATGCCTCTGACGCCGACGTCGTCGACAGTTCTGTAGGGGCCACGAAGGCGACTTCTTTCGTCGACGCACCCGCAGCGCGCGAGCCCGAGTCTCCTCAGGCTGTTGTCGAGACATCAGCGTCGTCCATGAGCTTTGATCAATTCGGATGGCTCATACACCAGTTGCCGGGCGAAGATACGAGCTACTTCACTCTTCGTGGGCACGACATCGTGACGGACGTTGATCTCCGGCGAGAGGGTGCGATCCTTGGCGTTTACGAACGCCTATCATGCTTGGATGTGCCGCCTCCGCCTGGCTGGGAGCTCTGGCTACTTGATACGATTGGCGGATTCGTACCCGCGCCCGACCATTATCTCGTCAACCACGATTTGCGCGTGGTCTCTTCTACGCATGCGTCTTCGAGGCCGACTCCGGTGGAACGTATGTTACTTGGTTCTTGTTGCGATGATTCATGCTAATCGATATATAGGTGAGATGTACTGGGAGTTTGTCGAGAAGCACCCCGTTCACTGCGCGCAGATTATCTCATCAGAGGAGATCGTAGCTGGCACGAACGACGCGCTGACTTGGGAGTTTGTCAAATGGCCGCTGCCGCCTGGCGCTAGTGTAGACGCGGACTCGGATTCAGACATGCCGATATTCAACGACGATGAGAACGATGAGTTCTCTCGGTCGCTGAGCTCCATGGGAGGTGCGTATTCAACATTCTGACCGTCCTTCATCTGCTGATGTTCGTCATCTCCAGCTGATCCATCTCCTGAAGACATGGCTGTCGTCACACAGAACGTCGCCAAAGTCGAACTTCGCCTTTGTAAGTGCTACTTTAGCCATGTTATCGATTCGCCCTGACCAGACTTTCAGGTCGATGGGAACAACGGATGCGCGAGTCTGGTAGGCTTGGGGATGAACGTGACGATACGCGTGCAGGCGCGCTCGTCTTGAGCCCCGAAGCCCAACGCCAGATGATCCCCGTACTCTCCCGCGTGTTAGGCGGGAACGTCGGTCGCTCTGGTACTTGGGGCTGCGCTATCCAGTAGCTGTATTGGATTCTTACTCTCCTGTAATATCTCGTGTGCATTCATTGTACGATATCATGGCTGGGCCATTCTCTGTCAGTGTCACTTACTGCCTTAATTATCGCCGGAAAGATCTCATCCCTGTACGCATATCTCGGCTAGTCGCTTACTATCACATGTGTTCTCTCTGTACCTTCATCAATGATTATAGCAATGTAAATCAATGCATGGTCAGGGTGAGGGCGCCAGGTAGGCGCTGAGCGAGGCGGGCTTTACGTGTGAACCTCGGGGCACGCGCGGACCACGCGCGAGCGTGTCTGGCATGCAGCTTTCATCTTATTGTCCACAGCCTTGCAGGCGTACGCATACAGGACGATGTGCGTAGGAGTCTCGATCTCTCGGATGCTTGTGTGACGCGAGGCTTGGGGTAGAATGGAGGTCATTGCAGTGTGCATGCGTGCTGGAGCAGCATTGGACGCATGTAAGGCGCATTGGAGGCTGCAGTTGCTTCGAACTTTCCACGGCGGAGCTCTTCTTGGATTTATGCTCCTAGAACATATCCGAGACGCAGATAAGGCGATTTGATTGGGTTGCTTCGAGGCATAGCTGTGCTAAGAAGGTGATCTTCGACAACGACGGATGGGGGCAACATGCGGAGGACCGCCCTAGATTTGTGTGGAAAACACGACCCTTCTATTCAGTCAGGGCGCAGTCGTCAAGCAGCAACACGCACCAGCCTCCTGTTGTCCTGCCTGCTATTGGGCAAGCTATATAGACGTCGAGATCGTCGTTCTTGTGCCTTCACCTCTTGTCCATCGCAATCGTCTTCGAGCGATTTTCTCCTTAGCTGCGATCTTGTTATCCCCCCGCTTCCGCTATGTCTTCGACATCCGATATTGGACACAACGCTACCCCGCAGAAGTCTAAACGCTCCCGCATCTCTAGGCTGCTGCGACGCGCCGACTCTTCATCGTCTTCTGTCGGCCAGACGCGCTCGCCAGACGCCAGCCCTGAACGCAACAACTCGAAACGCTCGCGCGTTGGCACACTCTTCCGCCATCCTGGCTCTTCCTCCTCTTCCCTCTCTGTAGCATCGGATGCAGAGCCAGAAGATGCTGCTACTAGGGCCAAGCGCTCGGCTTTGCGACGCTCGCTCTCCGCGCTGAGCAGCAAGGCTCGCCACGGCGCCTCTCACCGGTCGTCTCTGGACTCAGAACCACTCGCCCTCGACACGCGCGCAGCATCCCCCGGACCAGACGCGCTTGCAGAGCACAAGATGCTTAGCCCCGTAGTAGAGTCGCCTATCGCTGACTCTCCCGGCGGCCCGCATATCTTCTCGCCCATGCTGGTGGTGTCAAATCCTCAGCAAGATGCTCCCTCGGATTCCGCCGACGTCCCTGTTGCCACCCCGCCCGCGCCAAACACTACAAACGAGAGCACGCAAGCTCCCTCCGCGGAGGCCGAGACGGCAGCACCGGTCGAAGAGTCGAAACCGCCGGTCCTTATCGCCGACGAGCAGTCAGGATCGACCGTCTCATCTGAGGCCTCTGCGCCACCCGCGGTACGCGAGGCGTCAAGCGATGAGAGCTCCGTAGATGCTCCCAGGGCCCCAACTCTCAGTAATTCATCTGTGATGAGCGACTCCGACTCCAATGCACCCTGGGAGATGGAGTACGAGCATCTGGGATGGTCCATGCAGGAACTACCGGGAGATGCGGTCTACTTCACGCACCCGGCGAAAGGCATCGTGTCCGACGTTGATCTTCGTCGTGACGGCGCGATGCGTGAAGTCTTCGAGTTCCTCGCTGGTCCGCATGTAACTCCTCTTCCTGGTTGGGAGCTCTGGCTGCGTGACACGGGCAACCTGCCTTCTCGTGCTTCAGACTACTCTTTCGTCAACCACGAGCTGCGTTTGGTGAGCTTCACGCCTCAACCTACCGAATCAACTGCCGCAGGACGTGAGTTGACAAACTTCGTGGTGCTATAAGCATGATCTGACCGTTCCACAGAGGTATTGTACTGGATGTATGTTGAGAAGCACCCCGCACATTGCGCACCCATCATCCTCTCGGAGAAGATGGTGTCCGAGGCGCATGATGCTCTCACTTGGGAGGGCGAGAAGATGTTACCTTCCGGCAACCGGATAGATGTCCCCATCTTCAGCCAGGAGGAACGCCAGCAGTTCTCTGCTTCATTGAAATCATTCAATGGTGCGTAATCCCCCGATAGCAATGATCGTCCATTTGCTGAAGCAATGATTTGTTTAGATAACTCGACTTCCGCGGAGATGACGGCTGTAACGCGCGATGTCGCTCGCATCTTGCTCCGTATGTGTAAGCCACTTGGTCCTCGCACAGGAAAGAGAGGCTGATATAACTTTGTGTGTAGGTCAATGGCAGCAAGACCAGTGGCACGAGCTCGGCGGCGTGGACCAACATGTTAATCGTGAGGTCGATGTGGATGAGCCCAAGGAACGCGCCGTCCCAGTGCCATTCAGCGACCAATACACCCTTGGATTGAGGGATGTCGTTATGGTCGCAGTTGCCGCCGGTATGGTTGTCGGTTGCGCTGCCCTACTCGGCCCAGCCGCTGCATTCGTGATGGTCCTCAGAGAGGTCCGCCGCAGATAGGATTGGCTCAAAAGCCCGCTGGTCGGGCTGTTTTATATCTGTACTCTTATTGTAACCGGATTTCAGCCTGTTGTTGTGCGCGTATTTGTTGCATTTGTCATGTTTCAATAAGTACATACCTATGTCTCATGCGATATCTCTGCTGTATCCTTATATTTGACTTCGATACTATTGCGCTACACACCCGTACAAGAACAACAGGCGCATGACAACCGAAAAGAGAGAATAAAGTACTCAGCAAGCAGCACTAGTAACTTTCAAGAACCCTGATCCACTCAGTCACGTATGAGCAACACTTTTGGCTATGCGCTCGGCGGCGGGCCACCCCGAGGCTCAAAACCGCCTATGAGAATTCCGTCAGCATGAGTCGTTCGGATTGCTGTTTGACTACATACCACGTCCGCGTCCGCGCCCACGTCCCCGCCACTCGCCGTCATCACCGCCTCTCCAGCCGCCACGCCCGCCACGGAAGCCTAGTGGTCACCAGTCAGCCCTTGGTTATTTTTTGGCAGTGAGCAAACATACCTCCACGTTCAGCGTCGCCTCGGAATCCTCCTCGTTCACCATCGCCTCGGAATCCACCGCGGAATCCGCCACGATCACCTCCACGGAAATTACCACGGTCGCCGCCTCTGAAGCTGCCACGGTCGGCACCACGGAAGCCACCGCGGAAGCCCCGCCCGCCGCGATTTTGGTCGGGGCCGCCACGCCCTCCGCGTCCTCGTCCAACGCTCACGAAACCGTCGTCTTCAGGCGCCGGCGCTGGAGGCGCTGATGCAGACGCAGCTGCGGGTGCGGGTGCCGATGAAGATGCAGGTTGCGGCTCAGGCATCGCAGGAGAGGCGGGCTCAAGTGGTGCAGTCGGTGTTGCGGCGCCAGATGTGCCGAACGTCGCATGAAGGCCGGCGATGGACGGTAACTCATCCTCGTCATCGTCCTCCGCCCAGTTAAGCGTGCCTTGTCTTACAAGCTACGAGAGGTGTTTAGAAACTGAAAGTCGTCACATAGTAGGAAGACAGCGAACCTCAGGAGCAGGCATCGGCGGTGCAGGATCCCTGACTTCAACTTCAAGGGATACGATCTCCACCGCTGGCTCGGGTGTAGGCAGAACAGGCGTCTCAACACCGCCATCAACCTTGACCCATTCTTGGCTCTCCGACACTGTGACGACGTCGATCTCGCTCTCGGTCATGAACGAGATGCCGCCGCTTGGCGCGGGCTCAGGCATATCTACCACGGCCACTTCGACGGCCGGCTCTGGTACGGGCATCTCGGGTGCATATATGGGAAGCTGAATGAATTGAGTTGTCAAATCAAGTAGACGCGCGTCTATAATATTAGAGCAGTGTAAGCATCACCCGCAGATGCATACAAAGTAGAGAGTTAGACATACGCGGCACCCCGTGGAAATCACCAGAGCCAGACATCAGACCACCGACAAGCTCGGTGCGAGCGTCGCCAAAGTCGTTGAAAAGAGTGTGCCCAGCATGGAAGATCGCGTTGTGCTCAGCTTCTACGAGCTCAAGCGCAGCAAGACGCGGATCTTGCGCTGCAAGTGCACCATGTAAGCGTAGGAAAGAGAAAAGGGCCGCCGCGCGCTCCTGTAAAGAAAGGTAAAGGTTCCCAGACATTCAGTATTGCGTCAAACCATGAAAGAAGTGTAGTCCAACCTGTGCATCACGCTCAGCCGCGGCGACACGCGCTGCAGCCGCTTCCTCAATCGCAGCGCGCTCCCGCTCGACATCAGCCTCGTAAGTCTAAAACGCAATGTCACGTCAACATATGATGCATATACCCGGGAAAAGTCAATCCGTAAGACTTACCTGCATAACTTTGCGAACCTCCTCGAGTTCCTTAGCAATAGCCTCGAGACCGGGGAGAGTAGCACGCGCACGGCGCTGATCGTCATTCAGCTGGTCGGTCGGCGTAGACGCGTACGTTTGTATTCGAGACTGAAGGTTGTTTTGTCAGCGCATATATGCATGTATTGAACATCAAGATCAACCCACAATCTTTTTCGAGGTCGCCTTGATGCGCTTCGTAATCAGCTCTTCGACCGCGCCAGGCTTGCGCCCGTCGGCGTCGACGCCCACCGCAGGGGTGGCAGGAGACGCCGCGGCGAGATCGCCGTTCACTGAAGGCTGCGCGACGAGCTCGTCTGCGACCGTGCCGGCCGCGATGTCAGTGGGTTCGGGCGCTTTCTCTGTCAGAGCCGCGGCGGTGCTGTCAGGAAGCGCGACGCTCGCCGTCGCCGCCTTGCGCCGTTTTTTTGCCTGAGATTTTGATATTGCTGGAGGCGGCGCGCCAGGGACAACGCGCGGTGTTGAAGGTGCTGTACGCGGTTCGCTCATGGTTGCTGATTTTGGGGCAGGGTGGTGGTCGCTGGGGAAGATGGTCGAGGGCGTCGGAACCGAAACGCGCGACTCGACGCGTCAGACTGCTCTTGTCCTCTCCTCCTCCCATCATCTTCGATTGGTCCAATCTTATCTCTCTCAGGCGGGAGCTGATGATGAACGTGCCATACATGAATTGAATTACTTACAAGAAAGATGCATGCATGTCCTTATATGCTTCCATAGCTGACCGTTCGAATTCTGCGACGCCGCGAAATGTGAACCTGCATGCTATGAAAGCTTGACCCTCTTGTTGCGATGTCTCCGCAACCTACGATGTCCCCTCCGCCAACCGGTTCGCCCATGTCCACAAGTTCTCCCATGGCCATGGACTCCCCGAGCCTGGATCTCTCGTCGAATGCGTCTGCTGCGCGGCAAACGTTACACGAGCCATGGCTTCCCACTGTTCGCCCTACCGATGACGACTGTGCAGACATGCCCATGACCTCTCGAGCGAGCATGTGCTTTGAAGATGCAAACATTGCGCTGCAGGCCGGCCCTTCGTACTTCCTTGTTCATCGCGGTGTTCTGAGCCGACAGTCGCCTTGCCTTGCCAAGCTGATCGCCAGCACGCCCGCCAATCGCGTCCTGGATGGCCGTCCTGTTCTGGAACTTGACGATCATCCAGACGACATCTCGCTGCTTCTTCATACGATCTATGATGGAACGTGTGTATACTTCGCTGTCATGTATCGTATGAGTATAGACTGAAGCCTCTGCTTCGAACAGACCCTCGGTGCTGGATGGCGCGGATGTCTTCCATGTCAGCTTCATCCTCCTGCGTCTTGCCCACAAGTACGAGATACGGCGCTTGCAGAAGGAGGCCCTCGATGTTCTTCTTGAGGCCTGGCCAACTTCTCTATCTCTTTGGGACCGTAGGACGACGGCGTGTGGCGGTCCTGAATGTGCTCGTGACAATTCTTTCCCACACCCTATGTGCGCCGCTCCTTGCTTACAACCTACTCTTGAGCTGATTTCATGTGCAATACAGAGCTATGATAAACCTCGCACGCCAGGCCGGTGCCAATCGCTTGCTTCCCGCCGCCTTCTATGACCTCTCGCGGCAACCACCCTCCCTCTCCGCGGCAGGCTTCCACTCCGACCGCCTCGCGCAGCCAGATCTCGTCTCGCTTTTCACAGGCCGCGAGCTTGCGTCACGCTTCCTTTCAACCTTCATTGTGCAGGTACTCGAGGGGCGCACGCCCGCACCCGGTTGTCCCACCATGCGGCGCTGTACGACCGTATTCGAGCGCATGGGTCAAGAGGTCGTACGCTCGCTGAGTAGCAGTGCGGACTCGCTCGCGATTATGGGCAGCGTACTGACTCTTCCGTTACCTGAGGAGGATGTCGGCCCTGCGCTGGTCATGCTCTGCGTTCCGTGTGCAGAGGCACTGGAGGAAGAAGTGCATAACGCACGTGAGATGTGCTGGGAGAGTCTGCCGGCTTGGTTTAGTGTTGAAGAACTCGAGGACTGGGGCGCCTGATAATGTTTGTTTCACTTGATACTTGTTGATTGTGCGTGATGACATTTTTGTATACTGTTCAATCTACTGTTTTTTTTTTACTTTTAAAGTTCGTACGCAGCCTTCGGAACGCTACATTCATGTCGCCTTGTAGAGTCATTAACCCCAACCTGTCCGTACTGCGCTCGTCACGTCTCCAACGGTACAACGGTGACCAGCTGGGGATATATTACTGGATCGCGGAGCACACCTCCGATGGTAGCGTCACTTTCTCTCTGTCACTCGGAATCAGCACATCCAACGGAGATTTGGTGGGCTACCGCGCCCGCGAGCAGCAACAGGCAGCAACCTGGCGTCGTCGGACAAGACGGCACGGCGTGATTTCGGTGAAATGACAAGATTGTGGTGCGCTTGTGCTAAGTTAGGGTGTACGTCACCGCGACAAAGCTTTGCCCTTCGCAATTGATACGCTGCTAATTAAACTCATGTGACCGCGCCGACCGTGCATCGGGTTTGGCCGGGACCGAGGTTAGGATTCCGTGTCGTGCAAACTCACTCTCCACCTTCCCTCCATGTTGTCGACACGTTCGTACCGCATAAACCTCAGTTCTGGATCTGGATCGTGAACGTGACACACAATGATACGCGAACTGGATTGATATTACTATTCCGACGGACCGCTCAGCGCTCAGCAGACCTTCCCCGGAGGTCATCATCGCTACGCGTACCCACACAACCTTCTTCTCATGGTGCACTCAATAAAATATAAAGTTCTCCTACCAAGACCCGCGGCACCCGTGCATCCGTTATCCGCGGATGTCCTCTCCGAGATTTGACTACAGACTCTGTTTCTGCAGAAGTACAATGAGCGCTCAATGCCGTGCAATGCCGCTTGCAGTGGTATAAAGAGAGCCATCCATCTCGAAGACCTCCACACCAGCTCTTTTTTCTATGCTTCTTTTACTCGTCAGCGCAGCAGCTCTTTCGGTCGGCGTCGCTACTCAGAGCACTCCCTTTGCCGCGAACGTCCGTTGTTTAGTCTGCTCAAACCAATCTCGCCATTGACACTGCATGGCAGTACGTCTCTGAACCAGATCTTCATGGTCTCATCGCGAAGATCGAGATTGGAGGCTATGACGGTGACGACGCGCTTTATCTCACCACGCCCGTCGGCCTCCCAACAGACGTACCAACCCCGGGTTCCACAATCTACGACCGTAATGGCTCGCATGTGTGGATTGGTGGACCACAATTTGGCCTTGCAAACCTCCAGCTTCAAGAATATGCCGGGAAACCCGTGCTCACCTTCTGGATAGGGGCTTCAGTTGACGGGCACGGAGCGGGTTCGGTATTTTGCAAACTTGGTTGTTACTATTGACGAAATACTGAAAGGCGCTATAGTGCTACATCGTTGATGACACGTACAGCGTTATCGCGAAGATCGATGCTGTTGGTGGAGAAGGGGCTGATTTGCACGAGGCACGTCTAGCACATTGTGTTACTACTTCGTATGCTAAGGTCTTCTCAGTGTAACATTCCAAAGGACACCAACACGACTGCGATGATCACTGTTTACAACAACATTTCTCCTTTCGACCTCACGCCCGTCGGAGGGCCTGAGAACGGTACTCTGATAGACTGTTGGATACAAGAAATCGAGATCGAGACTGGCGCTGTACTCTTCAACTGGAGTATGTTTGAACATGTATCGCCCTTCGATTCGTATGCCGCCGCCGGTGATGGCGAAGACTCAGCGGACCTATGGGACGCCTATCACATGAACTCAATAGATAAGGGAGCGGACGGAAGCTACCTGATCTCTGTGCGGTCAGTCGTCAGTCATATTGTACAACAGAACAACGACTCATATTCACTCAGGCATCTATCTACTATCTTCAAGATTGACAAGGATGGGTCCATCGTTTGGCGTATGGGTGGCAAGCACAGTAACTTTACCATCGGAGACGGCGCTCAGTACGCCCTTGGATCCCTGCTTGATTCATCCTTTACTGAGTTGCTGCAGATTTGGCTTCCAGCATCACGCGCGCTTCAATCCCGAAGACAACGGTTACATTTCTCTCTTGTAAGTTGCCATCCGCACCATAAACATACGTCTTGCTGATTTATGGACGAAAGCGACGACACCGCGTCTGAATTCAATGTGAGCACCGCATCCGACGCTCATGGTCTTTACCTCTCGTACGACACTTCGACCTGGACGACTGCTGCTCACACAAGATACTTCTCGGCGCCCTTCAAGAACTACAGTACCAGTCAGGGCTCTTTCCAGGTACGTTCATGCCAATTCCTGCCTATGGATATGGTGATACTAACAGACGATCAGCACTTCTCGGACGGCTCAGGGGTCGTTGGCTGGGGTTCTAACCCATGGGTTACTGAACACGACTCGGATGGCAGCGTCACCTTCTCTCTTTCGCTAGGCGATGGCAGCCTCTCTAACGGACCTGTGTCAAGTTATCGGGCGTTCAAGGCAGCCGCAGGCAGTTGGGTCGGTAACCCGATCACTCCGCCTGCTCTTGCGTTACAGAACAACACGGCGTATTTCTCATGGAACGGAAAGACCGCTGTCCGCTCATGGGACGTCATCGGGGATGGTGACCAACTTATCAAGGCTGTTGACCGTGCAGGCTTTGAGACTAGCCTGAGCCTCGAGTCCGCCAACGCTACCGTCGTCGCTGTTGTGGCGAAGGATAAGGAAGGGATGGCGTTGGGCCGGAGCGCCACGGTCTTCGCGAATGGCACCGTCATATCCAATGGCACAGCGTACTGAACAAACTTGAAAAGGGCCAGTGCGGGCCTAGTCTCCTTCGCAAACTGATATGATGCCTTGCGAAAAGGCAAAAGACAGAAGGCGGGCGGACGGCATGTGCGGGCCACGACACCGAGTGAGCCGGACCCTTTTGCTTGCTATCACATTGACCTCAGTCCATCCTTTACACGCCTTTCGTTTACCAATTGTCCTTCAGAGTTAATCCCATTCACATTGCATCATGACATGAAGTGTGCTCGACTAAGCATCCATATATGTAGCTGAAAACAACGGATTTAGAATGGTTAGGGCGGCACAGCTCGGCTACTAATCCAGTCGTTCACGTCGAGTCTCATGAGCAGTTGGTACAAATTGCCGGTTGCCCCAGACGCAAAACGTTCATCCGCCCCCAACGCAAGGTGTGCGTAGTCCGCAGGAAGGTAAGACGAAGCAGATTGCTTCTCGACAATGTTCTTGAGGGCGTTGACCTACAAAGATGGGCCATCAGCGATCTTGCAGGACAATAAGATGTCAGATCGAGCTTGCATACCAGTGACAACATTCTTCGACGGTACCTGGCAAACACCTCTTCGAAGATTGGCACCGCTTTATACTCCTCAAGATTGCTCCGGCGCATCTCGCCACACAATGTGCAGAAGTCAAGCACAAGCTCAAGGAGTCCGCGCAGTAGGTCCGAGATAGAACGCTGGCTCGAACGCAGAAGGCATGCGCTGAGAATGTTGTCAAGCATCCCTGAGTACTCCTCCGCAACTGCAGATATGTCGGAGAATGGGACGGACGGAGCCTCAAGCCTATCAAGAAACGCGTCGTAGTTGCCTCGGATGGCAACATCGAAGACGTACGAGACAAGCGTATCGACGAAGTTTTGAGCCATGAAGCGGAAGTGTAGCAGATGGCGGTTGACTACAGCATGTGTCTCGAAGAGAGGTGCTCGTGTATCGCGCGTCATACGATATAGAGCAGCACAAGCGTGTTGCACTGGAGTTGAACAAGTCAGAATCGTGAACAATTACTGCACGTCAGCACGAACCTCTCAGTAGGCGCATAGCAAACGTGAATATCCGTTGGCACTTGGAAAGTGCGTTGTCAGTGATGACCACGTCCAACGGAGCAGGAGGCTTATAGGTCATCAAGAGGAAGTCGAGTGCTCTGTCAAATAGGTCAGCCTCAGTTCTGATAATCATAGGAGGGTACATACTCAATAGCTGCGAATATTTGTCAGTACGAGTTCATGGCGAGTTCACGAAGGGACTCACAACAGGGATCTAACCATCGATCTCGGCCAGCACCAGTCGGTAGATCTCTAATAGAGAATCCGAGCCTGAACTCCGCCTCTGAAAGTATACGTGCGCGCGCCTGTACTTCAGCGCTGATCGTAGAACGGTCGAGCGTGTCCGGGATCTCTAGGGAGTCCACAATGACCGTCCGTAGATAGTAGCTTAAGTCGCTACCGCCGGGAGGCCACGAGGTACGCTCAATGAGTCCGAGCCCAAGTCCGACCGCCCATGTATCCCCGGACACAGCAACGGGCGTCGACCTGCCAGACGATCGTTTTGCTAGCGCAAGGGATGAGCTGCTCTCGGACTCCCACGAGTCAGAGTCGGACAGAAGCGCGTGGCCAAGCCGACGTTTGAAGATTGGCGAGGTCAACAAGACGTGGTCCCTGACGAGGCGAAGGTGGGTGGGAAGATGGAGGGGTCGAGATGGCGACAGGATGACTTTGAGGAGTGCCGATGAGATGGAACTGCAATGCTCCATGAGAGGAGATATGACCAGGTCGAAAAGATGTGTCAGCGTCGGTGTCAGTGCCGGGAGATCACTAGGAAAGGTATCGATGAACATCTGGACCGCGGCGTGAGGTTCGTCGGCGTCATGCGCTGTGTTGCTGGGATCGAGGTCGAATACTCGAAACTGATCAAGGACGTTGGCTACTGGGTCAAATTCACGCAAAGTTGTCTCCGACCCCTTCGATCTATCGTCCAATGAATCCTGGGTAGATGCAAAGCTTTGGTGCACGGTACGTGGCGTCATGACCCGGTCATCGGCCAGAGCTTCAACTTCGCCGACGGTCCAAATCCATTGTAGCGCCCGCTGATGATAGGCAGCGTGTAGTAACGGATGATGAGGTTCGGCCGTTCGCAGAAGTTGCAGCGAAACCCTCGCTCTTGTAATAATCGCGATCGTACTGGATGAAAAGAAGGTAGGGAATGGGTTGTCAGAGTCATTCCGATCGGACTCCTTGTCGTTCTCATCTGAGTCTTCATCGTAGTCTGGCTCCGCAGCTGCGTCCAAAGGGTCCGACGGATTTGTGTCGCTATCGTCTTGGTTGTAACTGACTGACTTGCCCAGCAGGGCGAAGTACTCGACAGATGTACTCGTGAGGATGTAGCTGAGAACGGCGACGACCACCCGCGAAGCATGATGTAGCCTTTTATCCTCCAAGTATCCGTAAATCGTCGATAACAGAGCCGTGGCACTGCGAGGGAACTCGGGATATTCATCAGCCGCATGGCTTATATCCTATGTAAAGATCAGCACAGAGATTGCATTAGGTAAAGTCAACGTACGCGGCCGCACATCGCAGTCAGTACTAGCAGCACCTCTTCTGCTTCTTCAAGTTCTGCCCATAAACGCGATGACATATGATCCCAGAGCGCCTCGCTTTCAGAGGCGGCCAACTTCTTGCGGTAAAGATCGACTACCAGCAAGAGTGCGTGGCTAAAACTGTAAATGGTGGGTCCGTCTTTGCTCGAGCTAGCGATGTTTCAGTGATCTTCATATTCATCTTCCGGGAGGAACGTACCTCTCACGAAGAGATTCGATGAATACGTCCAGACGCCGCAAAGCACAGCCTATATTGACAAAGCGCTGTAGATAGCTATCCGACGCTCAGCAACGTGTAACGACCGATGCTTTTGGGTTACCTTGCAAGTAGCAATGTATCCCAGCCATCCACGACAAACTTGATCTGATGTTCATCGACAATACCTCCAAGGTCGAAGGTTTCCTGGCCGGCGTGCCATTGAAAGAGCCGAGAGGAGTTGCCAATCACCAGGCCTCGTAAAGCGAGAAGAAGCTCAGCCCCGTCGGTTGCCACGACAGGTATATCCGGGTCAACCACTTGTGGAGCCATACTTGGCTATGATCAGCAAAGTTCAAAGACACTTTCACAAGGCGACTTACACTTTCCGAGCAGAAGACAAGACAGACGCTGTCTGCTCGGATAAAAAGGGCGAGGACGAGGCTCGCTTGTCGAAAGAGGGACGCAAAGTATCCCAAGACTTTACTTGCGTCTTTTATTCCATGAGTGCTCTGTTCGTTCGTGTAAGAATAAGGTGGATTACCAACTGTTCTGGATGGCTTTTCAGAGCTCGTTGCCAGAAGTCAGACGGGGTGTCCCTTTCGGGCGCAGTCGGTACATCAAGTACAGGAAGTGGTAGCTCGGTAGTAAAAGCGTCCGCTGCGTCAAGAGACGGAAAGGCCACGGTGTCAATGTGCTTCAAGGTGTTTACGATGGGATCCTGCGGTTTATCGGATAGCCTCGGGATGAAGAACTGTAAGCGGATCGGGGGTAGCCTTTCATGCCTTAAACCCGCTAAGCCTTCATCTTCAACTAGCGATGCCAGTACTAGAGGATCCGGATAGTCCATAACGATATTGTACCAAGTCAAGCGACGAGGTCGTGGTTCGCGGTCAAGGCGCGCGCGACCGCGCCACGCGAGCTGAACGCGGTGTCGTGATCGTCTGATCCGCAGCGCCCTCATCCCGGGCTGGCCACGCTGCGCATGGGTTCTACGAGGTTCTACGACTCGGGCAGTACTGAGCTCAGAACCTCTGTGAGCCAGAGTCATATGCGTTATCGTGACCTCGCATATCATATAACAGTACGACGGTATTCTTAGTATCAGCGTCCGTCAGCGAGTGTCTAGGAAGACTCGTCAATCAGCAAGGCCGCTCATTAGTATAGCGCACTGGTTCTCCATGTATAGTATCCCCGGTACTTGTTCTATCGCAATACATGCCACTCTCTCGGAGCTCGGACAACGTGCAAAATTCGAGTGCATTTACTGCTCTCAAGAGTCAGCAGGCTTTCCCACTGGCACAGAGCAACAGCGGCTATTGTCCTAGTTCTATATGCCTAAGGATCACGTAGCGCGGATTCTGGCGCGAAACACTTTACTGCGTTCTACGTAGACCGTACGTACTACGCTAAGTACACTCACATATGATCTCATAGCTGGCGGCGATGAAGATCGTTTTTGTTAAGCAGAAACACGCAAATGGTAGTGGTTGTCCGGATCTTGCATGCAGCAAGGGGAAGTGGGAGCCCCAGATGGGCTCTACACCCGTAGATCCAGGCGTAACGTCATGTTATCCCGAAAGAGCGATTTGCAGGATCTCTGTCGGAAGTTCGGCGGTATCGTACGCGGACGTCGTGCAAAGAATGGCAAAAGGATGTCACCTACTTCGCACCCACTTGGTAGAGCAGATCTGATTCGGCTCTTGTATTGCACCAAAGATTATAGAAGCTGGTCATGATCAGCGGCGGAGAACATGTAATCGCTAGACGGGGAAATAGAGGTGGGAGTTCACGGAAGGCGTGGTGTGGCAAGGCGATCAGCAGAGCCAGGGGTGTATGTCAGGGTCGGTAAGAAGGCGCGAACGGTGAGTTCAAAAGAAACAAGTCAAGGGTAAAGGAGTTCGAATGCTCTCTACGCGCCTCTGAAGTGCCTCCTGGTCGATGTCAGAGCCAAGCTGGACAAGACCATCCGGCAATGGCAGCCGCGCCGAGCATGACCGGAATGGTTGGCACGCGACCAGACCGCCGCCTGTTCCGCTCCCGATTCTGTCAACCTCACCTTCCTCTCCACCGTCTTCACGGCAACATCCGCGCTCTTATCCGAGACTCTCCTTCCAACAACAAGAACGGCCACCGCGCCTGCTCAACTCCTTTGCCGGCCTCACTTCTGCACCATCCGCCATGCCTGGCACTCAACCACCCGCCACGCAGTCCGGGCTGCTCAGCGGACCTTCGGACACCACCTGGAGGCGGCGGAGGCTGATGCATATCGGCTCGCGCACTTCAATGGCGCAGGACCACTTTGAACCCCCGCGCGAGGTCGAGGAGCATCTCGAGGCGTCGTCCGAGGCCAGTCCGCTCATCCGCCCAGGTCTTCCTTCTCACCATTCGACCGGGCACTATGGCTCTGTGATATCCTCGCCGACGAAGCAATCGTTTCTGGCCCGACACAATCTTCCCAATCTACCCAGACTTCATCTTCCCGGGAAGGCTGTCACCCCACCAATCTCGCCCTATCATCCGATCTCGCCTTCGTTCGAGCGTACCGCGTCGAACATGTTGTTTAATTCACAGCGGCCAATATCAGCATACGACGCACCGTACATATCTGCCAACCTTGAGCGCGGTGACAGTCCGGTAGCGGACACCAGGACCAACGGTATCCGTGTCTGGTATTCATCCTTCTCGTCTATCGATTGGCTCCACGACAACATCAAGGATGCCGACCGTCTGTACCGACTGCGGCGGCGCAAGTCTGTGCGAGGGCGTATGCGGAATCTTCTCGATCGTTTCATGGGCTGGTTTGTCGTCACGATTGTCGGGTTCCTGACTGCCGTGTCTGCATTCCTCATCGTACGCTCGGAACAGTGGCTGTTCGACATCAAGGAGGGTTATTGTAATACACATTGGTATCACGCGAAGCGCTGGTGCTGCCCTCGCGAAGAGGAGGTCTTGCGCCTACACACCACAAACCTGTTGGAAGGCTTCGCGTTCGAAAAAGTCGAAGCATGTCCAGCTTGGCGTGAATGGGGCGAAGTCTTGACCAAGCACCACGCGTCAGAGTTTATGGTGGTTTGGACGCAGTACGCTGCATACGCAGTCTTTGCTGTACGCCCTCTCGCGCAACAGTTGTGGCACATATATTGATCTTTCCGTAGCTTATTCTTGCGGGACTCTCGGCATGGCTCACCATACGGCTGACGGCCTCTACACTTTTCGTCACGCGCAAAGACTCTGGTGTCCTGTCCGACTCGTTCGCGGAAGACGAAGGCAAGGCTTCCCCATCGGCTCCAGAGCCGCCGGTCAAGCGCAAGGTCATGTATTACGCTGCGGGCAGTGGTATTCCGGAGATTAAGACGATCCTCTCTGGTACGTCAAACATGTTTTCTCTGTCATCTTGGCGTCATCTCATAAGGTATAGGCTTTGTCATCCACGGTTACCTCGGCGGACGCACATTGTTCACCAAAAGCGTGGGTCTCGCGCTTTCGGTCGGATCCGGTCTGTCGTTAGGGAAGGAGGGGCCGTTCGTACACATTGCCAGTTGTATCGGAAACATTGTCTGTCGCTTCTCTACTAAGTACGAAAATAACGAGGGCAAACGTCGCGAGGTTCTGAGCGCGGCGAGTGCAGCCGGAGTGGCGGTAGCTTTCGGCGCTCCCATTGGTGGTGTGCTCTTCAGCTTGGAGGAAGTCTCATACTTCTTCCCTCCTAAAGTAAGCAGATCCTGTACCTGTATCGCTAAACGTCATGGCTGATCTTCTCGTTAGGTGATGTGGCGAAGGTACGAACAAACTTACTCTTCTAGACAGTACAACCGTATTCACGTCACCCTTCTCCCCTCCCACCACGTTCTACTTTACTCAAATCGAACAATACCCTGCCTGAACATGAACGCGAATCAAAACGTCAACGATCAGCTTCTTCTGTGCTATGATCGCCGCAATCACCTTACGCTTCCTGGACCCATTCGGAACGGGAAAGCTGGTGCTGTTCCAAGTAACGTATGACAAGGTGCGCGCCACAAAGACATCCCACGCGAGCGACCCTGACCTTCTCTGTCTGCTTTACTCAATCCGTAACACCTTTACCATCGACATCGCACCGACCCCAAATCGCGACCCTGCACCAAACACGCTTCGATTCACTAGGATTGGCATGCGTATGAGCTCGTACCTTTCGTGCTCCTCGGCGTATTCGGTGGCGTGTACGGCGCGTACTTCTCAAAGCTCAATTACCTATGGTCGCGCGAAGTACGCAACAAGACCTGGCTGAGGACCCATCCCGTCATCGAGGTTCTTCTGGTGAGTCGGACAGAATGTGATTCCCGTTCATTGAACTGAATTGTTGACTAGGTCACCCTCGTAACGACGGTCTTGTGCTTCTTGAACCCCTACACGCGTATGGGAGGAACCGAACTTGTTGCGAAGTTGTTCTCGGAGTGCCGTCTCGGCGAGGGCACGACATCGCTCTCCGGCCTCTGCGTGCTCGACCCGCCGACGCAGGCAATGCCCGTCATCCGCGCCATCGGCACTGCCCTGCTTGTCAAGGCGGCGCTGACAATTGTGACGTTTGGCATTCGCCTCCCGGCAGGCATCTTCATCCCGACGCTTGGTGTCGGCGCGTGCGTCGGGCGTATCCTCGGTATACTTGTTCAATGGGCGCAGTACGAGAACCCGAAGTCGGCTCTCTTCCGCTCTTGCAGTGGTGACCTCAACTGCGTCATTCCCGGCCTGTACGCTATGGTCGGCGCTGCTGCTGCTCTCTCTGGCGTGACGCGCACGACGGTCAGCTTGGCGGTCATTATGTTCGAGCTCACGGACACTCTTACATACGCCGTGCCCGTCATGCTTTCTGTCCTGGTCGCCAAGACGGTCGCGGACTCTATCGAGCCCAAGGGTATCTACGACTTGGCTATCGAGTAAGTCCTCTTCATGAACATGTCACGGGCATGATCGCTGACGAGCGTGTGTGCAGGCTGTCTCAGCTCCCTTACCTCGAGGCGAAGCACCAGTACATCTGGGGGAACAAGGAAGTACGCGATGCTACTGACTCGGACGTGGACGTCATCCGTCTCGACCGCAAGAATACTGTACGCGCCCTTCGCGACCAGCTCCTCGATCTCGTCAACACGGGTGACTCAGACGTCGGTTTCCCTATCTTACGGCGCGACGGCTCAGGTCTCCGCATGGTGGGGTATATCGGCGCGAACGAGCTCGAACACGCTCTCAGCATCGTTGCTGATGAAGCAGAGGAGGAGGTTACTTTCAGCAGTGGTACGGTCCATCATAACTTCGGTAATCGGAGCACGACTAGCCTCGCGAGCGTCATGGAGGAGGCTTCGCATGTCGAGGAAGACATGTTCGAGTTTGGGGTTTATATGGATCAGGCGCCGCTTACGGTCTTGATGAACTCGCCTCTTGAGCTGGTGCAGCAGATGTTTGTCAAGCTCGGTGCGCGATATATCGTCGTCGTTAACGCCGATGGATATTGTATGTCTTTCATACCTGTTCTATGAGAACGCGATGGCTGACAGTTGCTTAGATGAGGGTGTGATCCATAAGAAGGGTTGGCTCGCATTCCTGGCGGAGCTCGAACATGGCAAGACCCAGTGAACGCAACCTAAGTATCTCATACCACATATCGCATCGTTCCCTCGTCCCGCCGGTCTCGCATACAATCTCATCGTCTGGACTCTCTCCTCAATCCCAATATTTCTTATCAGCCTCTTCACATACTCATGACCTTATGACCATGCTACGCCCATATGTTCCCTTCAACCTCAACCCATCCTCATCTACCCTGTTGTCCAGGGATTCGCATACCCTTGTCCTTCATTAACCCTCCATATTCATTACCGAAACACTCTAGTATCTTACGCTTGTCCTCTAACATTTCTCCTGGACCGGAAGCTTCTGTATAATTCATTGGACTGCCCACGCAAGCCGTACTGTACCGTCGTGCTACAGCGTGCTACCCGCAAGAGGACAACGCTCATGAGTGTCCAGTCGCGTGCGGAATGTCCCACGCTCGAGCGCGCAAACCGACGCGCCTCGCGGCTGCTTGCACGCGTCCATCGACCACCACCCGCGCCTTATTCCATCATGAGCAGCGGCCTCGGTATCCCCGTCAAGCTCTTGCACGAGTCCCTCGGACATATTATCACCGTAGAGCTCAAAACTGGGCAGCTCTACCGCGGGAAGTTGGCAGAGGGTGCGTGGTGCTGCTGCGCGATACAGAGTCTGGATATCGGCCAACTAACGCGCGATATATTCTAGCTGAGGACAACCTCAACATCTCGTTAAAAGATATCACCGTTACCGGGCGCGATGGACGTGTCTCGCAGCTCGACCAGGTGTACATTCGCGGGAGCATGGTCCGCTTCTTCATCGTCCCGGATATGTTGCAGAATGCACCCATGTGCGTCGTTGTTTGGCTATCATCCCCCGCGATGATACTGAGGTTTATATTGCAGGTTCAAGCGTGTAGGGCCGAACGCTATGCGCGGGAGGGGTATCGGCACAGCTCGTGGTCGTGCAACGATCATGCGGGGTATGTGCTCTGCTTTCTTCGGATGGATCATTGCTGATGTCGATTTGCCTTACTGTGCTTCCTTTCTCACAGCCAACGGTATGTTCTGTCGTAAATTTAGCTATTGTATCATACTTACGCCGTTCTACAGCTCGTCGTGGACGTGGTATGCCTGCCCCGAGAGGCATCCGCCGATGAAAAGGTCGCTACGCCTCGCCTCTCGATGTTGTCGCCTCTTGATGTACCCTGTTCTTGTATCAATGTCCACTCAAATGCATTAAAACACTGTTAAGAAGCGATATGGTTAAGTTTGCGCAGCGCCACAGCTCGACCGGTATGGGTCCTTGAGATGCAATTATTGTTTCCATGCTAGGAGCTCTACACGGCCAATGCTCTACGTAACATGTATCATAGTTCTCACAAGTATGCATATCTCAAGCATGTACGCGTCGCCTACACGAAAGGAGCTCCGCATCAACACTGTCGTTCAACGCGAGACACGTGGGTTATTAGAGACGCGCACCCGCGACCAGTATAATAATACTGTTACGCTTGATCCTATACCACCACCACCTGCTGTAGATGCCAACTTCCGAAACTTAGCTTAACTGTATATCATAACCTGCTACTTACGCGAGTGTTACAAACATGTCCGTGTTATCTCCGCAAGGGAGCACCTCGCGAGACCCCTTTGAACTCGAGCGGCTGGCCCAGGAACTCGCCGAGCGCGAGCAGCTCTCGCCGGGCTACGAGAAATCATTCTCTATCGACGGCGCTTTACATGAACTGCCATCATACGCGCCGCTATCTCACAGCAACCCGTACTTTACTGCGGAGACCTTCAACGTCGAGGACTTCTTGCTGTCGCGCACGCACACCTCGCTTCCGGACTTGCGCTCGGAGTTGCGAGACTACCTAGCTACACTGAAGGAGGAACTTGTCAAGCTCATCAATGACGACTATGAGGCTTTCATCAGTCTCAGCACGGATCTGCGGGGAGAGGGTGCACGGCTGGAGCATCTCAAGATGCCATTGGGAGATCTGAAAGAGGAGATCGCGGTGCGTGAACTGCTACTTTCTATGATATCTATCTGAGCTATTCCTGTGTCTAGGAATCAAGGAATGGGTTACAACAGGTCCAGGACGATATAGAGAGCAGACTGAAGCAGCGTGTGTCCTTGCGCGAGGAGAAGGCGAGTGTGTTTCTTCTGCCGCGGAGTGACAATAGACTGACGCATGCGTAGGCATATCTTCATCTGCTTTTGAAAATCAGCGAGTCAGTAACGCGACTGGAATCTTTACTCCTCATTGCATCGACCGACTCTCCCACTTCGCCTCCTCAGAGGACCATGTCGCTTTCGAAGTCATTAAGCACTGAATCAGAGGACGGTCCAGAAGACAGGTAGAGACACTTCGCACACATTCAATGCTTCCTTTTTTTGAACACACTGTACACAGGTCTAGAGGGAGTCGAGCGAAGCATCTATCCCGCGTTGCAGCCGAGTATACTCAACTGCTTTACCACGTCGCTAAAGCACAAGCCGACGGCCAATCCGCGTTCATAGACGATATTCAGTGGGTATGCATGCTAGCGAGAGGTCCCGTAATCGAATACTCATGCTCATGTCATAGCGTATCAACCGAATACAATCAACACTTTCGTCGGACCTCGACCACCTCTTCTCGCAGACTCTATCTTCCTTGTCAGACGCGAATAAGGGAGATCGCTCCAAGCTTATGATCGATGTCACCGAGTGCTTGCGAACATACGACATCATGGGTCTTTGGAGAGACGCAGAGGACGTCCTTCGACGCGACGTCGTGCGGGAGTTCGTCAAGAAGGTGCATTCATTTGGATTCATTCGAGTGGACTCTTGCTAACCAGATGCACGGTATAGACGATCTTCCCTGGCGCGTTGAATGCACCTCACTCCCCGATACTACCGACTACTCCTTTCGCAGTCCGCAGCAAGCCTCCCATAACGGCCGGTCTGCCCCCTCGTACACCGTACACGCCCTTCACCGCCTTCGCTCCTAAGGGCGGGTTTTTCGACGTACCCACGTCAACATCAGCGAATCTCCTCGATGACTACGACAATCCTCTGGCCGGTCTATACAATAGCGTTCTGAAGTTCGTTGAGCGCGACCTCAAACAGATCATGGACATCGCCGAGAAGATACACACGAAGTCCACGAACAAAGCACCGGCCGATTCGGTTGTTGATCAGCCTACGTTCAACATCATGGCCAACGTCGTATGGACTGAGATCGGGCGAGCTATTCTGGATGACTTGGGGAGCGTTGTCTTTGCGGCTGGCAAGCCCAGCGAGTTCCGCAAGGTTTGTCTTCCTCACTTGTTTCAACAGGATGTCGCTGATTTTCCGGTAGCACCACGAGACGACGCAGGCATTCATTAGGGCTTTGCAGTACATGGCGCCTTCCGCGACTGCTGTTGACGCCATGGTCAAACATCCGGTCTTTACCTCTGTCGAGCGGCGGTGGCAGCTGCCCGTGTACTTCCAGTTGCGGTGGAAGGAGATCGTCGCGCCCCTCGAGGAAACGTTGTCGGCGACCAAGCTCGAGCCGAATTCCGACAAGAGTACGCAAACATGACCGACTTACTGGTGTAAGATACTGACCTATCCTTTAGGCAGTATCTTCGCATCGAAGCAGGCGGCAGCTCTTTGGGCAGCAGTCGAAGCGTGCTGGAGTGGAGAGGTCTTCATGCCCCAGCTTTCACACCGCTTTTGGAAGTTGACTCTGCAAGCGCTGAGTCGATACCGGACATGGCTCGAGCGTAACGTATCCGCCCTCGATAGCTCTGCGAAACCATTGCGGTCCGCACTCGAGGACAAGGTATGTACAGGCGGCCCTCTATATGCGCCTTATGATCAATCGCTTATGTTGCCCAGGGAGGTACGCCGAACTCTCCACGGCCGGGTACACCTAGCCAGAGCGCGGAACCGTCCGCAGTTGAGACTGCTGCAGAAGATGCCAACCTACGACAGATGTCGCTCGCCATGGTGGATATCAAAGCGCTGGACGAGCGAACATGGCAGTTCTGGCGGGAAGCGATCTGTATCATGCTACCCGACCCCCAGGAGGACGAGGCGCCGCTCGCAGCTGAAGGTTAGCCGCTCAATGACGCCTAATAAAGCACGAATCAATGTATGCTTACATCTCATGCCTGTTGTACAGATGCCCTACGGGCTACACTATCCACTCTGACGGACCTACAACCGATCATGTCGGCTCAGATCGTGGCTATACTGAGTAGACGCGCATGCGACGCTCTTGCGCCTGTGCGGACGATACCCGCCCAGCTTCGTGGGATGTCGAGCAAGAAGATGCCGACGACGCCGAGCTACTTTGTCGACGCTTTACTGCGACCCGTGAGGTTGTTCTTCGGCATTGATACAGTTGATGGCCCTGGGACGAGTCTTAAGGACAGCCTCCAAAGACCATACACGGAAGAGGTCTTTGAGAATGTTGTGCAGAGGTGAGTTTCTCCGTTCCACGTAGCTCACAAGTCTCGCAAGTACTCAACGTTGTTTACAGATTCATCTCTCATCTCACGGCGCTCAAGAAGAACGAGGACGCCCTTCGCCGTCTCAAAAAGGGCAAGAAACCAACCTTTGCGCTCTTCGGTGGCGGAGGACCCAGTCGTGAAGACGAGAGTCGCGACGAGCAGCGTATACGGGCGCAGATGATACTTGATGTTGACGCGTTCGGGAAGGACGCGGAGAAGCTTGGAGTCGATGTCAAGGTTTCCCCGAGCTTCAGGGCGCTCGACGAGCTCGTTCATGCGAGCTTTATGGATGAGACTACGTCTGGTGCATAACGCCTTCCTCTCGCACTCATGTGAATCCATATGTTTCGTATGTTTCTCAGCTTCAAGACAGACGGATAGATCGCGGGGGCCAGGGAGTTGCCGGGTTGAGGTGAACGCCGGGATCGATACTGGTCGCTTCATGGCCATCATGACTTTACTTGGACTGCCTCACGAGCGGCCAGCACAACAGCATCCTGGTCCATCGCAAATCTGACACTGTTAGTCATGCACGTTCTATTCAACAAGTCATGACAGGTACGATGATGCTAACTTGGTAGACTCTGGAGCCTGGAGGTCCATGCAATAATCCGAGAAGTCGGCGACCGGTGATAGCCGGAAAGTTACTTTAGTGCCGCCGCAGCCTCCAAGGACCAATCTCAAATACTTCCTTGGCACGGTGGCATTGTCAAGAGCTTAAGCTTAAGGTACCGGTACCTGGACGCGCACCCCGCAAACGGGCCTCGAAGGAATGCAGGGTTCATCTTAGGTTCATCTATCTCAGTGCAGCTCAGTGCACAAAGCCTTTCGTACTCGTACTTCAGTTGATGCTCACCTGTGTACACGACGGCGGTCTCTGTATGTCTACATCTGTGCCTCAGCTGGTAATATTGGCTCGAAACACCCGACAGCAACGGAGGCACCACTTCGATCAACGTTCGCCACCCGGGCGGTGTCGGACGCCCCCAGCCCGAATTCGCGCCCGAGATACTTAGTGGTTGTCTGCCGCCGGCAAGCGCGAGTGGCGCACGATGCCCTATGTAGGTATGCGATGACTTCATCCTCCCCGGCGGTGCGCAACAAGCTCGCGCAGTTGACCATATTCTCCACACGGATACGAACACGGGTATAGGCCACCGCAAAGGATAAATAGCGCCCGCCTCAACGACCATATTTCCCCCCATCATTGAACAACCAAACCCACGCTTGACCCACCCACGAATTCAGTTACCCATTCGCTCAACGCTTATTTTTTCGTCCAACTCGTAACCCACTCTATAATCATGTCCGCTGTTTCCCGTACTATCTCTCGCGCCTCCACCGCCATCCCGAACGTGAAGCCCAGTCGCGTCCGCAACTCTCCTTTGCGCGCGCCTCTCGCCTTGGATCCCCAGATTACGAATCGTGTGGTACGTTCATGTTACCGGTTGCGCCTTCTTGTGTTGATCATGATTGCAGTATACTGCTCGTGCCGTGGCAGATTCTGGCGGGCGCTTTGGCACAGTCAAGACGCTCGAGAAGGAGCCGTTCGAACTCAACATGACCCCGCCGCCCTCTATGGGCGGCACGGTCCAGGGCCAGAACCCCGAACAGCTCTTCGCTATGGCGTACGCGGCCTGCTTCTCGAACGCGATCCAGCAAATGGCTTCCTACCAGGGCAAGCTCGACATCGCTCGCAACACCAAGACTCGCGCCGACGTCCTACTCGGGCATGCGGGTCCCAACCGCGGTGGCTTTGACGTCGAGGTTGTCATCACCATCGAGGGCTGCGACGATGATGCTCTTATCGCCGCTGCTCATGAGGTGAGAACAGTTACTCTTTGCTCGCTTGGAGATATGCTGACTTTCACTCAAGCGATGCCCGTATTCGCGTCTCGTCCGCAACGGCGCCGTCCGTATCTTGAAGGCCTGAGCCATCCTCTCCTTGGACATGTATCATATTCATATACCCCGTCACGACTCGCATGGACACGCCACGAACATTTGATATGTATTTGTAGCTGCTGTTACCTGTCCCCTCCTTGGAAAGACAAACCCTGTATCACCTACCCCCTTAGTATACCATCATATCGTCTATTGATCAAATAGTACTTACTTCTTCTTGTACTTCCCCGGACATGAGCTCACGAAGATTGGTTGACAATGTCGTCTCCAGAAAACCAACATCCACATTGGGACTTCTCCGTCGTAGGCGCGCCGCGAAGATTCGGCCGAGTCACTGCTTAGCCCGGTTAACTTACTCACTTGACGCCGACCCTCATCGTCACCCAGTCACTATAGACATTGCGCGAGTCATGCAGATAGTTCGTGCGCCCGATGCAATCCCGGCAATGCCTGTCTTCAGTACGCGAGAAATATCGCATCGTAATATCGAGACTGATCGCCAATACGAAGGCCAGGCGTCGATATCGAAGGGATTTGTCTTCGTCAGCGGCAACATTGGCTGCACCGATGACTTCAAGGTCGTGGAGGGAGGAGTACAGCCGCAGACTGTAAGCCAGATCATACGGTTATCGTGAAGCTGATGATAGATCCTCGCAGCGTGCGGCTCTCGAGAATATGAAGAAGGTCCTAGCAGCAGCCGGATGCGAGATGAAGCATATCGTCAAAGCCAATATATATCTCACCGACATCACTCGCGATTTCAGGCTTATGAACGAGGTGTACAAGGAGGTGGGTTGCTTGAGGCTTGCGATTGTAGTACATGGTCATCCACGGCTAAACATCGATGACAGTACTTTGAAGAGGGCAAAATGCCTGCGCGGACGTGCATTGGGGTATCGCAGCTACCTCTCCCTGGCGCGCTGGTTGAGATAGAGTGCACTGCGGAGCTTCCGGAGGCCTGAATGTGGATATTACAATTGTAACGTCATGGAAGTTGGAAACAGAACGCTGGATAAGCTCGGTGACGGCAAGCGCGCGCACTCACCGACGTGACGGCGACGTCAACTCGCTTTCTGCGTTCATCTTCAGACTTTTGACACTTTATCTTATATATAAACTGTTGCGCGATGCGGCGCGTACAACAGTGATAGACGGCCCTTTGGTCACTGATGCATCTGCGTCATATGTGCTATCGTCAAATGTTGAACGTTGAACCGCTGCGAAGGGTGGGATGACTGTCACCGCGTGTGCCCCGAACCGGGATTGCGTAGGTGGGCGTTCATAAGCTTTGGACAACGATTGCCTCTCGCCATCCAGAGTTTGCCCTCAACGATCATGTCTGCCCTGCTGAGAACCTCACTTGCCCGCACCGCTCTTCGTGCCACTCCGGCTTCGCGTCGCTCCCTCGTCACGCTCAAGGAGCGGCTCTACGAGGTCGAGGGCATCGCTGACAGTGCCGGAAGAAATGGAACTGTTACTAGTCCTCAGTCCAAGAGCTTGACACTCAAGATGAGCACGCCGAAGTCTCTCGGGGGTGCAGAGGACGCGCACAACCCAGAGCAGCTCTTCGCGATGGGTTACGCAGGTGAGGGGATCAATACTTTCACGCCAGGATTTATCTGACTCTGTATATGCTCAGCGTGCTTCTCTGGCGCACTCAACCTCGTTGCTGGCCAGCAAGGCAAGAAGGACGCAGTCAAGAACGCAAAGATCCACGTCACGGTCGCGCTCGGCAAGCGCGCGGATGCTGAAGGTTTTGGCATCGAGGCCGATATCAAGGTGACGGGTGTGGAAGATAAGGACCTGGTGAAGAAGGCCCATGAGGTATGTGCTTCCAACACTACGCTTTTTCCGCCTCTGAACTCGGGACGTTAGGTTTGCCCCTACTCAGTTCTCATGCGCGAGACCTCCAAATCAACGCTTCACCTGTAAAATGGTATCTGTGACCTTGTACACCTAATTTTCTGGCGGGCGAAGCCCAGCACAAACACACTCCGTTGTTCAAATGTCGTCTTGCATGATGTACAATTGCATAGGTCCAAGCCAGTCTTGTATGATACAGGTATATTTTCTTCAATCGAGTCCGCCCATGTCCGAAAAGTCCAAGAGTAAGCCAAAAGTCACTGTAACCTAATTTTCAGTTTGCGCAACACCTTCACAAGACCCTTTTCCGACACCACCGGTCGCTTCAGTTCTCCCTCTGATTGCTCGAGCGCCTCAAGGATCGCCGCCTCTACGTCGTCGTCATTTGTCACCGACTTGATGGAGAGTCCATCCATGGACTGTTGGATCTCCTCGATGGACCAGGAGAATCTCTTGCACGCCTTGAATTCCTTCTCCAGGTCGTCGATCGAGATACGCTTCGACGGGGTAGGCTCGAGTATGCGGTGAAGTAGTGGCAGGAACTCTTCCGCTAACTCCAGGTAGTCACCGATGAAGAAGCGATCGCGCAAATATTCACGGTAGAGTTCATCGCCGTTGCGTTGAGTTCCCACCGCAACCTTCCAGGGTACGCGGCCGGTGATCATCTTGACGAGGATAATTCCGAGCGACCAGACGTCTGCGGCGTGCGTGTCGTAAGTACGCTTCCAGTATTCGCTGCCCAGACACTCTATAATTCAGTCAGCGACGTCGCATCGACTCCTGAAAAGGGGGTGCGTACCAGGGGCCATGTACGCGAATGTGCCGCTTAGCTCGACGGGATGCTGCTTCCGATCCGAGGCGATGCCAAAGTCCGCAAGGCAATACGTCTGCGCGCGCTTGTCGAGGGCTAGGATGTTGTCGGGCTTGAGGTCGCGATGGGCCACGCCGCGTTGGTGACTATGCTTGACGGCGGATAGGAGTTGGAGGAAGACACGCCGGACCTCCGGGTTTCGGAGATGGAAGTCGCCAGCCTCGATGTGTTGCGAAAGGCTACCGCCCTCGCACAGGCCAGTCAGGACGTAGCACTTCGAGCGCGCGTGCGCCATGCCCATGTATGGAACGATGTGAGGGTGCCCGGATACCTTGTCGAGCATCGCGGCTTCGTGCTGCGCCGTCTTTGCCGTCTTGCTCCGTGCGTGCTTCACTGCGTAGTTCGTCCCGCCGTGCGACTTGCCGTGGTGCACAACGCCATACGCGCCCTGGCCGAGCTCGTAGCTGAGTTGAATCTCGTGTCCGCCCGCCTTGAGGGTATCTGAGCGAGTGCTCGCGCCTGGCATCATGCTTCGCGTCCGGGTGACGATAGAGGCCGCTACGGCCAGAGGAGACATATGGTGGGCGTTGTTGGCCATTGCGTTAGCAACAGGAGGTGCTAGTGAAGAAGGTTACGACCGTTCACAGGTCAGATAGGTGAGTGAGATGTTCTGCGGACGCACTTCTTTAGTACACAGTTGAAGAGGGGTTGAAAGGGGTTGCCCTCGATCGTTCAGTCTGAACCACCGGAAGTCCAGGCGCGCCGGTCTGCATCTGACCCTATGCTCGAAGGCGGGAGATGAGCAAATGATAGACATATCCGCGACAGAGCGTGCTGTCTCCCGTGTCGGTGGGCCTGCTACGCAGGTTCGACGTGACAAACAGCCGCGACATCTCAGTGAGCGTACATACACCATGGCACTGGATCGTAGGCTTCGAGGCGATGTGCTCGATGCTGATCCAAAGCGCTGCAATCCGCCGTGAGCGGCATCGCAGACTTATACGATGTACTTTCACCCTAGTGAAATATCAAACAGACAACGATGTACATGATGCAGACGGTTCTAGTTATACAATGCAAAGCAATCCGACGAATGCGCAACAACCCGAGTCAATACAGCTTACAGCGACGCTTTGTGCCACTTAGCAGGGACACCGTCTGCCTGAGCGAGATATGGCATGAGATCGCTCGTCAAGAACTCGCTGGGCCATGTCTGGCGGATCTGCGCCTTGACGTAGTCCTTCACGATGGCGAGATGCTCATCTTTCATCGCAGGGACGGCCTTGCGCACCTCCGGCACGACCTCGTCCAAAAGCTTGTCAACACCTTCAGCCGTAACGGGCTCGCCGTCTTCGGTGCGTACGGCGTAGTGCACCCATTGCCAGAGCTGTACGCGCGAGATCTCAGCCGTTGCTGCGTCCTCCATCAACCAATTGAGCGGGATACAGCCGTTACCGCCAATCCATGCGCCCGAGTACGCGAGTACTGTTGCGGCATTGGAGCGCACACCGGCAGTCGTCACCTGTCCTGCAACCTCAGTGTTGAGGAGGTCGTTTGCTTGGACACGCCATTCCTCGCGAAGCTTATGGTACTAGATTCAACGTCAGTTGAGTATGTTTGCAAGTGAGTTCAGAGAACCAACCTGGTTCGGTCCCAGCATGTTCTCGTCGAACACATCGCGCGCAATCTTGTTAATGAGAGGGTGTGCAATCCAAGTGCCGTCGTGGCCGTAGGTGACTTCGCGGAGCTTGTCCGCGCGAACCTTGTCCATGGCCTCAGCGTTCGCCTTATCGTCGCCCTTGATGGGAATCTGCGCAGACATGCCACCCATGGCCGCCACCTTTCGCCTGCGTGCAACATGAGCGAAGAGAAAGGAGAAGATACGAGTTAGACGTACCTATGGCAAGTCTGGATCAACAGGCGGACATAGGAGTCCATGAAGCCGGCCGTCATCGTCACATCCTTACGGTCAGGAAGGACGGCACTCCTGTCAGCGCGGCGACGCTTGATGAAGCTGAAGATGTAGTCCCAGCGACCGCAGTTAAGGCCGGACGAGTGCGTGCGGAGCTCGAAGAGGATCTCCTCCATCTGGAACGCGGCGGGGAGCGTCTCAATGAGTACGGTTCCACGAATCGTGCCGTGCGGGATGCCGATGTAGGACTGCGAGAAGTTGAAGACGTCGTTCCAGAGGCGGGCCTCTTTGTAGTGCTCCATCTTAGGCAAGTAGAAGTACGGGCCAGAGCCGCGCTTGACGAGCTCCTTTGCATTGTGGAAGAAGTAGAGACCGAAGTCAAAGAGCGAACCAGACAGGGGCTCATTGTCGACGGTGATGCGAGGCTCCTCGAGATGCCATCCACGAGGGCTATCTAGGTGTTAGCGTGAGTTGGCACGCTTTGAATAGAGACATACCGGACGATAAGCACTGCGGGCTTTTCAGACAGCTTGTACGACTTTTCGCCGGCCTCAAAGTCGATCTGGCGGCGAATGGCATCGTAGAGGTTGACCTGGCCCTCGATCAGAGCCTTGAAAGTCGGCGAAGTGGCGTCTAAACCCCCTATCAGCCCTGGCGCTCATCGGTAACGAAGACGCCACACGCACCCTCAAAGTCAGCCATAAACGTCTTCGCGCCACTGTTGAGCGCGTTAACCACCATTTTCCTATCTGTCGGGCCTGTAATCTCTACGCGGCGGTCCTCGAGACCAGGTGCGGGTGGTGCGCAATGCCATGCGGGCTCGGCGCGAACGTTAGCAGTCTCTGGCGGGAACTCGAGTGGTAGTCCAGAGTCGAGGCGCTGCTGAACGGCGATGCGGTTGACAAGAAGAGCTTTGCGGGTCTTGTCAAACGTGCGGTGAAGGGCGCCGAGGAAGGTGAGCGCCTCCTCGGTGAGGATCTGGTCCTGCGCCTGCTTAGACGTCGAGGTGTTAATCTGGATGCCCTGAACCATAGTGAAGAAGCGATAGAGGGTGGAAGGTGAAGCTGTCCGGAATCTTGCGCTACCGGTTTATGTACATGCATGCCATTCTGCATCGGCTCCCCGCATCCCGGATCCCCGCGGCGGCGGTTCGAGTGTGGAGGAGGGACAGGAGACGTCATGCGAGCGGCACTAACTCAATCACATGTGGCCAAGGGTGCTCTTGTCATTGAGCAAGCTACCGCCGTTCCCTGGACCGTCGACGTTGTCTACGACGATGAACTAGCCAGTCTCGGGCATATCTTGTAGCTTGCTATAGAACTATAGATTGCGTCGGTATGTCCATCGGGATGCCGATGGCCACCCGCTCTCGCGCACCCGCATCCGTGCCGTGCGCTCCGCTTGTCTTACCTCCGCCCGTCTCAAGTTGGACAACATTCAACTGCAACTTCTATCCATGTGATTGCGCTGCCGAATGTATTCAACTTTACGCTGCCAAGGAAGTGCAGCGCTTCTGTAAGAGCAGATATCGGCCAGTCGCCTGAGAGTTGTGGCGCATTGCCGATACCTGAAGCAGGCATGGAAGCGGGACACTCGCGGGACACCGTCGTGGCCGTCGGCGGAAGGTTTGGTCGGGATCGTGCGACTGTAGGATCTCGATCAAGTGGCACCGAAGCCAATCTAATCTTATCAGAGTCTACATCGCTCTGCTGGTCCATCTATAAAGTAATTGGAAGTCAACCTTAAAGACGAGACAAACCACGCGAGACAAACCACGCGAGCCGCGGCACGCGAGAATGATGTCATGTTAG